>CM035819.1:18924131-19311631 GCA_020458035.1 Magallana ariakensis
CAAACGGATAAGAGTAACATTTATTTAGTATTCTACGTGTTATTAAAGATTTAAATGAGGTTGTCATTGCAAAGTAAATAAAGAAGTGCAAGGCGTAATGCGTGCGCAAATGGTAAAATTTGCCGGATGCCTCATATGGACACAACTGTGATCGGCCGAAGCCGATCACAATAAGATACCAGAAAGTCTGCGTCATCTGTTTCATATTTGGATATTTTACTGGAAATGGACATTGATGGTAACCTTCCAACAAAAGTTTATGATAAACGTGATGATTTCAATAAATCTATAGTCAACTTCCTTTACTTATGTAGCAATATACCTTCATCACCTACGTAAGGTGTTTTTGTCTCTTAGTTAATTCGATACGCAAGGCATGCTCTTCATATGAACAGATTCTAAGGCGAAGCAAGCTACTGACAAACAAGTTGATTAAACAGGGCTATCAACAGTCTCGTTTGAAGTCATCTTTTCGTAAATACTATGGTCGATACAACGACCTTGTCAGCAAATACAATCTTCCACTGGGTCGCATGCTGACTGACGTTTTTCATACTAATTGTTTGACCATAATTAATCACATAATTGTTTACGGACTTTCCCGTTTTTTCCCGATTACGACAAAGAGCACACGGCGGGTGTGACCGGTCAGCAGAGGATGCTCACTCCTCCATGGCATCTGATCCTACCTCTTTTTTGTAAGTGGTCCGTGTTGGCTTTGCTCCTGTTTAGTAATTTTCTTTGGATGAACCAAAAAATTATTTCAATTATATTGTTAAAATGTGTGTATCTATATGAAAAAAAAAAATAAAAATAAAAATTTTCTTTGGATCTTTGAAATTAACATTGTTCGTTATCACCACATGTCATATTTACAACTGAGGGGCTTGAATGCTGAATTTGAGCCAAAGGTTTCGGATGCTGGTGGAAGTAAAGATGTTTGTAACTGGTTAAAGTTTTTGAAGTAGGTGCCCTTTGATAACCATATTTAACTGGTCTTAACTTCACCAAACTTGTATGGATGGTGAATCATATGATACTTATGCACTAAATAGAGATGAATGCTGAATCTGGGCAATACGTTTCAGATGCTGGAGGAGGTTGAAGTTTTTGGAGTAGGCTAAAGTTTTAAGAGGAGATGCACTTTGGGCCATATCTATTAACTACTAATAAATTATTACTCTTCTTATCTTCACCAAAATTGCATGATGTATCTTGTGATTCTTATGCACTTTACAGGCTTTGATGATAAATCTGAGTCATATGTTTCGGATGCTTAAGGAGTTTAAGCTTTTTAATGCTAGTTTATGGTTTTGGAGCAGGTTACCTTTTATAGACATACAAAGTTATTATTAGTTATATCTTTACCAAATTTGGATAGATGGTGCATCTTGTGATACAGGTGGACTCAACAGGCTTGGATGTTGAAGCTGAGCTATAAGTTTTTGATACTGGAGGAGGTTAAGGTTTTTGGAGCAGGTCATATGTTTATGTAAATAATAATAATACTTACTTAAACTTGCATGCTTGATTTAACTATGTGAATCACATAGGTAGCTTCAAATAAGGAGAGGGAATTTGATTATCTAGATGCTTAGACAGGTTTAAGATTTTAGAACAACTCAAATTGTGTTAAGGTCTTTAAGCTGGTTACAATATGAAGTAAATTCTGATATGTAGAGGGATGTAGCTTCAGATACAAACTTGAACTCGATTATCTTGATGCTGGAGCAGGTATAATATTTTTTAGTAGTTAAATGTAGGTTTGAATGTTGGAAAAAATGTTTTATCATATGACATAAAACAATATTGTATCCTGATATATTATCGTATTATATGTAACAATATCTTAGCATATGATACAATATCATACAATGTCGTATCATATGATACAATTGTATCATATTACATGATCATATCTTATCTTGATGCAGTGTCATATCATTTTATACATTATCATATTGTATAATGATATTATACAATATTATTTTGTATCATCTTAAATCATAAGACACAATATTAAATCGTTTCATATAATGCAATAATCTATTATATACAAAATATATATGAAACAACATTGTATTATGTGATATTATATTTATATTATTATATTATATTTTGTTATACCACACTACAATATACAATATTTTAATAAAGATCATTAAGTAAAAATTTAATATAATATGGTAAAATGATAAAAGTGATGCCCTGTGTCGGTGAACTCTGCAGTCTTTGATTGGTGAAGTGATAAAGGTGGAATCTTAGTTTTTGGGATGTGCAGAAAAAGAGAGATGTTTATAACTAACGAATTTAATTATAAACACATGAACTTCTGCAAACGGTAATTATATTGTCAGTTATACTCGGTGACCCAACTTTTGTGGTTTAATCATGTTCTTAATTTTACATAAAAAGCGAGATTAAATTAGGAACATACACTAGACATAAAGAAAAACGCATGAATCAAGTTTCTAATACCGGAATTGATAATTCTGAAATCAACAAGCAAAATTTTAAGGTGGAAAAGTCAATTTTTTTTACCAAAATGATGATGATCCTTGAACTACTTCCAGATTCTGTAATTGTTGTTAATTGTCAATTTAAAATTTTGCGGAGACAATAGGTCGCGTCACGAAGGCCACACGGTACATAAATATATAAGATAATACATTATTGCAATGAACTCCATCTGTACTACTTGTTTATAATACGCATCAAAATGACGCTCCATCACCAAAATGTCCTCATAAATCATAGAGACTTCAAAACGCTTGTTACAAATCTTCATAGTTCTTAAATTGTCCAATTAACCTGGTATGTCGGCCAGTTATAAAAAAAATCAGAATCCTTAGGGTCGAATGCATTCTGAGCACTTAGGATTTCCTTGACATGGCCGAAGCTTTAGGGGAAGTGTTCTCGCCCGTTAGATTTATGCCTTTGACATTTTGGATATGAGGAGGTGGACGTTTTATACACAGAGAAAACTATTTTTCGAGTCAATTTTCAAAACAAAACCAGGATGGAGTTTTTCTATTTCTTAACAAGCTGTAATAAATGACACCACTTGTATATGGTCCATTTTTTTTAACTTTGTCGTCGTCTCGTTTGACTTTATTTTCGGTGTAGGGGTACATTAATACAAAACTCGTCGTTTTCGATTTTTTTAACCCCCTAAGCTCATCCAAACTATTCGTTTTATCAGAAATAGTAAATGATGACGGGTATCGGTTTAATTTGCTAATAATTTCTTTGAATATCGTCAACACGAGTTGACACAGAGAAGCTTTGGGAAGATTTAATGGCTCTATAACGTCAACAGGTACCGCCAGGCTGTGTCATGACCATGTCAGTTCGATAAGTAGCGATTAGATATAGTATCAACGCTTTTTGTTCTAGATAGCAAAATAGGGATATTAAAACTGCTTTGTCCGATTTTACAATTCGTGGTGGCTCAATTTTCGTGGTATTCGTGGGTAGCCCTTCCACAATTAGAAAGAGTAATTTTTGTTACTTAAATAGAACACCGACGCTTCCACGAAATTACATCCCAACGAATAAGCAAAATACCCGCAATACACGAAAATTGGTCCCCACAAATTTAAATGATTTCACAATATATCAAATTTTTTGTACGCTTTTACAGATGGGTGTGCGAAGTATATGTATTATAATAGACATTGCAGTAGTTTTCTTGGGTCACGAGTTTGACATCGCTATAAATTAAGGTCATAATGTTTTGTTAAATCAAAAAAATAAATCCTGTGTACTTTTTGATGACAAATATTATTTTATGAAGTTTGTTTTGTTTATATCGATGCATAACATGTGGGTTGAATTAAACCAATCATTCGGGGGACAAAACCAAACGGTTCCCTTTTCTAAACATTCCCACAATGCATTTTGGTTTGTTGTTTTTTTGCATAACATGTGGGTTGAATTAAACCAATCATTCGGGGGACAAAACCAAACGGTTCCCTTTTTTAAACATTCCCATGATGCATTTTGGTTTGTTGTTTTTTTTCTCTGCTCATAAACAAATTAATTTTATTTACTTTGAAAATTTCTAACTTTTATAGGAGACCGATTTTGCTAGTGTAAATAGGCGAAAGTCTATAACTTTCTAAGATAATTGGTTGGTATGGTAAATCATATGATACTGTAATAGCCAAAAAATCGGACCATGCAGCTTTAAAAATATGCAGTTACTTTGGCAAACCGGAGTTAAACAGTGTTTGGACCTATGCACAAATCATCACCGCTGACAAGACTTGGTTCTTGATAATAAAATAAATTCGATTTAATGTATGCTGAAGCATTGTTTTTCAAGGAAACTTATTTATTAATGCCTTGAAAATAGTAAGTTTTTAAATAGTACTAACAATTTATATTTTTTGTAGTCGTATGTATTCCTACGCCAGAGTTCAATGTAGTCTCGTTCAACTAGACGCACGGCTGTCTCCGTAAATCTCCGACAAACAGAGAGTCTCTCTTGCTTGTTGGAGATAAACGGAGACAGCCGAGCTAACGTATTGCTTGGATTCAATTTTTAGAAATATTTCGATTACTGATACATAATTTGATGGAATTAATTCTATCTTTAAATATAACACAACAATATTCATATGGTGTTTTCTCGAAATTCTTGTCGGAAAAGTTCGAGAATTCATATTATAAAAAGGTGCGTACTTCAAATACAGATTAGAACTACTTGCCATGCAAAATAGCATATCGTTGATTTTAAAATAAATAATAATCGATAAAATCAACTTCCTTCAGTACTTTGATTTCTAATGAAAATGTTTACCCTTATTTGAAATCTAGGTGATTGTACAGCAGCGATTAAAATGAATGCAAGTAAGACAAATACTGCGGCAGTATGTTTTCAAATGGTGCAATGTCAAATCTGAGAATATTCGAAATACTAATATGTGTTTTCATTCTAATTATTATTATAATAAAGTGTACGATCTTGCGCTTTGATACCTTACAATTTCGTAACCATTAGACAGTCAAAAAGAGGGTAACGAGGTAACCTTTGCTGAAATCAGACCCTTTTGCGTTATTACATTTACATACATATAGAATCTTTTAAAGGTTATTCAGATATAAAATTGCAATTTATCCGAAGTGTCCACTTTTTCATGGCTTATTTCATACCCTTTCTTATGGCAACGCGACTAGAATAACTTCAGTATTTACCGTTTATACATACATATATTTGTAGAATCTTACTTAGGGACGCCAAAATAGAATGCTTGATGAAAATGTTTCTATGATTTTCTCTTTACTTCTAAAGAATCCTCATTTTAACGAACTTGATGATGAACTACTTTCAGCGTTCTATTTATAAATAAGGTCAAATAAACATAAAAACCAATAACTGGTATTTTGGTTTCGTTACACCTCACTGTAAATCCGACTTTGATTGAACTTACAGTCGATATTTTTCTAGTCTAGCTGCGAAAGTTTTAGCGATTTTAAAAAGTAGACAGTACCAAATATTCTAAATTTCGAGATTTTTATTAGAACTTTCAAAGTGTTTCAGACAAATCGTTTCACAATTTGCAATTTCGATACTTCGTGGTTCAGAACTTATAGGAGCCAAGGGTAATATTTAGATACCTATGACTTTAGTTTTCCATTCGATATCACATAATTTGTTATTTGGCTTATTATAATCGTTTTTGTCATCTTATTGTATGTTTAGAAGTTTCGCGTGGCTAAAGACAATATTGGATTTGATACAAAACATGATTACTGCATAACTTACAAGTTTGATTTACTTATATTTAAGTTCGCATAAACGTTGGTGTATTCTGATTTTATATTTTTAATAAGTTCGTATCTATTTTCTATTTATTTTTTATTGTTATAACGAATGGCTTATCGTTAATCTGGATGCCAATAATATTGACACTTAATCCTTTAGATGGGTTTTAATGGAAACCAATTTTTACAGTAAGTAACGTACACTGTATTAAAGTATTCAAACATTTGTTATTACCTTTTTTATATACTTCACTTATCGGATGTCAAGTTTGGAATGATTTTTCTCGTATTAAGGAGAATAATCTCTATATAATATAAAATAACATTTTATTTAATTTGAACAATATCTGTTATAATGTTAATATATAGTGACTGAGAAATTCAAATAGCAGAAAAGAGGCTCGCTCATGTATTGTGTATAAGATTTTTTTTAAAATTTAAATAAAAAGTTAAAAATATTGAGATGCGTACTTATTTCCGTGCAAACAAAGATCATTTTACTGTCGATACACTGGTATCTACTGTTCGAAAGTATCGATATTCATTTTGTACTAGTGCATTTTTAATAGCAACTTAATGATCATGATAAGGGTGTGCAAAGATCGAACCAACATTATCCCCAATTTTATGACGTCACTTCCTCAAGGCGTTGTCTGCAGACATGCGTGTAAACGACTGTCAAGTAAGATGTACTAGTATGGGTGCCTGCCAGCGCTCGTCTAATGGGATAAGACGATAATGACAGTTTTTACAACGATAAGCTACAAGTTCAAATCGATTTGTATAGTTTTATATGCGGGTCACAAATCCCTTCCTCATTTCCTTCGAATATACTTCGTATCTTTAACTCTGCCTCGTCATTGGTTGGGAGAGAACACGCAGGGATTGCAGAAATACTACGAAGAGGAAAAGCCCAAGGGGAGTGAGTATTTTTACGCTCTTAATCGTGTGAACCTCCCTCAAGTTTTAGATCTTCGTCGGAAGTGGTGATTTTCCTTGGTTGAATGAACACGCTGTGATTACGTCACAATTGATGCTTTACAAGGCATCATCTAACCGATGACGATTTTGGGGTGGAACCGCTAAGTGTCAGAACTATGGCGTCGGCACATCGCGTTCCACTCTCGTCGCTCCTTGTTTTTGAGTGGGATTGTCCGCATTGTTTGGTAAATGTTCTATTAACATTCGAAATGATCCCCAAGGAGATGAGATTATCAGCTTCTAAATGTCTATTACTTACAATATATACTTTGTTTTATTTCGATCAAAAATGTCAAATGTGCAAAATACGGCAGAGCAGCGATCAGTCTCGGAAGATTAATTTATACCTTAAAATATCCCTTTTCCCAGATTGATACAAAAATAGAAAAGTTGCAAAAACAGTAAAGATTAAAATATGCGCATTCGTCTACCGTATTCGATTTCGGTATAATGACGTAACCACAACAAGTCGTGTTGATATTTTCCTTCTTGGAACACTTTGTAACCAGATAAATCAAAATTAACATACCAGTTTCAAAAAATATCATCGAAAACACTTTTTATTATAATTATGTTAGAGGACAATTTATTCATTGTGTTTGTTCATTTTTTGTTATACTTATAACATTCGAGTAAATGAAACACTGGTGTACAAAATGACGTAGATACAACAATATCATCAATACTGTTTTTTTGATCTTTTATATACACGGTTTTAATTACATTCGAAAAGCACTTAAAATCACAGTTTCGTGATCTGTATCTTTCTCCTCCAAAACTTAAATAATGCTACAGGCGGTTGATATGACGTCCAAAATTGAGAAAATGAACCGTAAGCTAGGGTAACCTTCAAAATGATCCAAATCACAATATTATTGTGCAACGGTGAACACGGGTGTATGAATAATTATATTTTTATTGTACAGTTCAATTAATAAAAGAGAGAACAGAATAAAAAAATCTAAAGGCCATTGCGTTGATTTGCATGTCCCTTACAGTTCATCTTTTCTTCGCTTTTCCTTATACAACCTTGGAAATTTATCGCAGACACTCTTGCAGATAGGATCATTTTCAGATAAAGAGCAAAGATCGTATAGTAGCAGCACATCACACAGACCATTAATGGAGAAAAACAAGAGAATGTTTGTACGTAAATAGCAACCTGGCTTGCAGCATTAATAAAAACGGAATCATGTTTTGATTCGAAGGTGCATGTTCCAGTTGCATACAACAAAAAAACACGTCAAAGGCATTATCAGACGATCGGGTTATCGTTGGCAGCCTTAGATCTCTGAAGCTGACGTTATCAAGCCTATCATCAGTGATAAAGCCAGTGAGAAGCAGTAGCTTACACTTCCTCATGCATGCTGCTCAGGTGTTGTTACTTTTTCTGTCACTGCGTGTAACAGGATGTATTTGGTAACAAAAACTTAAGGCTAATGGTAGATAAAAAATATAACGTTGGCAGTGAATTAACTGGCTGATTAAAAGGGCGATATATTTCGTGAAATATGCCAGATAAAATAACAAAAATAATTCATTGGAATATTAGTATTTTTTGGTGTCGTCGTCCTGTGGGCTATATAGAAAATACTCCTACAATTTGAACCAAGCCACCCGGACCATGGCGGCAGTACCCAAAGAGCAGGCAATCGACAAGCATCCACGATGGCGCAAGAAAAATGTCACCAGCGTCATTGTTAACATGACGTGAATCTTAACTACATCACTAGCGATGGTCTCAACAAGCAATCTACAACACATTTTCCCCAATCTGAATGTCTGTCTCATCGTATCGCGTTTTTGAAACGTTTAAAAAGTCGTCAATTAGGGAGGGCGCGAAGATTTTCCTGGTGTAAATTTTCGTCTTCCGGCCATTTTAAATGTCATAATTGATTTCGATCATATAAAATTTTGGGACTGATTTGGAGATTAATGGTTGTTAAATGTCATATCTCGTATATTTTAAGTCGTCCAGTAATCCCCAATTTCATTTTATAAAAAAAAAAGCAAAACAATTTAACCTTTCTTATTTGTTTGCATAAGCAATCGATAAATATAAAGCTATTATTCCCAAGGCTCAGGTGTCCACTTTACAATTTTTTAGGCAAGGCCGGGTTTATTAAAACTTTTAAAAAGACTTCGATTAAGTGTAAGATTTCATTTATTTTAACATTTCAGGTTGAATCAGTCCTGCCTCCCACGCTATATGCAAAAATCCATGCATGCGTAGTATTCATGACGCTTTCTAAATATATATATGCCTTGGCATATTTGCACTCAAGTCCAAATATGGACATATTATAGTTCTCTAGAAATATCCATTCATTCGTATCGCCTCTACACCTCTAATCCTTCTGTTACTTCTTGATCTCTGTTCTGTTCTCGGTACGTTTCCCTACCTCCTCGCAGTCTCTCTCTCTGATCGTGTCTTCATCCGGAAGGCCTCGGCATTTATGTCATGTATCACCTGTTCTGGGCGACAAGTCAAGGACTTCTGTCGTGAAATGCCATCTAACCCTCGATTGCAGGTCGTATCAATCCTTTACTGACTGAAATCTGTTGGTTTACAATACGGGAGAAAAACTGATAAGAAGGTTAATGCTAGTCGCATGACAAAATGCAATAATTATTTAATACTGAAATTCACCGAAATTCTTCGCAAAAACTTTCCGTGATACGGCTCTTCAAAGTTACTCACAACACAGGAAATTACTCCGCTTTGTCTATTGTTTATTTAATCATCATTACTGTACATTAAAACTTTAACAAATATGACAATGATTTAATGAAGGTTTTTTTGTATCTAGGTCTCTATTTCGCTTAATTAATTTCCAATAGATCAAAAATATTTGTTATATTGCAACTTCTGTCTCGTTAATATATAGATGTACGCCGTTTATATTCAGCAGAGACCGAATTTGTTAGCAGCACGCAATGAGTTTTATATGAGACGTTTTTAGAAATAGAAGATAAAAAAAGCTTTAAGATCGATGATTTCCAAGAATCGTTTCATCCTTGTGTGAATTGAATGTGTGCGAATTTTCTAGCTTATTTTCAAAAGAAACATCAGATAATGTAAGGTTTGTGATATTTTGTAAATCATACTATCATGCAATGAACATGTTTACAAGAATATTTCCAAAACATTGAGGGAAAAGCTTTTGAAGTTGAACGCATCTAATTATTCATTCATTACAATCAATTTCTTTTTAAAAGACACTTTCATAAAACAAGAAAATAATCAAATTAAACGTTACCAAAAATATCAATGTTTTCCATTGTTGGATTTAATCATATAATTTCTTCCATATTTTTTATTTAAAAAATTAACGTTAAATAAAACTTTTGCTAGAATACAAGAATCTGAGAAATTGTGGAAAAAAATAGTCCACTTATTAGTATCGCTAATTTTATCATAAAAATATATTTGGATTATCTTCAGTGTACCTAAATTTAATATTGTCCTCAATTTTAATTTCTCCAAATATTTATTAATATTTTATATTTGCAACCTTATTTTTGTCGTAAGTTTGTGTTTATTTATATATGATTTGCTTGATTCACACTCCCATTTTGTCACACTCATATCAGTGGCGGACATTATCTCTAGGCAGATGCTAAATTCTTAAAATAGTATGTTTTAGCTACATGTAGCTAGATTCGGTTATCATTATAGTCTGGTTAATATTTCATGACAAAATAATAATATAAAGCGGGGTTCTTTATATTTTTAAATGTTCATATCAACGGACAACTATAATGTGTTGCTATTTAGTATGAATGGCAAAAAAACCCATTATCAACACTGGGAGTCATTGTATACAAATGACAACAATAGACACATTTCAGATATCCGGACGCTTCACCTATCCGGACGATTGGACTTAGGAACAAAAGCGTCCGGATACCTGAGGCTCCACTGTATATCTTTGCAATGAAACAACGAGCCATCCTTTTTTCACATTATAGATTGCGGGGTTTAAATTCAACTCTTCCACTAACTTCTTAGTTCTGATGGATTTTATTCAGAATAGTCCATCTTTTTTATTTTAAAATGTTTCCTTCTATATATTTTTGGGTAAGTCTACACCCTTCGACTTAAAAAACCTTTATTTGTACCTAAAATGTAAAGTTAACTTAAACGCGTAAAATGTCAACAATAACACATGTGATGTTACGAAAGTTTTCTAATATTTGCCGGTATCATAACTTTTTTAAAGAAAAAAATCCTAAAATATTCACTTTGGACGCCTCTTTTTTTACCTTCTTGTTATGGAATTTATAGAAATGGAATTTACATTTACAAAATAATATTTTGCATATGACAAGAAAACAGATGGTACTGTATGTAGGATAGATACATTTAATGATTTCTATTTTGCAATTTTAATGAACAACTGTAGCTATTTATCACGTGTTCTGTCTAAAAAAAATGTCTTTTTTCTATAAATATTTCGAAATAGCCATCTGGAGTAACGTCAATCAAACACTTGGTTCAGCGCTTGGAATGCTGCGAGTCGAAACGTCATTTGCATATAACTTTTGCTATGAAACATTCTGTAGTGTTTATATGAAAAAAATGTTAATTAAAATGATAACTTTAATACTACTCCCACCCTCATCCCTCAAAAACGACCAAATGCAATGTCAAGATCTGCAGCATATACAATAGTGTTTATAGCCCTCCATGCAATGCTGTTTTAATCACACTGGTTCATGCATTTATTTTATTCGGTCAAGGTCCCTAGGCATATAATCCAAAACATGGCCGCTGAAACAGCACCGAACCACAAATCTCTAGGATATGTGAGGTCCTTATTATCATCATAAATTACTTCATTAACATTCCTGATTTAATTAATATATGTTATGGATAATTTGAATACATTCTCGATTATTTGCTTCAAGTACATACTTGTTCTTTTTCTCTTGAAGGCTGTTGGTAAAAGCAGTCCAAAAACAGGATATAAATGTCAGAAGCTAGCTTGATGTGACGTTGATGTGCATTGCTCAAATTGCAAAACGTGCAAAAAGGGTAACCGTCTGATCAAAGTCTATTTTTGTTTGTCACTCTGCTCTTGTTTATTTATTCTAACGTGACGTTCAAATTCGTGAACCATTTTTCAGCGTTCTGATACATATTATAATTATTCAAAATAGTTCATCAATGAAATCCCAAACTTGTCTTTTGCGATTCTTAAGGTCTGCCGTTTTAGGGAATTAATAAACAATGTCTGGCCACTTAGCGTTGATTCTATATGGAATTAACGACCTGAATAGGATAATTGGTTCCTTGAATAGGCTATGGTATCTGATATTTCAGCAGGGCCGCTGCAGCAATTCCCGCCATTAAGTATTACTCTAATTTGTCGAAATAAATTTTTATCTGTAAATGTGGGCGATCACTTTAATTTCGATTGAACAGCATCCGGAAGTTAAGCAGTTTATGTCGTATGACGCGCAAGTCAGGAAGTCATTTATTACTGCTACAAAAAACCACGTTGAGGCAATCCTGAAAATATGTCCATTGACGGTCTGTTCGATCAGACTGTTACAGAAATGTTTACAGTGATTCCTTCTTATGCTTTATTGCTATTTTAGTGCATTTCTTAATGGCTTCTTAATGATATTAGTCAGTTGTAAAGCATTTTTACTCTAAAACATTTGTACATTCATCTTTTGCAAACAAAAGGTAAATTTAGATTGTTGGGTTTAAAATAAGTTTAATTTAAATATTAGCACATACACAATATGACAATATGATATTTAAAAATGCATATAAAAATTGAATCGAGTTTTTCCTCATGATATACATATTTGATTCAAAACCATTATATGAATTAAGGTCAGAATATGTTAATTTTGCCCTAGAGAAAATAAAAGTCGATACGAAAATTGCACGTATCTTAAAATAGTGACCCGTTGATAATGAACACTTTTTGACGACTTGGCATTTGACATTGAGATTTTTTTCTGATTTTTTTTTATACAGCATTCACTTCCGATGCTGTATAGCAAGTCTCATATTAGAAACCATGTCATTAGCATTCATACATCTGCTTTGCGAATATACATCTAATTACTAGAAGAAAAGAGACATACTAGAATGATAGTTTGAAATAAAAAGGGGAACATTTGAAGAAACAATAATTCAAAAGAATATTATTTTTTCGAGGGAAAGACTACATGATACATCGCTACAAAAATAAGTTACCGTTCGGGACCTTCATAAACACTTCCTGCATTAAGCTATTTTTATATGACAGGCTCTTAATTTAGCTCGATGTGCAATATGACGCTATTTCCACATTATTCTTTATTTATGCTTTTTTAATTTCAATACACACATCCTGTTTTAGTCAAAAACAGATGCAATGCAATGAGAAAGTCTGGTGTTCATGGCAACTGTGTTTGTAAACAAAAGGAAATATCTTTATTATAAAAAAGTAGTGTTACGGAACATGTTGAGTTTAGAAGGTTAAGTGCCTATCAGATTCAGCTATGGATTTTAGAGTTTTTTTTCTAGCCATTACGCTGTTTTAATTTAAGATAAAATTTAAATGTTGAAGCTCTAGAATCAAATTTGATTTGAAGATTTTACTTTAGTTTGAAAATGTCTACGGTAATACAGTCCTTATTTTTATTTACATGTACAGGCCCAACAATCCTGCGTTCAAGTTGAAAGCTTTGAAATTATTTTAAGCGAGTTGTTTAGCAGAAAAAAAAAATCCAAATTTTTTTTTATAAAATTCATAAGTGATAAGGAAATTTATTTTCAAAAAATATTATTATCATAATATGTTTAAATCTTTGATTCACTAGGGGAATTCGTTTATGTTTTGCATTTATTTATTTTTTATTTAGCTTTGGAGTCATTTCATTTATATTTTTTCAAAAAATTCCCTGAACAATATTCGTAACAACAGGGGGTCATCACCGCCATTTTACCTTAATTCATTTTTTGATAACGGAGAGGATATGAAATGTCCGTTCGTTAATAAACTGATGCCTGATGATTTTAAAAATATGTGCATACGATATGCAGGTTTAAGGGAATTTTATCAAGATATCATAAATCATTCCATTTTTCTGCGGAATCTCGAGGCCTATCAAATGTAACCAGGACAAAAGGTTGATGTATTATTTACGCTTACTAAACACACGTTAAGCTGTTCTGGTATCACCATTATGTCGAAAGTCTGATGTCTTTAACTGCATGATGTAAATTAAAATAAAATCTAATTTACATGGATAATATTTGTTTATTTTGCATAGATGCCTTGGCTTCTAACCTCTTACTTCCAGTGAAAAAAAAGCAAAAAAAAAAAAAAAATAATAAAAATAAATGACAATTGCAAAATGGTTCACCCCCCCCCCCCCTCACCGAAAAAAAAATTCTAAATCATTTAATGCATACATTAATGAACGAACCCGTGGTTTTATAACTTATTTTTTTAAATTTCAAATATATACGCTGGACTTTGCCTGATTATGACGCCTCATTAATACCTTAACGAACATTTTGTCATTACCAGGTGTACATGAACGTGCATTATTGAGCTGTCTTAATTATCAATGATATTTTATATACAGGTCGCCTCACTCTGAAACTATCAATGTCCTAATTTTAAATTTACCAGTCATTGGAAAACACGTACCACGTGTCCATCAATCCTTAAGATGCCTGGCATATATGATAACATCTAAGAAAAAATATCCTCGCTATGAGTTAAAACATTGAATAGCGTGTTTTATATTAATTTGTAGTTACATTTTTTGGTGATGATGATGATGATGATGATGATGGTGATGATGATGATGATGATGATGATGATGTGATGATATGATGATGATGATGACGACGACGACGACAACAACAATATTGGCAACAATTATGACGACATTGCCTTCTTTTTTTTAAACAGTTATTACATTAAATCATGAGGCCTGCAGTAACCTAATACATGTGTTCATCGATACCATTCTTCAATTATGGGCAATGATTTGTATAAAACTGGATACATTAAGGAGCTAAATCCAGACAGAGAAAGCAGACCCAAAGATCCCACTCCTCATCGCGCGCCGTTTTATACGTTTTTTCTTCTTGATTCAGACGACCGATTTATCGCGCAGCACATAACAGCGAGTAAACAGTGAACCTTACTATAAAAAGTGTCGACGGATGTAATTAGCCATTTATTGCAGGTCCGTATTGCTTTCCAGATTACCTAAATCCGAGAGCCTTTTGAGGAGTGTTGTTTTTTTTTAAATCGTTCAAAGACAAACTTTATTGACGGAGATTGATTGTGGGGTGACTGATTCTGTAGCTTGCTTCATGTTGTGATGTGATTTTTATTTTTAATACCCCTCCCTCTTTAACCCCCCCCCTACACACAAACATACTCTGTCATATTAAGATCTACCAAAAGCAAAGTTGATACTTAATTTTTTTTTCTCTTTTTATCTTTAATATCCCCCCTTCCGCCTACCACCACCAACTCCATTGCACCAAATGAATATTAAGCCCCACAAAACACAAATTACATGTTAACAAAGTTTGTATAATCTATACAAATGTACATGTGCATACGAATATGTTATATGTTATATATGAATATACTGTAAACGTATTTATATTTAGCGTGTACGATATTTTAAACAAGCTAACGTGGATTTGAATTGGTGTCTATTCTTGACATTTACCAATGTTCTTAATTTAATGGAAGCCGCTTTCCGCCAAAAACTCTAAAGAGAATACACAGCTATATGTTATACGTGTACAGTATGTTAGACATATAGATAATGATACATGTATGTATACGCAAATTTCTTTTTAATCACACAGTTCATCTTTTTGTATATGTGTATATTTTTCATATACACATAGTCCACATTGAACTTGCTATTTTCCTATATAAATAAATACACAATACTGTACATCTTGGTCCAAAACAATTAGAATCTATGAAGGGGAAAGTTTAAGATTTCTTCCTGAAATGTCCCTTATATTACACCACTTGAGGGATTGATGCAGCTTATTTTAAAGGACATGATTATAAACTACCCGGATGACTATGTTGAAAATATTTTGCGCGAGCAATCCAACAAGTTTCGAAATGATTGGGGTTGCATATTTCATAAAAAATCACAGGTGCATGTAATTTGTTTTTATTCTTGTTAGTTTCTATGGATAACAAAAAGGGATATATCAATGAAGGATCCTTTAAGTTTTGTCCTCATTTTGATTTCAACTTCTCTTCGCTGATCAGTATGATTTTTTTCCCAGAGTGCGTCATTTTGGAAACTAAGACAGAATGTCTTTTAGGTCATAAGTAAAAGGTCAAGGTGAAAATGTCTTCTTCCTAACGGTGTAAGTTTTGTTATCATGTGTTTACTTCGTGTTAATATTCTATTAACGCAAATATTTGTTTACTCCGTGTTGATATTCAAGAATTATATTAACGCATATTTCTGTAAAATGTAAACGCCAAAGGGTTAATTTCAGATTGAATTCCATATTTGTGATAAGCAGTTCGAAATTATATTTTGTGTTAAACGTTCTAAAAACAATCTGAACAAACGAAAATTTTAACATTGTTTAATTTTCAAAAATATCATTTGGGTATTTTATACTTTTACACGACCGATTCCAGTAAAAAAATTGGTTCTTTGGCATGCCTTACTTGAACCAAATATAATAGTTGATTATTATACAGAGCATAGAAAATTTTGAAAATATCGATCACGGCTGAGGTCCCTTAGAAACAAGTTCAGTGCATTGCATCGAAGGCTTTTTGCTTTGCTAAAATTGCAGGCTATGCATCAATTGTATTGAAAATATTTATGCAAGATATTCAAGTAATTTTTGGAAAATTAGTTTAGCCTATTTAAAGTCTGACCCTAAAGATTATTAATTTTTTTTTGGAAATTCGTGTCCTATTTGGAAACAACCATTCCTAGTAACTTAGGCTTTAAAAACAGTATTTCATAAACAGAGCCATGAGAATAAAATAACAGTCAATCTATTTCAAGACTCCATCCAGATGTCTAAGATGTTTTTCCTCGAAAATACGTGCCCTATTTAGACCAACCTTTCATAGAAAATTAGCCTTTAAAACATACTATTTTAAAAAAAACAGAGCCAGGAAAACAAATCTAGATAAATCTTAAGAGAAATATGTTGACTTTTTCCTTTTTTTTCAGAATCAATTTGGTATAGACAGATCGAAGTCCAAGTGTAATATTTGCTATTTACCGATAATAAAAAAAGCTTGATAACGTCATTCTGTAAGAGAAATATTTGAATCATCTTCAAAACCCGGCCTACTGTTAAGGGTATATGAAAATTTTAACTGATCTTTTAAAGTTGCATCGATTTTCGATTTGATGTATTTGTAAAATTAAACAGAAACCCTTCTTCCTGCACGCATCTGTTCCGATTGTGTCTCCGATCAAATTCGTTTGTCCGAGTTATTTTGGTTTTTCATGTTGACAGACAATTTTGATACAATCCCAATTATAGGACTGAAAGTGACAAAACGAATAAATAAAAGTCTCGATATCAAAAGGGGATCGCAATTTGAGGTCTACATGTACATTGATGAATTGACCAAAGTAAATGAATCAGAAAAGTGAATGAAAACATCCCCAAAGCGTGACGTACATACCTCTTCATCTAAAACGGAAACCGGATACTATATATTAAATATTTGCTCTGTGAATGACATCATGTTTCACTGGGATATCGTCCGTTTTAAAAACCCTAATCAATTTCATTCATTTCACTCTCCATTTAATTAATATACCCGACCTGTGTGGGGCTCTGTATTTGTGGTGCTATTTTAGTCCCACTGTTGTAGATTTAGATGTCCAGGGATTTCAAGCACTCGGCTGATGTTGACCAGTACCAATATAGAAACTTTAACAAATTTAAAAAAAGATTTAAAAAAGGATTTTTTTTTCTCGCGCAACTGAATTTACAAGAGCCAATTTTATGAAATCATATTAAACATGCGATATTGAACTAAGCACGGTATTTAGGGATAAATATGAATTCCAACAATCCCACCCTTAAACACAAGTTGAATGTTTGACTCACAATGAATACTTTATTATCCTACAGCATTCTCCGCAGTTAAAGAGGTTTCTTTTTTCACCTACGTCTTTTTTTAAATTATTGATTTATAGATTTTTACACTACGTTCCCTATTTATTAACCTCCTCCATATGAAAGTCGAGCAACTCAACTGCATGTGACGACACAGCGGTGTCTGTACGTATAGTTAGACGCGCAATACAAATTATCATCAAAGACAAAAGTGCATCAGTTTCCTTTTGTTTTCTTCTTATGGTGTTATAACAATATATAATCTTAAGACTTTTAAAATTATGTAGCCATATATTATTTATACATGTACCCGAATGAGTATTTCTCTGTATATTTCAAAACAAAATAGATGTCAATTAAACAGATCCGTTTGCCTGTCAAAAATAAAAATGCACTCGCGAGATGAAATAATACCCTCAGCCTTAATTAATTTTTACGTTGCGCAGACTCAAATTCGTATAACATACCGTCGCGGTGACACAACTGTACAACACGCCGACAAACTGACATAAAACAGTGTACAACATGCTGTCACAGTGACACAACTTTGTACAACACGCCGTCACTTATGACACAAACCATTGTACAACTCGTGTCGCGCTGACACAAAACATTGTACAACTCGCTGTCGCGCTGACACAGCTTTGTACAACACGCCGATTTCCGGACTATTTCGTTAAATTCGCCGACGCGCTGACACAAGCCATTGTACAACTCGCCGAAACACTGACACAAAATATTGTACAACTCGCCGTCGCGCTGACACAACTTCGTAAAACACACCAATATACTGACAATTTTGTACAACTTGTCGAAACACTGACACAAAACATTGTACTACACGCAGTCACACTGACACAGCTCTGTACAACACGCCTTCGCGCTGACACAAAACTTTGTACAACTCGCCGTCTCGCTGATACAAAACACAAACCGTCGCGAGGACACAATTTCTTGCAACACGGCGAAGTTTTGACAACTTTGTACAACACGCCTTCGTGCTGAATCATCATCGAATATATATAACATATAAGAATTGTCAATAATGCTTGCATATTATTGCTTTAGTTTTTAAATACTCTTCTCGATAAACAAAACAAAAAAAATATTTCGTTAATGCCTATAATTATTTTCAGAGTTTACTATGTGAAATTAAGAAATTTAAAGCTTCCAGAAGGGGGGGGGGAGGTCCATATCTCCCCTTAGATCCGCCCCGCATGCAACTTGATTTATCGGTAAATCTATGCAATGGTGTATGGAAGATAGTAACGCTTATCTTAACCAGTTGCTTTATTAAAGCGATCGTTTTATTAAGTTTGCCTTCAGGTAGCATTGTCCCTAGAAGCGAAAAATAACCTACCCATCAGCTATTATCGTTAAAATTTATGCATCTTTTATTTATTTTTAAATTGATTCCTAATTGTCTGGTCCGTTTGTCTAGACCTTGAAACATGCCTGTAATTATTCCTCTCTAGCAAAATTATAGCGTTACATAATCGTTGCTTCATATACCCGTTTTAGACGAGAATATTAGACGCTTAACAACGATCGAGGCGATGCTCTGATAACGTTAACTACTTTAACCAAAGGAAAACAAGTCAATATTATTAAAAAATGAGTATGAATTGGCCAAGTGTCAATCAACTCGTTACTCGTTTTTTTAATATTCCAGTAAAGATGTATTTTTTTCACAATGATCCCACATACAAGGCATTTTGTTTTCAAACCTAGTGTTTTTTGCATAGAAAATCCTGTTGCTTTTACTAAAGCTCTACTATAAATTTATAATTATACTTCGCATCATATCGGACACATGGACCACCTCCCCACCTCTCTCTTTCTTTCTCAATGAACATTTGGCCACATGAGAATAGAAAATCAACTACATGTAAGTAACATTACAAACCAGAAGAACCTACATCCTGTAACTCCATGTCATAGTATTCTCGCTGTACGTGACTTTGTTCGTTAATTTTTAGCAGCTGTGATTAAGTGATGAAGTTTCTGTACAGTATACTTTTAAATCATCTTTTTTTTTTAAAAAAAAACATTATTCATCTGTTGTAAAACTTATATAATAATGAAAACAAAATGAATTGCAATGTGTTCCTAGTGTTTATACATTTAACATAATATGAAGTAAATCTATGACACAATTAGCAAAATCTGATTACCATGAATGAATCTAACAATTAACCACTGACTTATACTTTTAAATTACTTTAAGGTCTCGGTTGGTTTCAGTTAGCATAGTTCTCGTACAGTCACGATCCATGCCTTGCTGACTTTGATTCTGAAGCTAATCTCTATAATGCATTGTCATTTATGTCAGAAAGTGACGGAACCAAAATTAAAAAAAAGAAACAAAAACAAATAAAATTACTCGGCGATTTCGTCTCCTGCACTCGGTGCTTTGCCAGTGCTACTCTATGACTGTCTGTGTTCTTGGCCTTTCGGGTGACCTCTCTCATTGCCGTACAGACAATACATCCTAGTTTCATAAACGCGATCGTCAATGAGTTTATTTACAAGTTAACACGTAGGAACCCTCATTGAAATTGACTTCTCGTTCTCTCAGGTGATATGCCCCGTGTGCATTCTTTGCATGTCTCCGCTAGGTGGGGTAACACGGACATTAAAACAAAAATCTTTATCCTCAGACTACGTATACTTCCAAGTTTGTTGGGGTTCTTAAGTATGGACTTTCAAAAATGTTAATAAAATCAATTTCATTGACCCGGCACTGGGGTTGTTTTATCATTGATTTGGATTCCCGCCGACTCTTGAACGTCATTTGTTAAAGGATATTCAAAATAACGCTTTTTCTTTTTCATGTTTATTCACAAATGTATGTTATAATGAAGTCAGATCATATACCGTCTAATTAGCGTTGGTTTAGATGGCATCGTGCGTTTAAATCATAAGAGGTCGTATCAACACCCTACATGCATGCAAGCATTTGAAAAATATACATAAAAATGCGAATAGGGAGCAACTTCCTTCTTGCAAGAAGATCTTCCGTTTGTCAAGCATGACCGCTGTCATTCGTGACGTCACAGCATGTCTTGTTAAGCTTCCATTGCAATATGCTACGAGATTGGCCTTTACTGGTGATACGAAAAGTCATTAAGAAGACAAGAAGAAAAATTGGTGGTGCATCTTATCAAGCGGGTTAATTAGCAGTAAATTAGGCAGGCTAATTAATGTTGTGAAATAATTGGTCACAAAAGAACCGTGATAAGGCGACAAAACAAATAGTAGACAAATCCCATTGCTTAAACTATTACCGCATGTTTTGGCAAAGCTCGTGCCGGCTGCCAGCAATCTTGCTGCCAATTACTGCTGAATTCCTACTGATTATTATAATTCTTCTGTTTTAAACGTGTTAACAATATTTTGTTATAACCACAAGCAGCCTGATGGCAAGCGTTCATCATTTTTTATGATATAAGTAAACAACCTAACCACGATTTTCGCGCGAAAAACAACATGATAAACTCCTTTTCGGCACTCCCCCATGCTTGATGGAAGATTTTAAGTTAAATTGGAATGAAGCAATAATCGATCATTGGTAATCGAAGATTAACAACTATGCTCTCGTCTTATTTGTATGATTAGACAATTCTAAATAAAAATGCAACACGAAATGTGTTTGGTTTTTTTAAGAGGGCTAGGTGGTCTTGGTCATTTTTTTTACTATATCTATCTTTTGCAGAAGAAGAGCTCTATATAAAGAAACATGTATAAAAAAATTAAATTTTAATTCTAAAATAATGGTTATTGTTCTTAAGTTTACTAAATGACAGTTTATGGCTAAATTTATCAAATTTTACATGTTTAAGCAGATTCGATGGAGTATTTGTTGTCTATCCAGCCCCTTTAACATAATACATTAGCCCTGATTCATTGAGACTGTTTTATGCTTGCAGGACACCTAGGATCGACAAGTTTAAGCCGTGGTCGACTTTTTCATTATTAGCTACTGTGGGGAGACCTCGATGAGGGACAACGGTTTCCGCGACAGGGTACGCCATTGAAAAAAACAATTTGGAGAGAGTAACAGAAGGCGACACATCAAAACATACTCCAGCATTCACAATACACATAAAACCTCGTCCAAGTTTAGATTTTACGATGTTTGTATTTTTCATTGTGAAAACAAGCGTCTAAAGGACCGTGGGTGACCTTGAAAAGAAAGAAAAGTCATTCCGGTAGCACAGGGATGGGACGTTCTGACTTATCAGCCGAGTATTTTATTTCTAGCTCTTCTTGTAAATCCCATTATATATACTATAAATAAGCATTTAACCTGTTTACACCATACGCAGCTATATTTAGTCATATATCTATGGTAAGTGTTTGAATCTATGTTATTATATATGTAAATTGTTCTAATTGTTAAAACGGTTCTTTTGAAAATTTGGTATCGACTGAATTCTGTCAAATCGTGTTGATTGTTAGTGGTTTGGATGATAAGATGATTTTTGTTATTAATAGATGTGGTTTTTGGTTAACGCTTGACATTTGCCAAGGTTATTAATCAAACTACTTATTTGCAAGAACGTGTTTGAAAAAATTGTGTGTGTGTGTGTGGTATCAACTTGTAGAGTACCGATACATTACAGTACGAAAACGACAATAGTTGCAATTGAGTTAGTCTAAATTTACATGAAGGATGACGGGTGAGGTTCCTTTATCAAAATTATACGGTGCGATTTATTATACTAAATGTCTTCATGGTTTTTTTTTTTCAATTATGCTTTTATTTACTATTAGTATGAGGTTGATTGATTAAGTAATTGATTTATTGATTGATTAAAGTTACGTCAGCAAACATCCAAACAATCTACAAAGATATACGTTTAGTGTTACGTATATCTCATCGTTTAAGTTGAGATGCTTACGATGGCAAAACAAGTTTACTTGTCGAGAGAAACTGAGAAAATTACTTCTCATTTAAAATGATTTCGTCATGATATTTGTGTGCATCACTCTCCTTCAAATCTTTCACATTTCAGAAATACTGCTGTAATTGAGTTTTCTCAAATTCTTTCTGTTTTGCTTGGGTTTAATTACACCTCTATGGTTGTGCCGCTTGGCTGTTTGCTATGGGATAAAATCTACGTCAAAATATTATCAAATATTTCTTTTAATTTTAAATTACAGAACCGAAGCTGCTGGTAGGTTTTCCCCCAAGTTGTAGAACGTGAAATAGTTACCAATAATTTTTCATCACAACTAAAATTCAACTGAAAATGACAAATGACCTCGTAATGTAACATCTTTGACCTTTACGTTTAACAATTGCAATGTCTAAGCCTTGAAACTTTGAAAAGTTATGACCGTAATTCAAGTTTTAAGAATTCGAAGTTAAATAGAAACACTAAAAACCCACCAATATTAACAGCTGTTTAAAAGTTTTGACACTATCTTCCATGGGGGGGGGGTTAAGTTAATTGATTTATACGATTCTCTTACAAACATTTTGACATATCTTTTATAAAGACCTAAGTATATATTTTTTTAATAATTGTAGCTAATGATTTTTTTTGTAAGATAGATATCACCGACCCCGTCTGTGCACATAAAAGATATACCCAGTGTTATTCTTTAGTTCAAATAATTAGAACCTCTATAGCGGTCTGTAAAATTTGGGTTTATATATATTAGTAAAAAAAGATATACATTGTTTATATCGTATGAAATTAAAGGGATATGTTTAGATCGTACGTTAAAAATTTACATCAAAATGATATTTTGAATTGAGCATTAAAATAGTGCTAACGCTTTCATGTAAATGAATTGGCGAATACGTATGACGTATTACTTGAGCCATACTATTGGTTGCAAAGTTTAAATAAGTTTCTCCACCTTTACTTAAAAACATGCATTATAGTACTTGTATATAATATATATATATAGCTGCCTTAACAGACACTTTGGTCACTTACTGATTGATAAAAGGCATTTGGTGTCCTTTCTACTTTCTTTGCTGATTCTTAATACCCACACCCACTGGGTATTTTGGATTCTTTTTCTTCATGATACATGTGTAACTGTTGAAATGTAGGACGAAGGCGTAGAATATCACGTGGTCACTTCTACAATACTCAATGATGGAATGCACACTATTCTTCGTTGCGTCAATAGATATTCTGTTTCCGTGAATCAACAACAGCGCAATCAGTTCTTGCAAGCAAAATAGGCTACTATTTCAAATCGAAGACCTTAATACTTGTAGACAAATGTGTCGATGACATACCTCTGGGTGGCAGAAGGTCACCTCAAAATAGGAAAGAAATGAGCGTTTCATTCAGAACGATCAATTTTCAGGGCGAAGCATCTCTAGATTCTATGTAATTATATGAGTTTTTCTTAATCAGTAAATAAAGAAAAAGAAATATTGTGAATTTACGGATGGAACACCTGAACACACGTTTTTGCCACTCTAAGTGCAAAAAAAGATTCCAGATCGGTTCATCAGTTATAATTCCTAACACTCAAGTCAATAACCCTTCACTAATTACAACATGCCTAGATCTTAATCACCTATATTGTCAGTAATTTAAAAAAATCTGCAAATCCAAAAAATATCTGAATGGTTTTTTTTTCAGCTTGGAATGGTAGTATCGTTGACTTTAAATAATTTTTCAGTCAAAGCTAGTATTTAGGCTAAGCAATATCAATTTATTCCAGTTATTGTATTGTCACTTAGGTTTAAGATCTCAACTTTTACATTCGACTATTTTAAATTTACCAACATAAACCACAACAAGTAACCATTTGGAGGGACAACATGTCTTAGACTTATTCAGAAGTAACAGGATTTTTTTTTCTAATAACAGGATCTTTATTTTCTCAATAGCGGGATGGGTGGCGGTTTTTGTTTATTATCCTATAGCAACTCTATTTCAATTGATGGATGAGACCGTGGTGACAAATTTCATGTTGCGAACCGAATCTGGGTCAATTGTTGCGCAAAAATTGTTTATTATAGGGATTTAACTAAGTGACCATAATAATAAAAGAAAATATCCGCATTATGGGTTGCAGTTTTAATTCTCATTTATTTATGTTTTACATGTATACTGTAGATTGGCAAATAATCACGAGGATTTTCTTTTCAATATGTTCGCGATTTATCATTTTCCCGCAAATTAAACCCATCGTGAATACTATCATTAGTTTTCAAAAACGTTTCAATGCTTTACTTTGATCATTGCAGCGTGAAATTAAAACCATCGCAATTGGTATATATACATTTTGAGAAATCGTGAAATTTTTACACCGTCGAATTAAAACGACTTACAGTATCTGTAAAATAAACATCTACATTTTATTGTCTTAAGCACCAGCCATCATTGCCTTTGTGACTCTTTGAAGCTATTTCAACCCGTTCTGCCACCCACATATTCAATTTCTTGATAAATTATTCAGGTCTCAATATTTGTTAGATGATATACGGGAAAATATCCTCGGGGGTCACTCTGCTTCATCTTTACATTCTTGAAAACGTACGAAGTTCCACTTTCCCCCTCCTATTCCAGTTTTCTTGACGCACTCCGTAAGACCAATGACCAAATTATTGGTTCATAAATCTTGTATATTCATTTATGAGAAATAAAATGAGAGACCGTACTAATATTTTGCGAGATCTTGTAGCATTGAACGTAATTTGCTTAATCACGACGAGTTTTATTACCGAAGGGGATAATAGGGTGAGGGGGGTTGGTATCCTCCATATGCTTTACTACAAACATATCTAGAAAATATCGATTCCTGTGCTACATGTATTATAAATTCTAAAGATTTTTTTAAAACCCACAAGATGAAGATGTGCCAACTGAATGTCAACTGAAAAGTGACTTAAATGTTTCTAAAAAAAAACCTTTCAAGACCTTTCAGTTAACATTCAGTTGACTTAATAACAGAGCTTCATCCTGTAACCCCATCTTATAAATATCAAAGGATTTTAAAAATCAGTTTTAAAAAATTACGTAAATAAAAGAGAAATATAAAAAACAAAGCAAATCGATAAGCTCTATTCATCCCTTAAAATAATTTCCAATTTTTGTTTTTTGTTTTGTTTTTTTTAGAAGGTTTGGGGTGTAAAATACAAATGTCAAAACAAAACAAATTATTACCAAGGATAATGTGTAAAAGTAAGAAATATATAGCATAAATTCCTCGAATAACATTGTATTAAAACAAAATTGACACCAATTTTTTTTTTTTTTTGCAATATGAGTAAACGCAAGATAATTGTGTGTAAGAGCGTTGAGCACGTGGGTGGGTGAGTTATGGCATACTACGCGTGCGCAATTTATCAAAACACTAGAGAGTAGAGCTCGATTCATTCAGAGAATTTCATTCAGAAACATAAACGACTTCCATATGATATAGGAATTCAGTTACATCGTTTGGTTAAATATGCTACCGACAAACATTGGAAAACTGCATCTAATAAAAAGTTGCGCTCTAGTTTTTAGTGAAAGACAGACACGTACATTCTATCATGGCTCTAACTTTCGTCTTTTGCATACCAGTGAAATAAGGTTTCACCTTGGTCAAATTCAATTTTAATTTTAAAAAAAAGTAGAAATGCCAGAAAACATATTATGAACAAAATTTACTCTCTCACTTTGTCTCTCAGAGAAACGTCAACATTATTAATTTGAGAGAAATCTCTACTATCCTGAGAACACCATAAATTTGTAAATAAGGATATTGGATCCTTTTCTTGAATATCGCATGCTAAATGAAAGATGAAAGGGGGTTAATGTCCGTTAGCGCCACCCTTCATGTTTACAATGCCAAGGTTTTTTGCGATTTTCACTAAGGTATCTTATTGACATTGTGAAGTTGACCTACAGAGCTGAATCAATACGAAACTACGACAAAGTTGGATCAAATTGTATCATCAGTGGGGGGAGATCGACGTTAATGTTCTAATTATACAACTATATCGTGCCCTTTTGTGTTTAAATGAATGAAACGAGGTAAAATCATGTGAAATATAAGAAACTTTTTGGCGCCAATCACAAATCATAATTAATCCTTGTGAGAATGGATAGCGTTACTGGTAAAACAGACAGCTTTAGCCACGAGACTCTCACCAGCGTGGTTAATAAAAAATCGTCCCTGTGAAAAGAAAAACCAAAACGAAAACCCACACAATTCTTGTATTTACCGATCATTACTATAGTTTAGTTTCATTAAGTTTTTATAAAAATTCATGTTTATTTCAATTACTTGGGTTTTCTTAATTTCTGTTTTCCAATTGTTTTCAGTTGAAATGCAGGTTCACTTTCCCCCAAAGATAGTACATTAAGTTTACATGCGGATTTGTTCTTGTTAAAATAAAAAATAATCAATGATGATACGAATGCATTCTAAAACTGTATTTGCTTGAAAGAATTTTTTTTAATTGATAAGAGATCAGTTTCAAAGGTTTTAGATTCATGTTTTAATATTCAGTGTTTAAATAATACTAATATATCTCTAAGTAAAAATCTTATGGCAGATTTATTTGTACAGACTGCTTTTAAACAAAATCATGCAGAATCTATAAAGCCAGAGTAAACATTGGCAATAAAATTTGCTAAATTTCATCATTCATTTAAAATGCAATCTTGATCAGCTATATATAAAATTTCACTTTATTAGACTATATATAGGTAAAGAAAACGTTAATACCTATTATTTGCGATGTTTGACAAAAGTCTTAAACCGTTCTGTAATGATGCTTGTTGTATTACCATAAATATTTATGCAAATCTCTTTGCGGTTAAATTTGCTGTTAGATTTTGACATGTTTTTGACATATATGACGCGACCTAGTTTTAAGGGGAGTCAAAGACCATTTTTTTTTCTCCAGGCATGCAGCATCAAATCTCTTCAATTGAATAATTTATAGATTAAAGGTTCTTTAAGTGTTTCTGCGAGAAAAAATGGCTGCGATCTTCGATTTTTTGCTTGTATTACAATTAAAAAAAAAACCCACCGTGCATGGTTGATTAACACTGGCTTGTTGTATAAATTTTTATGTATTCAAAAAATTCAAATTTAATTAACAAACGGAAATAATTATGATAGAAAAATACAAACAAGAGCTAAGCGGACCAATAGCAGAAGTAACACGAGAGGCGAAGACAGACGACGATCATAGCAACAGGCGTGGTTGAACATGTCTGGGGCGGACGGCCCAAAGGCTTGATTTCCAGAAACCCTGAGAAACGCTGATGCTTTCCTGGAAGATTCTGAACAGTATAACACTGCTCATATAAAAAGGAAGAAGAAAAGAGCAGCGCCCTGCGGAGCATCTTCATCGATCATCATCTCTTTCCTTGAGGTGCTATGTTATTTCATCGAGTCAAGTTAGCTCGTTCGTTAGTTGTTTTATATCGTTTACTCACTCATAGAGTTTGATTTGTATCAATAGCAAATTCTTGGGGCTTTCCGGTATACGTAGAACTTGGGGAAAATATCCACTTGTAGAAAAGGCCTAAGACATTGTGATGGGATTTGTATCGATTCAAGTTAACTCGGTCGTTAATTGTTTTATATTGTTAACTCGCTCATAAAAATTGAGTCAATAGTATCAAATATCTAGAGAAATAATTCACCGATACCTTTGGAAAATGAATAGCGTATGATTTATTGATTATAATGCCAAAGAAGTATGTTTGATGATGTTTAGGACAACAGTCCTCCTACATAGTTATACAATCTGGCTTATCCAACGTTTTCTGTCAGTCCATATTTTTTCTCTCTTTCACTTTTGTCTAATTAAAATTTGACGTCAGTGTGAACTTGAACATTTGTTAACGTTCAAAAGAATTTTTTTTAGCGAATGCTGATTGGATGAAAAAGTTGGTTATGTATTAAATAATATTGAATCACTTACATTTTATTGTGTCTGTATTATTGTCTTTTTTTAATTTAAATTTTGGTAAAGACGGTAAGATGCGTGACCTAGTTTTAGCCGTCACTTGCAATTGCAAACGAGTGATAAATAAAACATAAAAGCAATGGAAAACCGCGATACAATATCATTACCGTTAATTTCAATCACGAGAATTAAAAAAATGTGTAATATTTTTGTTATACAATTTTATTTATGTTATGCAATTAAAAAATTTAAAAAAAAAAATTAGTAATCCTTTTCGTATTCATAAAATTTGTAGTCTTTCCGCAATTACACTTACGTTGACACCACTTGTCATACTTGTTTGTTTCGTTTAATGATTTGATCTGTTCTGGCACATTCATCATTAGTGTTTATGAAAATCAATTATTTGTGATACTGCGAACGTTTGTTAGACCAAGTATATGTCAACTGTAAGTCATTAAGCTAACATTATTGTTCAGTTACGTTATAATCTGTTGTGCTTCTTATTTTCTTGTTTAATTAAACTGGCGTTTGTCCAGTGAAAATTTCAGTTTGTGTTTAATTTTGGTTTCTTTTGTGAAAGAGTGTTCAATGTTAAGGGCGTTGCCAAAAGGCTACAATGGATGAAAGAAATCCTCCGTTTTCTACAATGGAGCGAAGGAATGCAAAAATTCCTTAACTTTGTTTTGCATTAATGGCACTATAATTGCAATATTGTCTCCCAAAAGAACAATTTATTTGTTTATCTGCCAATGCTTTTGGGATGTCATTGTGTCAAAATGCTTCAACTTTCTAAAAATAAAAGTAAACCGCACTTAATTTACCTTGGTAATACCTGCCACTTCACTCAGTTTAGTTAAGGTCAATTTTTCTTTGCAAATATTTTCGTCATATTTTCTTTATTTAAGGACGCGTAATAGATTAAAATTTTGTTACAGTTGTCATTTTGGTCATGAATTTTGATAATTATGGTAATCTTGTGATTTCAATGTTATGATTCTTTATTAATCAATCATTTGTATAAAAAAAAGGGGGGGGGGTACATATAAAGAGATTTATTTGAGTAGCGTTATTGAATAAGCCCAGAGTTGATTGATTTTCATATGAATTAATGCGATTATTTTGGGCCGAGATGTAGTCAAATTCTTTTACAGTGTTGTGTGTATGTTTGTGTAATTTTGATTTGTTTGTTACATACAGAGTAAAACGCAACACAATAATTTGCAATATTAATGCATGTTTAAATGGCGACATCGCATTTTAATAGGCATATATTTATTATTAAGTTCTTCTGAACAGTTTTTAGCATTAGATTTATTGCTGTATTATCGAGTCAACGACCGCAGTACTGTAACACTGCGCTAGATAGAAAAATGAAATGCTTTTAAAATTTTAGAAGCCTGATAGGAGACTAATCTTAATTTCGGAGTCTGTAAACTCGGTGAACTATTGCAGCTCACTGCCGTATTAATATCACTGCTCGTTTTAGAATATGGATTTGTTAATTCCTTGTCAAAACGTGTCACTCTGTAAGAAGCGTTTTTAGCAATATATGAATCGTCTTTGTACATTACTATCTTAAACTAATTGACACCGTTGACTTCATTTGCTTTTTATTTGATTTATGAATCGTTGATGGCTTGTTTCATCAATTGTAATTTTTCTCACATCAATTTTTTTTTAAAAAGTCGGTTAATAGAGTGTATACATCTACAACTCCAAGATGCAGAAGAAATAAAAAAAAATGATGACAGAACAATTTATATTTTACTTAACTAGGGTATCTTATTTGGGCAGGCGGCAGGCATATATCATAACTGTGCACCAATAAATGATGTTAAATGTTTTCTGACTGGCAGCATCAAAAACAAAACAACAAAAAACACAGCACTATTGTTTAAAAGATATTAATTTGCTGTATACACAAACAAAACAAACATCTTCACGTAAAGACGGGCTTTCATTGAGATTGCAGATACAAAAAACAAATTGTTTCATCTGCGGTTGGTGAAATAATTGATAATTGAAATTTTGATTTATAGGTTTAGAATTGCACAATATACACCGCCGTTTTTAGTGAATGAATTGCACGTGCGTTTGAATTTTGACGTTCATTGATTTGACCACAAGAAGACAACCACCCACTCCATTCAAAACCTTCCACTAGAAACGTGTAGAAAACGCCAGGAGCTCTCGTATACGGAACTGATGATATAACGTAAGACCCCCCCCCCCCGAACCGTTTCCTCATACGTTTAGTTGAAAAACACGCGAAATATTTTGAAGAAAAAAGGGGATATTTTATTTGCTTTGGATATGATTTACATGTAGCAATATATAATAAAGCAACTGCTTTTAAAATAGATGAATATATTCGTGGAAACCAAGACAATTTTCTTCTTAAAAACTGCTTCGACGTCTTCTGTATGTCTGCAAGTTTGTCGTCAACGTCTGACAGAATTCGGACAAGCATAGTTTTGAGATTAACTGGAAGAAGAGAATGTGAACGACATAATTAGTTTCTCTCTTACTTTATTATCACCAAAAACGATGTGTATGACACCTTTACTGTGTGTCATAAACTTTCTAAACATTTCAAATTATGCGCTCCGTTGGTTTTTTTTCTTGGTCACTTAAAAACAGTAGGCTACTAATGCTTTGATTTGTTATCTGTCGGGAATGATGACACGTAGACATTATCCTTGTCTGTCTAAATCCCTTGTCTGCCTGTATGTCCGTTCGTATGCTTGATTTTCTGTTTCATTTTATTGCTTAACATCGTTTTAACGTAAGCGAAGCGTGTTCATGCAGCGCTAGATTCTAATATTATCAAGACATAAAGCAGCCATTGGTTTCAAAACCCCGGTCTTCTGGGCAACCAGCGCGTATTATACATATAGAGCTATTTTACACAACTTCTAAGAATCCTCATTCGGCAGACTCTTCAAGGAAGGGGTCTACTATATTTTAATAGAGTATGCTGCTAAAGACATAAATAATAGCACAACTCTTGTGTGATGACATTAATTCTGATATAATTTTAACTATTGGTGTCAAAAATTATTCTTTTCAGGTTCCCAAAATTACTTTACATATTAGGTGTGCGGTGATTTAATTGACCATGGAATGCCACCTTGATCAAATTAATGCAAACTGTCTTGTTTTTCACCGAACCAAGGCCACATTTTTCTATAGTAGCCAGCGCCCTTATATTCTTTAATTAGACTTATTAATCAAAAATAATTGTAGCAAACAAAAATATGTCTCTTAAAGTCTCCCTTTTTAATGGTCATCCCACGTGAAAGATTTTATTCAACAGACCGTACTTTTAGAGAAGACATTACGGTACAAACTTTCAGATGAGAATGTTGGTAACGCAAAACATGCAAGTGAGTGCACAAACTGCTAGATCAGATGCTTTGTTACACCGTTCAATTGTCTCGTTAACTTAAATTTTAATGTATAGCGAAACCGTGTCATACCTAAATGATTATTTAACCTTTCAGTTCTTGAAATTTAATATATGACATTTTATTGTTATTTCTCTACTTATAAATTCACGAACCGGGAAATTATTTGATTTTTTATCGCGAATTGGATTCTTGTTAGCTTGAAATGCCGTATACTTTTAGGAAGAACTTAAAACACTTTAAGGAATGATATTAGTTTAACTGTCATTTCCTAATGGCTTTGTATGCAATAGTTTCATTTACTTTATGTTTTGGGTCAAGTGTTATGAAATTTTATACTGGTAGTCAAAAAATTAATGCACTTCCTAATTAGAAAACTTAAATCGTGATTATTTGCCACATATATTAGATTAAGCATACATTAAACAATTAAAATTAAAATTATATGTAATCCACAAGAATGTTTTGACACGTCCGTTTTTGTTTGTTGGTAAAACCTTGACAATCAGTTTCAAAACTGTTTTGACGTATTCTTCATTGCCAGAACGCAAACATTTCCTTTTTTTGATTGGTAAGCTTATTAAATGATTTGGTGATACCCGCTGCTAGTATACAAAGCTAATTGTCATTATAGATAGAGTCTTTCCAGATCCGGTTGACCTTAACCATAACGATGATTGCAATTACGTTGATATATTATCACACCTCCATAGAATGATGAACTATACTGTTGAACCATTAATGCACTGGTGCAACTAAAGACCATGCACCATACTACAATGTGACGATGTTTCTTCTGTCTGTGGTGTCAGGAATCGCCGTATGTTGACACCACGTGCTGGTATTGGTTGTTTGGAAGTCATTACTTCAAATTGTACACATCACACATTTTTTTCGTAGACCTCTGTTACACGTATAATTATATTTGTTTTTAGAGAAAAAGGCCAGTAGCATTCATTCGGTTAATGGAAACTGGTTCCTTCATCATCTTTTTTTTTCATAATTCCATGTGTCGTGTTTTAGCTGCGGTTTTATCAAACTCTTTGGCCCTATGATGGCTAATTATTAATACAGAATTTAATCCGTAGTTCCATCAAAACAGGAAACACACAGAAAAAAAGTAAAGGTGAAATGACTACTCACTTCAGTAATAGAATAACCGCAGCTCTTAGAAAATACATCATATTAAGGATAATGACCACATGTGAATTTCTAATTGTTATGTTTCAAAATCTACGATAAATATTAGTTTATAATAATTATTGTAATCCACGTTACAAAGTATTATAACAAAAACTGTTTTAACCTGTACATCACCTTAATATATTTAAAGAAACTTCCTCTTTAGTGTACATGTATCTAATTCACGAATCTTCGCCCAAACCATTGCCTTCCACATTGGCTTACTTTATATTTAAAACTGTTTATATTTATGGAAACCAGGAAAAAACCAAAGTAAAAAATAAATAACAGAAATAGATCCCAGCCGTACGTACGCCTTGAGCATATTCAAGCGGCTCTACACCGGGAAAGAGGCCGTGCAAAGTGTGATTTATTGGCAGAGTGAATAGTTTTTAACTTAATAACATACTCTTGTGTCATTGCAATGATAATCATTTTAATATTGTGGTCTGTGGCAAGACTAATAAGAGTGTTACTGGCACAGGAATTTGGGTTATTTTTATAGTGAATCCTTTTTTGAACCAAGAAGTTTACATTCTTTGTGTTTAAAAAATTAAATATTGGGGGTGGGGGGGGGGTGAAAAAATATGATGGGGAAAAGTCGAAATAAATATGAAGATACATATATATGCAAGGCAAAATTAATATAAAGAGTTTACTTACATGGCTTTGAGTCAGGTATTTTAATGGAATATTAGAATAGACATTGTCCTCTACAAAACATATATATACGAGACGTATTGCTGATTGCCCTCTCGAGAACACAAATAAAATCGATAATCACTGCAAACTAACACAAATAAAATCGATAATCACTGCAAAGTATATATTTTTATATGTGGGTTTTATTAAATATATAATCAGTTTACTTTTAGCAATTAGCAATTTTATTAGTTAGAGTTTAATTATGAATTAATTTCGCCATCTTCACGGTAGTACCGCCACTGTATTTCTCTTGATCAGTTTGTTGTTTACGTGAACAGAACAATGTCTTGACGTCATGCAGGTCATGGGGTCATGGCTCAATAATCACCAAATTTATTTAAAATGGGCAACTAGTTTCATAAGAATATGCACTCATTATACAAAGACAAAGCATATTGCAACATTTCCGATTGTAACTGTCAAAGATGACGTAATACGATTTATATATTTCTCGTGTCCACCTTAAACGACGAAAAATCAATTTGGATTCTAAGAACAATTCCCAAAAGAAAGCACCTATGAATATTTATTTTATTCTTATAGAGAGATATTTCTTGATTAGTGAGCTATAAAGCAATATCTGATTGATGTTATGAATAGTCATAATTACGATTGTGTCAACGCAATGTCTTTTGAATAAGAACGGACAAACCAGTCCGAAATTCAATCGGCGATGCAGAGAAAAAAAAATACACATATCTATTTAAAACTTCTCTTACTTATAATGTATATGTTATGTATAAATTGCTATTCGATAAGCATACTAGAAAATCAGAGTTTGGGGAAGGAGGGGGTGAGGGGTAGGGGGTCATGCGTTTTGCTTGTCCTTTCCAAATCTATAAACATTGTAACTATGTAGTAATTACGTACCAAAGTCGAGGTTTTGATTCAACGTAGTGGTTATTATTGTTTAGTCCTATTGGCTTTGAAATAGAAGCAGCTAAAGGAGCTCTTATCTGGAACAGCCTAACGGTCTAGGCCAACTGGAAATGGTCAATCTGACACTGGCGGTTGCAAACCCTGTGTCCACTTGTCTTGTTGAATTGGTTTCGGTAAGCCAGTGATATCTTATATCTGAGATCAGCAAAACGATGTGTATAAGTTACAATTATTTTTTTTATTACGTTTTAACCCAGCAAATTGATTTTTCTGGTCATGTTCATCAGCGCTCACACAGTGAGTTCGTGCTATACTGGTCCAGTGATTTTATGATATTTCTGTCAAAGGTTTACTGAACACCAGCAGAACATGTTATAGTATAATTGGGTATGAGTAAATGTTGTATACAATATGTTTGTTCATATATTTATGAAAGCTTACGAAGGATCTCGTATGTCATGCGCGGATCTAGAAGGAGTGGTTGAGAAAGAACCCCCTGAAAAAATAAATTTTATTAAATTTACATAGTCAAGCTACCCCTCCCCTCCCCCACCCTGAAAAAAAAATGAAAAGAAAATGGATACGCGCATGTATGTGATATTATAATAATAGGATAATAAACTTACGAGCTGTTCGTACTTATACACAGACACAAAACCTCGTTTCCAGTTTATACAACTTTTATTATGCTCTTCTGAGAGAACTGTGACTGATGTGAATTATAAAATGATATAAAATGGCAAATATTATGAGAGAGAGAGAGAGAGAGAGAGAGAGAGAGAGAGAGAGAGAGAGATGGTATACCCATCATCAGCAACTACTTTTGGCGTATCACACAATTCTGGTGTGTGGCTTTATCTACATATATCCGGGCTCTATTAATCCACCCTCTTTCTCCGGGTCCGAGAGAAGATTTCATTTCTCTGAGTCCGCTTTTTTTTTTTGTTGTGCAAATTAAATGTATATCATATTACTGGCTTGACGCAAATTCTTTATCTGTGGTAACCGCATCCAAAAAAAAAATTAAGTACATTTGCACTAGGCACCCGGAACTAATGGAATCCATGCACTAAGTGGGGACACATGAAATACAAAGTAAAACGTTTATTTTTTAAACTGCTGCGCTTAAACAGCTAAATTAATCTGCCGAACTTTATCCAATTTGAAGAATTGAAGATCTGTGTGTACATGTACATCTACATACCTGCATAGCTTGATTAACTTAAAGCTTGATTTAAAAAAAAATTAAAATTAAAGCCTGAATAACTTAAGTCTTCAAGATTAAAGTTTTCCTATTTGTCACAAATATCATAAATAACGGGGAAAAAGTATAACTTTATAACTTTTCAGGTCTCAAAAAGACTGTTCATTTTAAAACTCAGCAGAATTTAGGTACTCTTTTTTTTCAAACCATAAAAGTTATAATTCGTTTCATGCAATTATTATTGTTCATATGAATATGTCATTTTAGAATAGATCAGAGTCAATATGTATATTTTCTAAAATGTGATAATAGAAGTATACTGTATTCAAACTTCGAAGTACATTTTTGTAATTCATCCAATTAATTTTTTATAATTCAAAAGCTATAGGTCCTGAATCTATTGTTTTTCCATATATGTTGTTGTCTGTTTATAGTAGTTTATATTGCAAAGAAAAAAACCACAAATAATCTTTCTATGTATTTGTCCATAAAGGTCAACATTTTCAAAGCTGATTTTTTTTCTCTCGACGCATCATATAATTTTGAGCTGCATAACCAAATCTCATATCCACAGATTCAATTTCAAAAGAAAATAAAAGTGGATTTTAAAATTATAATTTATTAAAATGTAACACAAACAGAACATGATTGTAAGTTTTTCTAATCTGGCTACGAATTAGTCACATTTATTATAAATGTATCTCCCGCATCCCAATACCAGACAAAGACTTGCATGTAAAATTCTAAATAAAAACAGTTCTATGACGGCATGTAATTAATGCATCACGTTATTATTAGCAGGGTAGACACAAACATTATTATTGCAATCTCCTTTTAAAGTTCACTCTTGACGCGAACTGATATTTGTTTCGTAATTATTGTTTAGTCCTATTGGCTTTGAAATAGAAGCAGCTAAAGGAGCTCATATCTGGAACAGCCTAACGGTCTAGGCCAACTGGAAATGGTCAATCTGACACTGGCGGTTGCAAACCCTGTGTCCACTTGTCTTGTTGAATTGGTTTCGGTAAGCCAGTGATATCTTATATCCGAGATCAGCAAAACGATGTGTATAAGTTACAATTATTTTTTTATTACGTTTTTACCCAGCAAATTGATTTTTCTGGTCATGTTCATCAGCGCTCACACAGTGAGTCCGTGCTATACTGGTCCAGTGATTTTTTTGAATATTTCTGTCAAAGGTCTGAACACCAGCAGAACATGTTATAGTATAATTGGGTATGAGTAAATGTTGTATACAATGTTTGTTCATATATTTATGAAAGCTTATGAAGGATCTCGTATGTCATGCGCGGATCTAGAAGGAGTGGTTGAGAAAGAACCCCCTGAAAAAATAAATTTTATTAAATTTACATAGTCAAGTTACCCCTCCCCCGCCCTGAAAAAAAATGAAAAGAAAATGGATACGCGCATGTATGTGATATTATAATAATAGGATAATAAACTTACGAGCTGTTCGTACTTATACACAGACACAAAAACTCGTTTCCAGTTTATACAACTTTTATCATGCTCGTCTGAGAGAACTGTGATATAAAATGGCAAATATTATGAGAGAGAGAGAGAGAGAGAGAGAGAGAGAGAGAGAGAGAGAGAGAGAGAGAGAGAGAGATGGAGACAGACAGAGAGAGAGAGAGAGAGAGACACAGAGACAGAGACACAGAGAGAGAGAGAGGGTATACCCCTCATCAGCAACTACTTTTGGCGTATCACAGAATTCTGGTGTGTGGGTTTATCTACATATATCCGGGCTCTATTAATCCACCCTCTGTCTCCGGGTCCGAAAGAAGAATTCATTTCTCTGAGTCCGCTTTTTTTTTTTGCTGTTGTGCAAATTAAATGTATATCATATTACTGGCTTGACGCCAATTCTTAATCTCTGTGGTAACCGCATCCAAAAAAAATTAAGTACATTTGCACTAGGCACCCGGAACTAATGGAATCCATGCACTTAGTGGGGACAAAGGAAATACAAAGTAAAACGTTTATTTTTTAAACTGCTGCGCTTAAACAGCTAAATAAATCTGCCGAACTTTATCCAATTTGGAGAATTGAAGATCTGTGTGTACATCCACCTGCATAGCTTGATTAACTTAAAGCTTGATTTAAAAAAAATTAAAATTAAAGCCTGAATAACTTACGTCTTCAAGATTAAAGTTTTCCTATTTGTCACAAATATCATAAATAACGGGGAAAAAGTATAACTTTATAACTTTTCAGGTCTCAAAAAGACTGTTCATTTTAAAACTCAGCAGAATTTAGGTACTCTTTTTCTTTAAACCATAAAAGTTATAATTCGTTTCATGCAATTATTATTGTTCATAGGAATATGTCGTTTTAGAATACATCAGAGTCAATATGTATATTTTCTAAAATGTGATAATAGAAATAAACTGTATTCAAACTTCGAAGTACATTTTTGTAATTCATCCCATTAATTTTTTTTATAATTCAAAAGCTATATCGGTCCTGTATCTATTGTTTTTCCAAGTTTTTCCTCTTATATGTTGTTGTTTGTTTATAGTAGTTTACATAAAAAACCCCACAAATAATCTTTCTATGTATTTGTCCATAAAGATCAACATTTTCAAAGCTGATTTTTTTTCTCTCGACGCATCATATAATTTTGAGCTGCATAACCAAATCTCATATCCACATATTCAATTTCAAAAGACAATAACAGTGGATTTTAAAATTATAATTTATTAAAATGTAACACAAACAGAACATGATTGTAAGTTTTTCTAATCTGGCTACGAATTAGTCACATTTATTATAAATGTATCTCCCGCATCTAAATACCAGACAAAGACTTACATGTAAAATTCTAAATAAAAACAGTTCTATGACGGCATGTAATTAATGCATCACGTTATTATTAGCAGGGTAGACACAAACATTATTATTGCAATCTCCTTTTAAAGTTCACTCTTGACGCGAACTGATATTTGTTTCGTAAATGGAGAAAGATGATTTTAAATAAAAAAAAAACGGAAAATTGAGAAAACATGTTTAGAGTGGAATTATTCTGTCCTCTGGTTGACCTCTAGTGTGCTTTAAATAGATAAAATTAATTTAAATTTAATTTCATTTAGATTCGATTTATTTAAAAATGAAAATGTTTGTCTCCTTGAGGTTAAAATTTTTAAGGAGTTTTAAAAGTTAATTTTTCAGAAATCAAACGGAAAACACACTACAGAATATCGGATGCAAGAATATACAAGAATATACGCATCTCTCTCTCTCTCTCTCTCTCTCTCTCTCTCTCTCTCTCTCTCTCTCTCTCTCTCTCTCTCTCAGAGATCAGCAGTTCTTTTTAAAAAAAAACTTCTTAATTGATGTGCTAACAATTATTAATCAACTAGTTAGCGCCAAATTATTATCAGAATGCGATTTTTTCCCTCTAATCCCAGCCTGTCGGTTAGCAACACCAAATACTATTTACCGGCTTTTGGTGGCTTACTCCGAAAATCTTTTTAATGCTTCGCAGAAGCAATCCTACGTAACACACCCGTTATTAAACTGGGTTGGGAGGAATTCCTGGCTCCGTGCGTGTCACGATTAATAGAATATATTGTCAATTTTATGCATGTTTATAATAATACTGACTCTTGCGGGTTATCGTTAAGGAGAAAATATTATTTAAACCTTTCACAGCCCCTCATCAACCCCATTCAACCCCCTCCCCCCATGAAAATGACGAAAAAGAGCAAGTTTGCGTAATCAGATATAATTATGTGTTCAATAATTAGCGTTGTAACAATGCTAGTTGAGCTACGTGTTGAATAGGTGCATTCTTATAAGGAAATGCACGTGCTTTACAAGCATAAAGTGCTTCATTGTAATTTTTTTTTTTTTTTTTTACAAAAGAAAGTCATTTTAAATATCTCACGTTCGTCAGTTTTATTCAGTCATCTAAAGTAAACATTGTTCAAAGTTTGTTGATACAAAGGAGATATCTGATATATGATTTATATGATAAATAAACAAACTGCTGGTGGTATGGTGTAATACAAAGTACGTGCGTGCATACGAGACTCTCGGCCCCCATACACCCCGATCATGTTTTAAAGTGCCGGGTAGGTATGCGGGTATGAGCACAGTATCGGAGGGTGAATTAATGTAGTGGAGAGAAGAATAAACACGCACCCCTTTCCATTGTGATATACCAAAAAAAAAAATCGAAATTGTTACAAGACCTTTAGATCGCTAATTAATACAAAGGTCAATTGACCAGTATTTGTTTAATCAAACATCCGGGGTTTTTTTCATAGCCCTCTTAAAAAAATATATATGTATAGGTAACTCATTGAAGAAATACAATACGATAAAATATTTCTGTCAAATAAGAAGTTCTTTACAAGAGTCAGTAGGGCCCTAGTCGTAAACGACCTTCACCTTCGTAATGGCATGCCTCGCTGGTACGTTATAATCCTAGATAGTAAAAATTATGGAGATGAAATCGTCAAATTACAACCCTCAGCCACGTGTGATCAACAAGGAGACGTTATATATTCATCCAGACGAAAAAAAGTATACTGCGGTGATTAAAAATGATTTATTACCTTACAATGATGAAAATATCCACATATTAGATAGAACCAAAAGCTAAAGTCCACATAGAGAAATAAAGTATACACAAATATTTTAACAGAAATTGGAATTCTTCGTTTAGAGTTATGTCCGATACTACGGCACAGCGCGCCTCTGTACACATGACATGCTTCGTTTCTTCAGTACACGCAAATAATTCAGAACTTCCCCTCCGTTCAATGGCTGATTGATCTGTTTAAAAAAAATGGATAAATCTAACACGATCACCTGATCACCGGGATACACAAATCTCAACCTGGTATCGGCGAAAAATCAATGGTCAGGGGAATTGGGACCACGCATGGCATTAGCAACACCTCTTTTGTAGAGTTTCTTATATATGAAGGAAATATCGGCGTTTTGATTGGCTCCCCGTACCTCCCTTCAACCAAACAAATAGCGGCGAACAACCAGGTACAGTCATTCAATGTTACAATCACTTGTGCTTCAAACTAAGGGATTTACAGACACGCAAAATGATAACGCACGTGCTTTTAGTTGTATTGGTGATTTGTTTAATCTACTTTTACAGGTACGTGAATTTTTATTCATGATATTTTTTTTTCTTGCATATTTCAGTGCACTGATTTAAATCATTTAAGCCAGTGTCATAAATCTGCTTTACGCATATGAATGAAATGTAGTTTTACTGTAGTCATACTACGATAATATATGTCAAAGTTTGAATAGAGGTTTAGGGGACTCACATTGAAATTTCCAGGAATTTCAATTGCTTGATTCATTTATAAATGTAAATTGATATTCAAATATATATATTTTTTTTCTTGTGATAAACAATGAAGCGAGATATATATCTGCATCAATTTTCACCAACGTTTTATTTCAGTTGTCTCTAAAATTAAGTCATTTTCATTTGCAGACAAAGGAAAGAAAAAATGCAGATTTTTGAAAAAATGGGTATACCGGGTCCAAAGCCAAACTTTTTATTTGGGAATTTACTCTCATTTTGGAGAATGGTAAGTTTTTTCCCTCCTGGTAAAGACTCATTTGCAGACAAAATTCAAAGTAACAAATGAAATTTTCAATAGACATTTTATTTATGCATGTTTTTTTTTATCTTATTACAGCCATTATTTAAAAAATATCAGGAATGGTACAGAGAATATGGAAAGACTTTCGGGTAAGTGAACCTTCTGTTGCTGTTACAAAACGAGAATCCAGTCTAGAAAAAAAAAATTCAAAGTATAAGGTCCTGATTGTACAAATAAACTTGCTTTTTATTCAGATATTTCGAGGGACCAACTCCAGTCTTAGTCACAGCTGATGTAGAGCTATTACAGCAAGTGTTCGTGAAACAATTCAAGAAATTCCACGCAAGAAAGGTAAAAAAAAAAAAGAAAAGAAAGAAAAACCAAAAAATCAGTTTATTCAATTAATACCTTAATTATTAATGTTTTTTGATGTTACTCCTTTCCATCTTAATCAAATTCCTTTAATCCGTCGTCCCAGGGTGAAGTGGATTATCACGGTTTTTTAACTGGCAATGTCAAACCATATTTACGTAATTCAAGAATGTTGGAAGCAAGATAAATTTAACTGAGAAGTTTCCGCTTTTAATTAAAACTCTTATGCAGTTAACCAATTATATCTTTAAATATCTTTTCTGATATATTCGACTTTAAAAAACATGAGCGCCTTACCTCGTGAGCAAAGTAAACGGACACGACCAAAATCTTTTTATATCTGAGGCTCTAAAATTAAGAATCATGAATGGACCGCTTTCAAAATTGGCAGATAAGGAAATTTGTAGTGTCAAAAGTCCATCATCTTCTTACACTCGTAGAGGGGGCGGACATTCAACAAAAAATTAAAAATAGTTTTACAGGCCTACCCCCACAACATTGATTTGATTCCAATTTATTTCTCTTGACAGGTTTTCCCCGTTCAAGTGGATCCCGACAGCGATGAAAATGTCCACATGTTTTTTGCAAGAGGAGAAAGATGGCGGCGGCTGAGGTCCATTGTTAATCCAGCTTTTAGTTCAACAAAGATGAGGACGGTAAGAAAAAACAAATATTTCTAAAAAAAAAAATCAATAAGGAGGAAAACATTTTGACATAACATTAAATATGCTATAGACGCAAGAGAAAGATAATAAAAGGGATGGAAAGTGAGAGAGAGCGATAGAAAACAGGATTAAAAGTTTTATGGCGCTTTAATTGTTCTTAATCTCCTTATTCTTGATGTTCCATTATTCTTCCTATTGAGCGGTTAATCGCTATCAATCTTTATATGTCGTGGGCGGATATGATTTGTATTGGCGGTGGAGAATCTAAATTAAGAAAAAAAATCACAAAAGGCACACCAACTGGGAGAAAAACTCTCCAATATCAATATTTGTCTAAGTAAACACGGCGAGTCTGGCGTTTTAGTTTCATAAAAAGTTTTTGAAAATCAATGCTCACCTTTTGCTGATTGCATAGTTAATTTTAGTAATATTTAATTGTTTTTTTTTCTATCGACAGATGACGCCTCTAATTAATCATCGAATTGACCAACTTTTAGACATCGTCGATGACCACAACGTCAACGATAGGAGTTTCGATAGTTATGAGTAAGTGGTCCCACACACCCTTTCTCTTTACTGCCAGCTTGCTGGCCTTTATCAATGGATGTATATTTAGTTCCCATCACGAATATATGATTACAGGGTACTTGTTTACATTTCGTGAGTGAAAAATCACGCTAGAACGGCAAATATACGTCACCGTGTTAAAAACAATGATCGATTGGCTAGACTTTTTACCCCTGTCGTGAGAAATGGACAATCTTATCAAAATATTTCTCTTTTGTCTCATTTTAGGCTGTTCCAGAGACTTACTCTGGACACCATAGCCGATTGTGGCTTTGGAATGGATACGAACGCTCTCATAAATAAAGATGATGAATGCATCAAGAATTGCCGAGGGGTTATAAGAGATACCACCAAGCGGCCCATTCTCTTCATGCTCGGATGTACGTATTCTAATGTCCCTGCCTTCTAAATGATTTTGACTTTAACTACCCTTGGGGTTACAATAGAAATCTAAAAAAGGTGTAGAAATGCATTTTTATGTGTGTATTCCTTTCATTGCAGTTATTTTCCCGGCCCTTCACCATCTCTGGATCACTATATACAACATCATGCGATTTGTATCATTTAACCCCGTTTTCTGGCTAGAAGATTCTATGAGAAAAATCATCCGCAACCAGAAGAAACAAAAGGTAATTATTGGGGTCTTTTGTAGCAAAAAAACCTAGACAAAAAAAAATCCACTTCTAGTATTTTAAGAATTTCTTTATCAGGGCGTTCTTTTTATTTTAATGTTTTCTTTTTTCTAGCCTTCAAAATCCAACCTTTTGGAACTAATGTTGACATCGGAATTTAACCCCGACGCTGACGAAATCGACGTAGGGGACGTTGACCAGCGAGATAATGTGGTCAAACGGCGTCTACTGACCAACGAAGAACTTGTGGCCCAGTGTTTATTGTTCCTGCTAGCTGGGTACGAAACCACCAGTACAACATTGGCTTACATCATGTACGAAATGTCTGTCAACCCCGAAGCGCAGAAAAAACTTCAAGAAGAAATCGATGAACTATTTCCAGAAAACGTAAGCTAGAGTGTTTTTATTGGTCTTAATTATCACATTTCTAAGCCGATCTTTAGATGAAGTTATTATTATAATATCTTGTAAATGTACGTGTATATGACTCTATTTATTTCATATTATTTTAGGCGGACAATCCAAGCTACGATCAAATTCAGAAAATGGAGTACCTCGATATGGTTTGGTGTGAAACTTTACGGAAATACCCATTAGCAAGCACGTAAGTGTCCTTCAATCTAAGATTGCCTAAAAATATTCACAAGAACATTCAAAACAATGAGATGAACTAGTTGCAATAAATCCCTATATAGGTTTTTGATTTCTATTTCTCAGGGTCGTTGCACGACAGTGCATGGAAAATTGCACAGTTAATGGCATTGACATCCCAAAAGGAATGCTAGTCCAAGCTAACGTCTGGAGTGTGCACTACAACCAAGAGCATTGGGTGGAGGATACTCAGAAATTTATTCCGGAAAGGTAAGCATGCATCTTATATAACGGGAGGCAACTTTTATAGCACTTAACAAACCAAAATAGACGAAATATTTTTGTATTTTAACAAGTTTCTCTTTTATACTTTCTTTAGATTTACGGAAAAAAGGAAATCCGAGAGACATCCGTTGGCTTGGATGCCATTCGGGAGTGGTCCGAGAACGTGTGTGGGACTTCGATTAGCGCAATTGGAAGGCAAAATGACAATCATTCGTATGCTTAAAAAATATTCATTCGTTCCCTCTGCCACCCAAGAAATTCCAATCCAGTGCGTGGAAGGGGCGACCATTCTACCAAAAGATGGGGTCAATGTGCGAGCCGTTATGAGAAGTTCATAGATTATTTTCTTCGCAAAGGGGAAGGGAATATTTGAGACCAGTATTACACAGAGATTAAAAAACGTTTACCCGTCCGTCGCTTGCCAACAATCTATTTACACTATACTTGACTTTGTGAGACATCCATATGTAAACTGAAAGCATTTTGTTTTTTGTGTGTGTGAAGGTCACATATGGTGACGCAATTTGACACAAAAGTTGTATTTATTTGTTGGTTGTCATCCACATTGCGTGTTGTGTTCGTATCTGTATGATTGAGATATTTCGACGAACGAATGTATTTATTGGTGTAAAAGAGTATGCATGTATAATTATCGCGTGTAAACGAGAGGAGGAATGGAAGCTTGTCATGTTCATATATATGTTCTACTTCATGATTGTTTACAAATGTTCCGGATGATCTTATGTAACTGCTGTTGAATGATTGTGACCGAGGGAATTTTTTCCCTCGGAATTTTATGCCATCTTTCTGGAGGTTCTCGTTCAGTAGTACGAAATACTTTCTGCATTTAAGACCAAAATCTCTTTTTTGTAAAAAGCCAAAGTAACCTTATTATCCATTTGAAGCATTAGACTATGTACATCTCTTTATCGCTACTGAACGCGACCGGAAGTGTATTTTGTCCACTAGGGCAGCATTCAGTTTCATGACAAGTTGACGCAATTCTCACATCATGTAAATTAAAAGTTTCATCCATGAACAAAATCAAGCTCATATTTATGAGTTGATACTACTAGTCTTTCAAAATATTATGTTTATTTATTGTTTATTATTTATTGAAAATAAAATGAATATGAAAAAAAGAAATATTTATTCTTGTTATTGATTCAGTTGATTTACTAGAAAGAAGAATGCCAGTTTCTAGTTACGCAAGTGCAATTAATATCGTTTTTAGCATGCAAGCACATATATACAAGCCGTGTATTTAATATAAAATTAAAATGAACAAGCATTGATAAATTAACAGTTTGTGATACATTCGATAATTTCTATTAATATGTATTCTGTATTATGAAATGACATTATTCTTACTTACGTACATATATATCTAAAACTTACGAACGTATATTTATTTTCTACCACATCAATTATCAAAACACGCTTATTAATTGTTAAATAGGGTAGATATGAGTGAAATGAATACGGTGTACAGTGTACAAGTACATAATTATGTATAAAAGCTCATTAGAAATTTCATTTCTTCAAATTTCATCGTTAAAAATCATGCAACAAAACAAACTATTTCAGAAGTTTCATGAATGGTGTTTTCAGAAAAACAAAAGGTATAAAACAAAGGAAATTCATAATTATTAACATTTCTGTACAATGCAAATTCCTGTCGTCAAATATTCAACGAACAGTGAAGTGACGTCATTAGGAGGATGCACGCATCTTTGGGTCTTCGTATGTAGCGTGTAGTTACGCACACAACGTTGTACAAGATGTAAGCACGGCTTGTGGCTTTTTCCTGTCCGTAGGGAACGATCGAGAGCAAAAAGAGGCCAATTGATCTGAAACGAACGACTTCCGGTTCGTCGGTGCGCTAACGTATTGAACGTAGCTTTCTCTTTAATCGAGAGTTTACGATGCCCCGTTTCGTTCCACAGCATTGATTAATGTTGATGCTAGCAATCTCCAGCATTATTAGAATTGTGAATGAATTTAAAACTAAAAATCCATGCTCAATATATTCCACCAACGCGCCTGGTGTATAAATAGCGCTTCTCTTTTGTACCTAGCTCATTTGATACGAAAACATCTCTCGAGGCGCTTAATGATATCGGGACCAGCACCCAGAAGCGAAAACGGCCTCCGCATTCGTTTGAAGACGGGTTACTCTTGCTCTTAGTTGAATAGAACATAAAGAGTGTGTAGTGATGATGGACGATTATGCCCTATTATGGCATCAAGCACCACGAGAACTTGTATCCATGCAGAACATATTAAAATGCAAAATATAAAACTGTTATGGTACTGTGTCGTCAATAGAATGTCAGACGCACATCCAAGTCATTGGACGTTATTTCGATATGTCAATTGGTAATAAACGAGTGTTCTCTGCGTATAAAATGCCCAAATGGCAACGCATCATAACGTAGATAAACCTATTTGTTGATGCAAATCGTCTTTAAGTCTTACTGACAAATAATAACGTAATTAAATGGCATTCGTTGAATACTTTTTATAACGACGGGGGATTCTCTCGCTATTAATTGAGGTGGATCATATTTCTGATGAACAGATTTCATTGACATGCATTTACTAAAACAAATTACTCGGAGTTCGCCGTGTAGGCAATATATAGATGCCTATCTGGATTGAAAATGTCGTTAGCCGCTTAAAAATACCTTTAAAAGATTTTTTTTTATCCAAACATTTGATAGATTGATTCCGTGTTGCATCGCGTAATAGCGAGAAATTAAATTCAAAATGAATAGATAGATTCAATGTAAAATGTCACAGTCAATCTTAGATGTTCGACCAAAAAATGTGATTTTTGTACAAGTATTTTTTAACGAATGGAAATTAGTTTTACAAATTAAAACACTATACTTATGAAAAATCTCCAACTACGGTTTTTAGTCTGGTAGTTTTAGTCCGCATGTTACAAAACAGTGTGCTAAGTACCTAATATACATTTAAATATCTATATCTTAAAAGGTGCATTGTAGGTCACACAGATGTGTGGGCTCCAGACAAAAAATATTAATTTACATGGCGAACTCACTATAAGCTTACAAGACGCGTGGTATTCATGCGACAGGAAACACAGTCATTTAGGTGTGATATTCAAGCATTTCAATTTTTGAAAGAGGAAATCGGAATATTTCTCATTTTTTATTTTTTAGAGTTTATTATTTTTTTTTACACCAACACGACATATACCCAGTTAATAAATAGATTTTGCAGGGTCTGAAAAAAAAAATTGGATGGACGAACTTGCAGCTACATGTAGGTAAACAGATCACTCAAAATATTTCACGTTTAATTTGTGTTTCAAGTTTTACTTTTTGCATTTTAATTTGACAGCCACGTTTTTGTATCTAGTTTGTGGCCCCTTTATGTAGGGCATGCTGTAGACCTTTGAACATTGGCCCTTTCGGGTCAATACACCCGATGTGTTACCTTTTCAAACTCTACTAGAAAATGTACAGCAAAACAAAGCGTGTGTACAGCTTGACAAACGAACGACAAGAAATCCAGACACACGTACAAGACACACAGTGAGCAGCGCGTTACAGCGATTTTGAAAAGGGGAAATATTTTGTTTGAAATAAGGAAAGGGGGCGACAGTCACATCATTTTCATACATGTTACCTGTCCAAGTTTGAAGAAGCTGAGAAAACTAAAAAATCAATTCTGGGTATTTTTTTTTTCAGAAGGACAAATCCACTTTTATTACCTAGAGTTACCCAATATGGTGTTACATAGGCTTAAATCGAGTGAGCTACATTGTATCAAACTTTCAAGAGTGAGTTTATACAACGCATGAAAACATTTTTTTTGGGAAGGGGGGGGGGTATTTGAAGTTGAGTGTGGTTTTATTTCATGCAATGACATTTCATTTATTTTTTCAGAATGTCGTGATGTAGTATCAATCAGTTCACCCTGTTGTCGATCTATCTAGCCTACTTCTCACAGCTTATCAAGGGGTTTGTCCTGTTTCCACTTCATCCCGTCTTATACGTTAAAGTAGGGTCATCGTCTTGCTATCTTACATGCGTCAAATACTTGCGCAATGACGTAATTATTGCAAGAACCAAGCAGGATCGCACAAAAAAAAAAATGGATTGCTACCGTATATCACTTAGATATATCTCTGTAATCTTTTTCTTTATCGATGAATGGCATACATGTAGAATATTCGTAGTTTTACATTATTTGCTTTATATATGTATTTATATGTAAATAAGAAGAGGATGAAATTGGGTTTTTTTTTTAAAGAATACATGTGTTGCTTTTAAGTGTTTTTAATTGGCAGAAAAACAATGAATAGTGACAAAAATGGAAAATCAAATACAACAAACAGACAAAAAAATAATAATAATACCCCTACCCCCCAAAACCTCCTAAAACGAGCAGTGGCAACTAGGAAGACGACAATATCCGTCCTTTATTGCGCAATATCAACAGATGGTGTTAATCTAGCTGCAGGTCTGTAGATCCCGGTCTGAAAAAATTCGGATGGACGACCTGGGAGCTACAGTTCCTCCCATAGTAAAAACATCCGATTTACGGCGAACAAAAAACGGCGCTAGTTTTGGACTGATTAACCTTATTTCCACACAAATTCTGTGAAAACAATTAGTACCATTAAATTTTTCAGGAAATTACTACTGATATTGTCACTTTACTTGCCTCATGGTTTCGCTTAAACATGCTAACCGACCTCGAAAAATTAACTTACGTCGAGATCGAGAGTCGCCATTTTCCCATATAAACAAACTGCACCACTTCACTTTACGGGGCTGGTGATGGTCAGAGGCAAGTAAAGTGACAATATCAGTAGTAAATTTCCTGAAAAATTTAATGGTACTAATTGTTTTCACAGAATGTGTGTGGAAATAAGGTTAATCAGTCCAAAACTAGCGCCGTTTTTTGTTCGCCGTAAATCGGATGTTTTTACTATGGGAGGAACTGTAGCTCCCAGGTCGTCCATCCGAATTTTTTCAGACCGGAAGCTACAGACCTGCAGCTAGTGTTAATCAATAAAAAAAAAATCAAAACTTTCTTTTTTACTAGGATTAGTTTAATTGGGGGAAAAAAGACGGATACCTGGAAAATATAATTTAAAGCAAGTTGCAAAAATAAAGATATTCGTCGTTGTAAACCATACTAACATATGTTCTATTTCATATTTGGATATATTTTAATGATACCCGAATGTTTTACTTAGAGAAATAAAGACAGTGTCGGTTATACCGTATACAGACATGGCGAAATTCTGCTCAATTTAGTTGTGTCCCAAAATTTAACCCCTAGGATCAGTAATAACAGAATGATATAATTTGTGTTCAAAAATAGTTTATATTACGTAATTTTATGGCTAAAAAAATCCCGTATTAACAGAAACAACGTATATTTTTTTATTCCAAGGCGTTTATAATACACAATCAGCTAAAGCAGGTGATTAAATGGGATTTTTTCTTACCCAATAAATCATATCTTGGGATACATTTTCACACCCAATACCTTATTATAGCGTGTTGATGGGGTTTTTTATATCTGATAAACTACAGTATTCAAACCTATACACAATCTTAATTAGATACTCTTTTGTAAAAGATAGCAATCCATTCTTAAAAAAAAAATACAAAAAAACCCCAAATCTATTTATCCCTTATATATGATATGTCAGTTTTGTTTTATGCACTGTCTTTAAATGTCCTTTCGATGTTTTTTTTTTTATATATATTCAGTATTTTATTATAAATTTGTTTGAAATGGTAAAAAATAATAACAATTGGCAGTAATGCGCTTCCGTAAGTTAACACCGTAAACAAGATTATAGTTATATTGAAGATTTATTTTCATGCATGTGCTTTAACAAAGTCAAATGGGGCGATGACAACCAGTTCAGAATATTGTAACAAAATTGGCGTTCCTCTTTTAACTCTTATATTAACTATCACGTGTAGAACAAAAGAAATTAGTTTTTTTGAATTAAATTTAAATTAAATGAAATTAATTTTAGATTTTTTTTTCGAATGTTTCATCAAAGTTGTATTTGAAAGAAATCCCACTGACCACAGTCCGCTGTGTAACCATTTCACGTAGACGAGCAAAAATGCTAACGATGTCATTAGTTGCAGAAGGACTAAACACATCAAAAGAAAATTAATGGGAATTGCAACGGTACGGTCTATCAATGGAGAGTGGTCTTAATGAAAAGTCTTCCTCCTCTTGTATGCTTTCAGCTGTAGACACAACCACGCAAACCGTTCTTCGCATCGTACATGTAACATCTCTCTCTCTCTCTCTCTCTCTCTCTCTCTCTCTCTCTCTCCTCCTCGTGGAATGAACGGAGAGAATAATGACACAAGTTGTTCATTCAGATGTCCATAAATGTAAAGTTATCCAAAACGACCTTTAATGCTCCTGTTTGTATATATATACATCAGGGTCAAAATCATCATTGATAATAATTTGGCTAGTTTAAAACATCAGTTTTAATTATCAAGGTAAAAATAAAAATTAATACACATTTATCTGATTTTCCTCCAATCTTCTTCAAAATAGCCAGGAGATGGATAATATATTTTACATTTCTATGGATCTCAACGTGTTTCAAAGACATATTTTAAACATGCAGATACACAACTGTGCTCCAATATTTATATTAATTATTATTATTAATTAGAAATGTATCTAATATCATTATACACTGTACCTCATAATTCGTTTTCATTTACCGCTTAAAAAAGCGCACCTGGCAATCTCTTTCTGTTAAAAATAGATACAGTAGCCCAGTTTATTTTCAGAAACATTTTCCACTCAAGGACGGTCGCTAATTTGTGATCAATGGAACTTCAGATCGGTGATCATACACGGCACTTCATTCACTGAATTTCCTTTCAATCATTCATTTACAATTTCCTAATTTCTATTGCTTGTGCTTCTGATCTTTTTTTTGCAATAATGATAGAAACATTATAAAAATTAGAGATCAAAAATGAAAATAGAATTTGAATAGCTTAAAGAACTATACGGGTTTTACTGTTTCTATAACAACAGATTTAACCGTTTTGTTCTTTTAAATTTCAAGATGTATATGTATATAATATATGCTCATCCTTAACAGTAAGGATAGACAAGTTGTTACTTTGGTCTTAAGATAACTGTATTAAGGTAAGCTTAATCTAAGGATTTTTTTTAATACTTCATACAAATTTTTTGATCGGTTTCGTTTTAAATGTATGCATTCGAATGCAAAAGAAGACAATTTTATTGTATTCTGTATTCTTGTTTTTGCGTGATTAACGGTATATGGAATAAAACGTTTTGAAAGTAAAAAGACATGAATAACTTTAACTTCAATTTTTATATTGATATTTAGTTTATTTAAATTGATAACTTTTTATTTAAAAAAAAAACTGTCTGCGTAGTAAATGTTCCCCCAAAATATTCACTGGGTATATTTTTTATAAACTCAATTCTGTTCGGTTTTGACATATATTTTTATTTCAAATATCTTCTTTCTTCTAATCGTTTCTTCCCGACACAAATTGATATCGACTGAAATTAACTGTCATGATTCTGGTTTTAAAACATGGTCCAAGTTGACAGGATACAGACTAATCCGTCACATTAATACCCGAATTCTCTCTTGTCACACTCGCCGAATGGTATTGAAATTTCAACGCATTGCATTCATACATACATTGGAATGACGGAGGGATTAGAAAGGCAATCAAAGGATTTACATTAAGGCAAAAACACCCATAATTACATCTCAAACAAACCATGGGAAAGATGGATTTCAAAACGACTATTTTTAGGGCTAAAAATTTGTAGTTGTATCCTTCTTGGTCGCTTTTTGACCGATATAATTGTTCGTAGGTCAAATCAATATAGACACGCAATTGAACCCGACAAAAAAGCCCAAGGTATGAAGATAGTCGTTCCACGAATGGCAGAAAGGAAAAGGATTAGAAGTTAATTGTGAAAGCTTACCTATAAAGCTTACCTATAAAACTATACCTTGAAATGTGATTTACTATTTATAACTTTTCGTCTAAGCTTTGGTATTAACTCAGATGTTCAATGTTTGTGTAATTGGGTCAAATTTCTATAATTATCCCTCAGTCTTGTCTTTGCAAATGTGTTAGCAAGCAAATCAGCTTTAGTTGCGTTGCAGTGCTTACAAATCATAATAGTAACAGTATGGAACACCGTGTTTCAAAAGTAAAAACGGTCTTGGTTTTTTAGTTAATATGTACGGAGAGTACGATGCCGAGTTTTAAAAAAAAAAATTAAGGTGTGTAAAACGGATAGCTGAGAATGATATCATAATAACAAATGAAAGTATATCTTATGTCACGTTAAGCTTTCCTTATCCGCCGTAAAAAAAATATGCACTGAGAATACAATGCATCTGAATCTAAATTCGAGTTGATAATTTTGTAGTAAAATTATGCCTTCCTTTTTAAATTAGAAGTTGCTTTAGAAAAAAGAGCAAATATATAACAGTAACTGTTGTATTTATTCTAAGTATCGTATCGCATTCCAGTTGACATTTATCATGAATGCAGGAAGAGAGAGAGAGAGAGAAAAAAATCAAGGTCTAAATTACTCTTCGACCAATCGTAGAAAAACAAAATGGCGTCTTTATTGTCTGATGCCCAGATTATCAAGCTTGTTTGTTTCAGTTATGTTGTGCCCGCAATATATTTTTGCACCCTTTCTCTTCCTCCTTTTTACTTGAAAAAAAAAAAATAATAAAAGTTAGTGCGGATCATTTCTAAATATGCTAAATAGTCATATGCATCGGACATTTTAGGACCCACGCACCTGTTATCTTTCTGAATTTAATCAAACGAATTTCTATTTTCGTAATTATCACGATGATAAAAAATGGAGAAATAAAAATAATAATGAATTAATGCAAATAATACTAGTTTGTTGTTTACTTTTATTTTTGAACGTGTTTACCGCATGAACTTGGTTGCCCGTACAGGTTATGAACAAGATAACAACAGGGTTGCATGCAAACCCGTGATATTTGACAATGTAGCGATGTTGTGGGCCCGAAACGTTTAGAACTGATGCCATTTCTCTTGCTTTGATCAGTTAGTGACTTATGTAAATTACCGTCATTGGTGGGAGATTTAAATCAACAAAACGATATTCTTGGGGTGCATCCTTCTTACGCTATACAACAAGGGGGCTATTTTCACACTTTTCAGCTTTAAAGAGTTTTGACAACTTTACACATACTTAGTATTACGTTAGTGATGTATTCCTTCCGGATTTTTATTCACGTGTTCGGGAACAACATAATTTATTTATCGGTCCAGGTTCTTCCAAATATAAACTTCCGGTTATCCGTTTGAACTACAAAATACTTTGAGTCAGTGTTCCTGTTTGAAATTTCTGGAAGGAATCTTTTACACTTTTGAGACAAAAAAAAAGTTAATTTCCGTTTTTTTGAGGTTCTATGTAAATGGAGTCAATTGTAACAACGTAGTTAATTAACTGATGATCTGAGCAGTATAGAGGCGGTATTAAGGAGCTCAAAAATAAGATACAATTGGATAAGGATTCAATATCAATGGGGAAAAATTGGGACGGAAGAATTTTCTACATCAATCCTTCAATTAGGAGGCATTTATTGGTAAAGAGAAAGAAATCAAAGTCGGTCAATGAAGGGAAATTTGATCTACACTGTTACATATGAAAAAAAAAACCCATCGAGGGTTAACTTTGACAAAATTAACAAAACGGATATGAAGATTTTGAAGTGTCAGGTTATTAACACCGTAGAAATGTACAAACAAAGTCTGGACATCGGTTGTTAATGTTATATGAATTATGATATATGTCGTACGCATCAAATTATCTTAAGAATATATACTCTTTGTTTCTGTTTTTAGTGAATATATAAACTGGTCACTTGTATAGAAAAATGTGTCTCTCTTTATTTAATTTAACCAAGCTTTAAATTAAAATCTGTAAATAAAAAAATCATGATTTTTTATAAAGAGCATTGATTTAATTTTTTGAAAAGATTGTAACTAGAGGTGCCTCACCGTGAAATTAAATCGCAATATTTCATTGTGCGTGTAATATTGCACGCGTTAGTGACTTGTAGTTAACAAATAGCCAGCCGATTTCCACTTTACCTTTAACATGAATGTTTTTTGTTTTCGTTTTGCCTTTTTTGCGGATTGATAGTGGGGACACTAATTCTGATCTATTTCTTAGCTGGATTTTCAAAGTTGCTAAAATTGATCATAATGAAAGGGACGCCTCGTCCATTCATTTGAGAATTACAATATTTTTCACAATAACCCATGTCAAACTTTCACACATCATACGTTTTAAAAGACCCCTTGAACGATTTCAGAATTTAATAAAAAGTTGACCCTCCCCCACAATTTTGAGGACTTCAGTTAAACAACCATGGAAAGCGTAGGATTTTATCTAATCACGCAAATATTTATTTATTTATCGTGTTCATTTCGACTGACATTTAATTTTGCTGACCCCACCCTCCTCCCTCTTTTTCACCTTAAATCAAATTTAAAAATAAATGGAAAAGTTTCACATTTGTTATCGATTCCCGGCGCATGAAAATTACTCGAAGCATTGTGAATCAATAAAATTAGTTGGATGGGTTTTTAATAACCAGCAAATGATACAGTTTAAGCCCCTCTCAATCAAACCCAAATCTATTTCAAAATTTACACCTTTTAAAACTATATAACATGCCGTCAAAAATTTATAAATGATTAACAGTCATATTTTAAGAGGGACCTAGACACGATTTGAGATGAAAATTTTATTTTTGATTTTTAAGTCTAAATTGGATTACTTGTGTAAAAGAAGTCGTTGTTATGTAAACAAAGCTCGAGTCTTATATTTGTTTACAAGTAATGTAAAGTAAAGAAATTACCATTTCTCTGACAACACAACCGGTGGCAAACAAGAAAAACTTATTCAATATGTTCATAAATAATTTTATCAACAACAAAAAGCAACATTAGATTGAACTTAGTACCAATATAACACATATGTAAACAATAACAAGACTCGGGCTTTGTTTACAAAACAAAGAATTCTAACCTCTAGCTGTAACTCGCTTGTAACTCGATATTGCCTTCCAAGTTTTACCAAAGCATTAAAAACATCCATGTTGACCATTCTGGACATTAAAAATGAAAAAAAAAAAATTGAAAAATTTGAGCTCAAATAGTGTCCAATTCCCTTAAACGATTACACGTAAAATATTTTGAATTCTGTCAAAACTGCTGGAGTATGAGAATTAAAAAAAAAAATTAATTATCAATACACACTTAACTAAAACGCGGTTACAGTTAATTCAATCTAGACTAGCTATACATGTGGGTTCCAATCATTATTCGAACTTCTTCTTGTGAGCCTCTGATAAAATGGCCATAATATTTAGTCCACCAGATGTTTTTTCACAACAAAGTCACAACAGTGAGCGGATGTAGGAGTATTTGAGTTGATTACGTTTTGTAGAGACCATTCTTAACAGATTCCAATGTTACACCTACTCCCAAAGACAGAGAAAACGAAATCAATGAAGGCATAGTATCAAGGTCTCGCGTCTGCTCTGCCTCGATAATCGTCCTTTTATTCAAACAAACATGGAGAATATTCGATTATGAAATTATTTAAGAGCTTTACGAACATCAATATATCCGTGAAAATTTGGGTGTTTAAAGGAGTGGATAATGATAACTTAGCAAGGGATGGTTGGTGTATCATGCATGGATTTGATTAAGCGAATTAAAAGAATTTTGTGGTCAAACATTTTTGTGCAAACATTTCAGAACCAGCACGACAGTAATGATAATTTGTTTTTCCCGATGCTACGTTTTTAACTATTGTAGAGTTGAACAAAATACCAGTAACGAAACTCATGCAAGAAACAAACCGGAAGTGATACGTATTAATGACTTTTCCACAAATTTTACACGTTGCAGGCTGTTGTATGTACCCCTTTTTAGACATACAATGTGTAACCATTTCTTTTACATACTTAGTAAAGAAATATACAAATTAAAGTTCTGTATTGACCATCGCATCATATCAAATGTCTATAATATGGAACGATGGGAAAAACCATAGGTGTACCAAGCCAATGTGGCCGTAAACTGTTGCCCACACGAAATTAAACTACATTTATTTAGTTTAAAATGCGAAACAACTTTACAAACACCTTAACAAACTTTCCAGACTTTGCTGTAGTCTTTGCCGACAATGGTTAAACTATGAAAATGATAATAATAAGCAAATTTATAATGCAAAATATGAAACATCGGTTTTATTTATCACTGTTTAACATCTAAGTTTTTTTTTATTAAGACAAAACAATGAATTTGTGTTCATTAAGGTTAATTTTAAATTTATCATTCTTATTTCAAGATGTGTTTACACTTAAAACAAGTGCGTTTTCAAAAAGACAATTAGTCCTCCTGCATGGGTCTTGGCATTTAATTTCAGCGTTAGGAATTCATAATGCACCTGCTTTGCATATTTATGACCATAACCCTGTTTGTCAACAATCTTATTGGTGACCCAATTAACTCAGCATTTCATTGCGTGAGGGATTTATACCTTGATCTCCCAACGGGATACTTATTATTAACAGGCATGGCACCCCCATTAATATTTGGCACAATTAAGGAATGTGGGGTTCATTTCCTTAAACCTAGAAAAACAATAATTAATTACTAAATAATTACGGCAATTCAAATCCTTTTTTTTCACGTGACACCTTGTAAGAGGAGGACACAGTAGCAGATATAAATTACTATAGATACATATACACCCTACGCTTCTCATTGGATCCCATGGAATTTGACACACCGCAAACATCGTTTCATTGGCTTTAACAGGCTATAATTAGTTCTCTCCGAGGGACTGCAATTTGCCTGAAAATTTAACTCGCGGTAGAATTTTCACTTCTTTCAGTGTCTCACGACGTTCCGACCCCCTAGTAAACAAATTAGCGGTTAACGCCTGTAAACTAAATAACCTTTTTTGGGGTTTTGTGTGATAGTTAACTTTGCAAAAAAAAAAATAATTACACCAACAACACCAGAACAACCAAATCAAATTCCCACGTCCCTCCTTACAGATTTAAATTTTTCAAAACCCAATATATACTCGTATATTTTGTCCATATTGTTTAGGGATTTAAAAACATTAATGCGTTGTGGGTTTTTTTTTCTTCTCTTTTTTCCCTCTCATAATAATTAAAAAAAGATTACGTTTATCTCAGCGGAAGGTGATACATATAATTATGTAATATAACAACATTTGTACGAGCATATCGTACGATGGCAGTATCTGAACAGGCCACATAAAACATAAAATTGGTAACCAATTACATGTATCTCAAACAACTTCACCTCTCTTAATGAAGAAAATTTGAAGTAAAACAACCAGGCAAGAATTCATTAAAGGATTATATTTTAAAATTCGTGAAAGACTTATTTTGTCTCTTGGTATTATATTTACATTGTAAAATAATTGATCACGCACGATGTTTTAGAAAATGACACACTTTAAATCACGAACGCAGACTTCGCTAAATAAATCTTTAACATTCTTTATGAACACGGGGAAGTCGCCATTGCTCTAATTGGAATTTATTTACGAGTTGACATTTATATTATAAGTTCTTACTGTTGGTTGCTCTCTCTACCCTTTCAAAACCTACAGAAGCAAATACATGCATATGGAAATGTCTATCTTTAGATGATGTCCCACATAATTTTTAATGTTTTATCGTTTATTTATGTCTCGATACGGTCTTTATTTTTTTAAAGGATTATATGATCAAGAACTTTGATCATAACTAGACGATTTGAAGTGGTAAACATTATTTTAAAGATGCATGTGCCTATTATAAGCTTTAACAAAAGTCTTTACGATATCATGAAACATTTGAAAATTCAGATTGAAACTGTATACATGTTGAGCCAGGGAAATATTTCAAGATTTTATCAATGCAATTATTAATTGAGAGATAGTACTTTATTTATCCATTTTATGCCAGTGTTAAACATTCAAAAAAATTTAGTTTTGCGAAAAAGGGATTATAAAAGAGTAAAAAAAAATTGCAGCAAAATTACGCATTACTTTTTCTAAATGTATTTCTCTCACTTAAATTTCATCTAATGCCTGCATAACAACGCGTCAACATGGAAACAAGAATTATCTATTTTTGAGTAAATAATTCATAAAACCCACAAATATACAATGTATTCAGCACTGGGTGCAGCAAATGAACAAGTGTACACTGCTCCCATATCTCGGTGTTTGTCAGAAGTCTTACAAAATGGTTAAAATTGTCACTCTCTGCAGCTCCCACAGAAAAGGTGATTACATTTTCTCTTGAATGGGAATCTGTTTTCAAACGAGAATCTTTTTAAGGAAAGATCGATCCATTGACTCGTTTCTCGGTTTCTAAATGCGAGATTTTATTCAATTACCAGTAATATTGTGCTCGTACGGTTTTTTTTATCGTTCGTGCCTGCGCGTTTTTCGTTCATTTTTTTCGGTAAATTATTGAAAGAATTTTTAATTCAACTCAGTTTTGAAAAGTCGTCTTTTGACCAAACTAAAAAAAAAAACCCAAAAACCACAAAAAACACAAAAACACAAAAAACCACATCATTACTTTTTTAAGTCAAAAGATGTACGATATTTAGTATTTATCGACACGGATGTTGTTTATGCACGTTCATGATGACAATCACCTTCGCTTCCATATCTGAAGCGAAAATTGTGCGTCTGACCTTCGAAAAATCACACCATTCTCAATTTCAATCTCTGGGGCAAGATTATATAATTTTTGCGTGAAAAATATTAAATGGTTGCTCTTTTAAAAGAAAGTAAGAGCTTGAACGATTTTTTTTCACAGCAATTTCACAGCCGTCAATGTCATAATTGTCTTATTTTGCTGCAATTGTTATGATACTACTGTGTTCGACATTCATTGGTAAATTGTAAATTGTAAATAAGCATGATTTAAAAAAATGAATAAATAAATAAAATAATTAGGAAAAATGCGGTCAAAATAAAGGGGACTGTGGACACGGATGATGATGAATGCGGTCAAGCATACTGGTTTTAGGACACTATATTGCAATGTGGTTGGAACAGTCTTGTACTCTGTTTTTATTAATGAGAGGACCATGATGGGCAAAGATGCATGATTACTCACGTGTCCAGAGAACGAATCGAATCAACGTTGGGTGAAATTGTCAAGGCCATTTACATAGCTGAGACAGTTTGAGGAAGTCGGGCGACTCTTTTCGGTTTAATGTTGAATTTATATACTCCATGCATATGGTTCTCAGTCTAGCTAATTGGTATGTAATTAAGGTGTGAATATAACTAGACTTACTAGCTGTGTCCATTTATAAACGTTACAAAGATTCATTAGTAGTTGTGGGCGAGAGAGGCAATTGGCTTAGATTTGAGGTCAAAGCAATTACATTTTTAATTCAGTGGAATGTTGGTGTGATTTGATATGTAGAATCAGAGCTAGTGGTATAATATATAATAAATATTATTAAAAAAGGTATGTCATTATCATTGTACCAGATAACCTAACCATTTAGTTTCGTATTCGCATAGGATGCTTTATTTAAAGGAAATAAACGACTTCTAATTTGGAGTCCAACATAAGCTGCAGTATATATGTCCCCAGGTCATATACATGTACATAATATATCAACTCAAGGTTTTATTTTGTTGTCCGCTTATATACTTTTCCAATTTACAACTGCATACCACAATAAAATGGTTGAAATTTGTCTATGAGGCAAAGTTAAACAATGAGTTCGATCAATCAATAAAATCAATAATGTATCAAATATTGAACCAATCAACTGCTTCCATCTGTATTTCATGCTAATAACTTTAAAGTGCCAGTTAAATTCTTCGTATCATGAATTAGTTCAAGACTCAATCTCGCGAGAGTTCTTACATACAAACACACATGCACAAACACACATAAGTTGAGCAATGCCAACTTTTTATGCAAACCGTTTATTAAAAAAAAAAATAAACATTTAGAAATCATGTGGGTTTTTTTAAAAGTCGATTTGTGGGGTATTCATGGCATTTGACTGGTGCAAAAATTTTTAAGGAATATAAAAATAATTTTTTTCTTTTTGTTAAATTGTAATTCAATTTATGTTCCGTTGCTGTTTTTAAGAGCGCTTTCCTACTGTCTGATACACAGAATTTGTGTGAGGTATATTTAAATTTAGACAAAAAAGAAGAAGCGCATCATAAATTCCCGAACAAGGTTACAAATAATTAGTGGATCGTCCAACGAGTTTAACTCATTAGTGGGGATGATGTATGTGTGACTAGATTTTTTTTTAAATTAAAATTTCCTCGTATATAATAATTTATGTCCAAGAGGCTTAAAACATGAGAAGGGATTTTCGATTGAAGCTACATTAACATGTAGTATGTATGTTCGATGATACAGAAAAAGGATACTTTTTTCGTATTTACCTGTCTTATCAATTTATTGTTTAAGAATTAATTCGCATGCCTGTCAATTTTTTTTCTATTTGACTCTAATTAACAGATGTGCAGTTCTTACGTAAGAACCACAAAAGAGACTTCCGTATAATTACACTTCATGACCACAACATATCTTGGTTCTCGCCAGTAACAACACCAAAAAAAAAAAAAAAAAAAAAAAAAAAAAAGAATAAACAACAAAAAAACGACAGAGTTGTCACATTGGACATCCCATTGGGTGGTATACCAACGTTAAGATCTTTTTGCATAGTTCCAAACTTTTCAGTTCCAACCCGACATTACCATTTTTTTATGTTGGAAGTTAATTGATGGACAAGATCGTGTGCATAACATTTCCTCACGAACCAATTAACAAAATCAAGTGATTAAATATCATCCATAAACGAATATACAACGCGTTTTAGCAATAAAATAAGATTTATATGAATCATCATCGAAGGTTATTTCAATCATGATTACAATCACGCAAGCCAGAATTTTTGTTTTTTAAAAGTTATGTAAAAAGGAGTCACTGATATTTTGGATATTCGAATCTTTATTGTATCTCTATATGATTAGGCAGGGTACATCAAAATTCAACAATCCCTTGAAACTAAGCCCCGAATGAGTAACTTTCTCCGGTAATAAAAAACCTCTCACCAATAAAGTGGACACACAAGGTAAATTCCCACCCTCTTCATACCTTGCTTAAAATGTTTGAAGAAAAAAAAAATCCCAAAAAGGGCGTCATAATGATTCAAATAATTGACAAGGAACTAAGCAGTATTCGATACTTGCTTGCTTTTACGCAAGCATTTGATTTCAATTACAGCTATGGGTATTCTTATGTCAACATTGCTCCGATCGAACTTAAAGTTATAACGTCATAATTCAGTGCGAGCGCGTCCTTGTCATTTTTTTTTCGGATGTAGTAATTGTTGAGGAAGAGGAAGACCAGACAGCCAATTTGAAAGACACGGTGTAAAATGAGCATTAGTTTGGTTACATTTAAATTTCCGATTCATGTTTCTCTTTTTCATTTTCTTTTATCATGAAATTGACTCATTCGGTGTTACGAGGTGACTTTAAAAGATAGCCCTCGTTGTACCTGTGGTTAAGCAGGTGGGCTGAGTAATCCAACATTTTTTATTTTAAGTTTTATTTCCATACTTTTTTTTTTTGTTCTAGATCATTCATAATACTGAGTGTTTGTTCCGCTTATGTTATGGGATACGGAATCAAACATGCAAGTGTTTAATCAATACTTTGCTATATCCGTATAATTTCAGACTCGTAGCAGATCCAAATTAAATTCTATTAACCTTTTATAGTCTTATTGTTATAAAGTTTAAATATCGAGTATATGCGTGCTAACTGTCCAAACAAGAAGGCGGGTGGAATACGTAAACTCAGCGCCTTCAATATAATGCAGTCGACATTCGAATTTGAGAAATACTGATGATATCAAAAAAAATATTTAAGTAAATTGGCAACGGTTGCCAAATGTATTGAACAATGAACACACACCCATTGATATATCTCACATTCGTGTTGAAGTGTCAGGCATAACCACTTTGTCTTTGCCTGTAAAAATGTCATTCTTTCGGAGACCTTGGCTTTACTGCAAGATCTCGGAGAAGACAACTATATGAGCAGCATCAATTAATACATCGCTTTATGGAGACGTCTGTCTACATGATTAGTCTTTGGATAAAAAATCAATCTGCCACAACGCATGACCCCGATTAAACACAACATTACTTATGTATTTATGATTTTAAATTTTATCTTAAAACAATAATTTTGATCGCTCGCAAAAACAAAGCAACATTTCAATCGTAAAGGTTTTAATTTTTTTAACAGCGATGATATCTGGGGGCTGTTTTGTCAGATATTTGATTTTCTAAACCGACTTTACTTAAATTTGGCACAGGCTTGTTAAACAGTGTGAACGATGGGTTGATAACCCGCAGAATCTATGTCACCCTGTCTGTTGATTTATAAACGTTTGTATTGTTTATGATTTTTTAGGATTAAATTTTGTGGATATCTGATTCTGCACCAATTCTCAATACACACGATATCGAGTTCAATTAGATTAATCTACATATGTTGTGGGTTGGTAATCTCTAAAATATTTTGTATTAACCATACAAGAAATTTTCCCACAACCCGTTTGAAAACAATGTTTGTTAAAATATGCAATATATTGTTTCGAGTTGTGCCATCCCTTATCTGCGTTTAATAATCTCGCATTCTTCAGTAAAGTAAAATATTTACCAAACTAAAATATTTACTGTCAAAACTTCCGCCACCTCCGAAATTTATGCAAAATCAATAATGTCTCTATAATAGCATATAGGTGTATCAATTGCAGAGAAAATGCTCGGGAAAAGGTCTGGCACCAGGTTGATACAGCTAAAATGTGCAAAGTTTCCGGTAGAATTTGTAGGAAACTGAAATGTAAATATTATTAAAAGGTTAAAATATCCATTTCCTGTGCAATCAAGAACCAGTTCCTGTGTCAACAATTAAACTCCCGGATATAGCTTCCATACTGAATGCATCACATGGTATATGGGATGAATGAGGGAGAAAGTTGTCATTGACACTACATGAAGGGACTGGCGTGTCCGGGAAAAATCAATTCGTCCATTGATTGATTCGTGTAGGATGTCGAGCAAGTTCATAATGCATTACATTTTATGAATGACCGTTTAACCTTGACTCTGTTAATGAATGTCCAACATGAATGAAATGGAAAATCGTTTGAGGGTGAATCTCTCTTTTAAAAAAAAATCTAGGACGAATTGGGCTTAAATATTATCAGACTGGTTATAAAGGCATGGCTAGCTACGTTGATTTTGTGAAGTGTCTTCTGGCATGGTTTGAGTTCATCAAAATTTGGGTAAAAAAAAAATAAAAAATTTTTTTTAGATTATAATGAAATTAATGGCTGTCGCGTAGTTTAGTCTTAATTGGTGTGGAAGAGTGCGATCCACAAAAAGAATAATCAAATGAATAATCCTACATGTACTGTGCGCGCACTAGATTGCCGAGCGTTGGTAAATGGAATAAGTTCATAATTTTGTTTGATTAAATGACGAATTATGTTGTAAAATATAGCTTGATGATTCTCATTAAACATCCTCCGGTATATTTTTAGATTGTGTCTTTTTATTTGCGTTCTTTTATCTATAGACCGCTCTCTAATTCACGCCACCAACAAATGAATAGAATTGTATTTTATTTAAGAACTATTTGCGGTAAACATATCACAATGCATTTCAATGTCCTTGTCGCATGCCAGAACATTATCCGCTAATTGGTAATAAATTTTACGGAGAAGGTTTTGGTCAAGAACATTTTTTCAGTCGCCGTGGAGACAGCTTCTTGTCTCAAGCCAAAATTGTGTACTCTTCAAATACGACAGATTGTTACAAATGTGCAAAACTCCCCAAAACGAATGCTCCACCTATCAAATATTAACGATTCATTTAGAAACGATTAGGTAGCATTCGTATAAGTATAGTAGAATGTACTTTATTCTAAATATAACGACGGCCATTTAAAAAAAAATTACCTTTTTTTTAAGGATAAAATTTTCTACATTTAATCTTCGGACTGTCAAGCTTGATTATTTTTTTTTTCAAGGAAAGCTTTAGTGTGAAATTTCCTTTTTTTTTTTTTTGTAGCAGTCAGCAAAGTACAGAATATGTTAATGGGTACATGCTATTTCCAGATCATTGAGCTAAGCCCACACTAAGGGCGGGAATAGTCAGAGAGAAAGAGTTCTGGTCTTCTATTTCTTTATTTAGATTAAAACAAACAAACATTAATACGCATTAGAGTGTTGACATTATACAAGCTAATCATGCAATAATTTTTTAATGTTTCAAACTCTAAAAATCCACATATCCACTAGCCTAGAGGTCCCCGTATAATGTCTGTTACATGAAGTGATATATTGCCTAATCAGGAACAACTAGTTTTCTTTTAAGGCTATATTTATCTTCAAGAAGGGTATCTTGCCACATAAATATAATGCTAAGCGTCCTTAATGAGAGGAATAAAGGGAGAAATCCCAGGTGGGGTCGGGATCGGCTTACATCATTTCGGTCGGATGAGGGATTCCTAAAATTGTCTGCAGGTGTAAAAATGTTACGGTTCTGATGGATCCCTCTGTTCTCAGGTTATTCCGATTATATACACTTTATGTTCCGAAAGTTGAGAGGAAGCTAATTTGACTGCCTCATTAAGCATGCTTCTGAGGTATGCATCGCACGTATTGAAATACGCGCGCTCGAAAAGTCTCTTCATCGTTTCTTAAATGCAACGTATTAAAAACATCCCAAATTAAGCATGGTTTAAGCCACCACACGTGTCATGAAACTGATATCAAAACCTACAACTCTTAAGTGAGAATTTAAAACATTAACGTTCACGTAAATTCTGTATGAAGCTATGTCATGTGTAGGAAAACATTTTTCTTTTCAAGGCCTTTTTCAACAATAAGAGAAAGAAAATCCAGTGCAGTGTCAAATTTTGACGTTTAATTTATGCAATGGTATTCATTTCAAATGTACTGAAATAAATTTCAAGCATGTTAAGTTTGCGAAAAATCCACCGAAATTCCTGAGGAAACTCTTACTTGTAAAAGGGATCAAAAAAGATGTGAAAAAATGTTATCTCTCTCGAGACTTTGTTTAATTCGCTGATTAGATCGCTACTTCTTACAGCGAAATCGGACTCCCTAACCCTTCGGGAATCAGACATTCCTGATTGGCAAAATAATAGGGGTAAAACAAATGATTGTTACTGATAAAGACCTCAAGGGGAGGTTGACCGGTATGTAATAACGCGCTGGGGGTAAACAAATGTATAGACCATATAGTCAGGTCCCCCCTCACCTGCTCAGATCTATGTATTGTGGCTCTGTATTTACGTCTGAGTAAATTTACAACTGTTTGAAGAGCATGAAATATAATCCCGCCGTATGTCATCAAGGACAGCTCTGGGAGAGGGGACTACCTCTACGTTTATCCTACCACCCATTCATTTGCCTTTCTGCAACGGTAGTGGTGTAGACAAATTTTTTTTTTTAATGTTTGGGTCGGATGGATGCAACAATTTGATCTGTCGCTTCTTCATTCACTGTTTGACATGTTCAAGATGATATCTTCGTAGAATTACCCCCTATCAGGCCGAGAAACAATGCAGAGTTGTTTACATTTAACGGTTAACGAAATAATATGCTGATCTCGTATATAGTCTCAAGAGAGAAAAAAAAATTTGTGTACCGAGTGATATTACCTATCAAATCAAAGATACCCCGTGGCCTTTCCGGTTTAAAATACCCATCTTTAGATATCAGAGCTACCCGAGGGTGGTGCTAGCTTTCTACGTGTGTTTTAATAACAAAAATTTCTCGTTAAAACCGTTGGCTAGGGAAGGTCGTTACTGGTGACGAGAGAGAGAGAGATCGAGAAAGAAGAGGATGGTTCGATTTGAAAACGCGAAAGTCATGACGCCAAGCGCCACCCGAAAGAACGCACAGTCCCCGTAATCTGCGACAGTCGCCGGAGAAAACCGGATACGGTGGAAAATATTCTGGTTAAAAATATCATATTTTTACTTCTTAACGATGGGTTTTGTGAATGAAATGGGTATCAGAATTAATCACACAACTTTCGCAATTTCATGCTCGCTTAGTTTTTACAACTGCCTTTGGTAATACGAATCTCTGAATGACGGTTTATCTCGTGTTAAATATAAATGAATGAAACCATCCACATCAGAAGTACCCACCATACATCCTATTAAATATAAATCCACCCACTGCCAATGTTGGTTTGAACTACGAACAAATTTTCTGGGGTGTGTGCGTGTGTATTCACCCTGTAATGCAATTAACAAATTAATAAACACCATTTAATGATTCAGTGTCATGAAACTGAATATTGATCTGTTTGTTTTGAAATGTTTTGTGTCTCGTCCGGAGCAGGTTGTAAATTGCGATTGCAGTTCTGCAAACTGTGTGGACAAGTGATTAAATTTCAAAAAGTTATTTATATAACTAATTAGTACTTTTTGGTTGCTATAACATTATATTTAATTCCAGTAGAATTGTGCAGTTGTAGAAATAACGTTGAGTGCTGTATTTGGAATTGGTATCTGACGCTCGTTGTGAAGGTGTTACCGATGGGGAACTAGAGTAAATAAAACTCGACGTTCTGTCAGTGTAGAGATGTATTTGTTAAGAAGGCTGAATAGTTGTGGCAATTTTTAGACTATAATAATCTCCTTTAGATGAAGAGCTCCAGTGGCGTCGGAAGTAAATTGAAAGTGGGGGGGGGGGGTAGACTTATCAAAAATCTTGACAAGCAAAAAAAGTCTTTGGTACATGTATTATAATGTATAAAGCAAAAAGGTGGGAGGGAGGCTAAGCCCCCCCCCCACCCCCGGTTCCGACGTCTATGAGCTCTGTATAAAGATATTGAAAAATATTTAACTTTTGAAGCTAAAATATATACTTGAATTTTTTTTCTTTACCAAGTACAATTTGATTGCCAAAAATTATGTTTTAAATCTACAGGAAAATGGATGGGTAATTTGTTGACAACCCATCCTTCTTTGTAACCCGTATGAAACAGCTAGCATCTTTAAATTTATCTTTAAACTAGAATAGAACATATGCAGACTTTGATACTTATGATTAATTGTACATGTAAACATGATGTGAATATTGTCTATCACATTTGTCTAATTAAAAAAAAAAACCATATTGGAATAAATGAAATTAATAAAACATGCTAGGAAAAGAATTTACAGAGTTTAGCATTTTTGATAATCTCTTCATTATTTATGTTTACTAGAGAAAATTAAACTAAAAGTAAGGAGATTTGGACTGTTTTAGGTTTGTCTTTATTTGTTAGAAAAGAAGAAAGAATCAGACAACAAAATAACAAAAACAGTTTTTTAATAAAAATTTGATTAACACGTTTGTTGATATCAATTATCAAGATTAAATACTTTTTTTAAATGTGAAATTAAAATGTTAAAAACCGATATCTTCGCACTTGTTGACGCAAAGAGAACCTGACAAACATCAGGACTCTCCAAGTTTTAAGTCTGACAGAAAAACGAAGGGTTTTAGGGTCAGACGACACGTTCCTCAATTTTATATAACTTTTCCCAGGAATTTGTTATTGATTTACTACTATTTTGACAAGTTTTTTTAAAAAAAAAAATAAAGATACTAGATACTGCAGAGACTAGAGTATGCAATTACCTATACATGTATAATCTTAATGAAAATACACTTGAATTGCTGATATAAAAAGTTTTGGCACACACACACATATATATATATATGAAATTTTAAAATCGTATTAGAAATGATAATAAATAATAATAATTTTATTTGGTATATTATCAGGTCGTTGAAAATAATTATCATTTTTCGAGGAACGTGTTGTCTGACCTTAAGGTAAAGTACTAGTTTCGGTTGAAATTGACCAAATATAGTTTGCGGAAGTTCGAGATACACAGAAAACTAAGTTGCACAAAAACTATTTGTAACTTTCATTTGGACGTGTTTTGAACAAAAATGTCCAGAAGTCACTGCAAAAATATTTGGGTTTCAAATTTCGCTTTTAAACGGAAATACACATGTAACTAAATTTGTATTTTGATACAGCTAAGGTATGTGCTAACATGAGTAATGATGTGACACAACACTTAGTTCGGATCTGAAGTCAACTCATAACATTCTTTAATAATCAGGATGGAATATAGAAGAAAGATTACGTAATTTTATTACGATTGAGACGTGCCGTTAGAAATTTTACAAGTAAAAGGATGTTTGCTATATGTTTAAATTTATGATCAGCTTATTGCTTTCTTTATACTCAGAAAACTCAATTTTTTTTCTGATTCATCTTCAATGCTAATGTATATAAATTCAAATACTCTTTTCAATGAATATCGTTTTAAAAGAACAGAAAAAAAGCAAACATTCACAGGTCTACTTTCAAAGTTGTCTTATTGTAAAATTTCCGTTTGCACTCGCGCAGTTATTTTCAAAATTCACAATATGACAGTTAATTCATTTATTTATTTGTGTCTCCACCGCATTTATGTTTATTTATTATTTAATATCAGTATGCAGCGATTAAAAGTTAGAGCGAAGTATGTAAATAACTCGTATTAACTGATACTTAGAGCATATGAAAAACTAAAAACGAGGTTCCTTGTTTGTTTGTTAGGTTATAATATTAGAAAAAATATTCATTTGATAGATTTTGTGTCTTCAGGTTTTCGTCGAGGAAAGTCAAAATCCTATCGCAATAACATTATTTAAAAATAAAGAAACTAGTTGATTTAGCTATTTTATTAATTTAAATTTGAAATTATGCAAATTTGGCAGTTTTGACATTTTTTCCCCTTTATAACGCATGGGTTCTCAACGGTAAAAGGAACTATTAACAATGTCATTCAGTAACAAAACCGATTTAAATACAGCATCTTAATTATCACATATAAACGTGACCCTTTAACAATTTGACAAAAGGTAGTCGTCTTGCGTTTCAACCAATTGTCTGCAATACTGATCAAAATTGCTTCACCGGGCAAGTAAATATGACGGTTGTATGTTGCACTGTTCATTGTTAATATTCCTAATACTATATTCATGCTAATCTAATGGATCTTTTAAGTCCTCAGCTGTTTAATTGCCCGTCAAAGTAATAATTGTAAATTGTCAAGATAAAATTTTATCACTCACTTTAAAGATTATCGCGGAATCTCTTTAATATCTTTTTTTTTATATGTGCTTAAACCATTTAGTGCATTAAATCGGCTTTAATCAAGTGTTTTATAACCAAATGTCATTAAATGCAAAATATGCAAAACGAAAACCGAAATAAATGGAATTACAAGTAGACGCAACGAGAAAAAAATTGACTGGTATCGAAACGTTTTTAGATTATTTAAAAACACTCGAAACAAGAAAAGTATAGATTAGGTTTCTCTCGTTTTCTTTGGAGTTGAATTACCGTTTGTAATTGAATCGGGTAAATATATACTGCACAAACATTATTTGGGTAGTAAATGATAACACAAAAACGTTAACAACTTGAGTAGAGTAGGCCAATGCAATCAAAGAAAACACTATAAATAGAAGTATGCATATATATCTACGCTTTGGGATCTTAGACCAATGCAAAGCAAACATGAATGAAAAATATTACTGACGCGTGCCGGGCGCGAGCGGCTCCATAAATAAGCATGTTTTGAGTATTCGATTATGTAACATTTAGAATATGAAAATAAATTGCGTCAAAATACAAAACCTTCATTTCAGAGTCTAATATGAATACACCTTTTTTTGACCTTGAAAAGGTAGTCAATTTATTAGGAAAGAAATAAAAATTCAGTGCCTAATCCCAAAAAACTTAATGCGTATATGTATCGAATTATGTCAACATACGGGGTAACCGTTAATGCGATAGAAAAATTTATATTGAGGTAGAAAACGGAAGTTTGTAATGGCGAAGAGCCAGAGGAACCATTGGATAAAATTTCATTCTGTGAGTGCGATCGTCGTCGGATCCACATTCCAACGTGATAATCCTTTGAGATAAGATTAATAAAGAAGATCTTCTGTGCCACTGCATGGGGGCAAAGTCTCGACTTCACATCTTCAATTCTGTCACTTTCATTGTTCTTAACGCAGGGGGTCTCTAATGTCGTGTTGTTTTGTTTTCAATGTCAAAGAAAGCAAATATTGTAAAATTACCCCCTCAAGTTAAAGAGCGACTTTAAAGCTGTGTCAAAAACGATTTATCGGCACTTGTGTATTAATTTATGTTTCATAAAAGCAGAAGTGTGTTGCTTCTAACTTCTTCAGGTAAACACAACCTACCGCTGGTCGATTTAAATTAAAAATACAAAGAGGGAGTTTTAGAAAGCAAGGCCATATAAGATTCTTCTATTCTTTATTCTCCGTTTCTGTTGGGGGGTTAAGCAAGCGAAATCTGAATTGTTTAAACGGAAAATGCTAATGCCCTGAGTATCACAATCCGTGTCTTTCCCAAGCACAGAACACCATATTGATTGCTGAAACTGACTTGGCAAAACTCCGATGGTCTTGACTTTTTCCCGTTGGGAAATTAAACCTCTACAATGATCAAATACTGCTTTTTTGTAACTCTTGATATTACCTGCAAATCTTAGCATTCATATTCGCTAAGATAACCGTCATTAGTTTACTAAGTCTATATGTCACCCCATTAAACATCTCTTAAACGTCCCAAGAATGATGATGTTACCTTGTGCATTTTATGACATAATTTTTATGACAATTATTACAAGACATTAAGGCCGCCCCCGCCGTATAAATCTTACAATTAAGAGAATACTGGTGTCTTGTCTTTAATGCTATTTTCAGTTAAAAGGACAATATTCTCCACAAAATAAAAGATCAGATTGCGTAGTTAAAGAGTTAAGGAGTTTAATCACCCTTCGCAGAATGACCCTGACTCCAATGCACGGATTCAGAAAAAAACCACTGGCTAAGACAATGCTAACTTCCTAATGACCCATTCCTGTAAAAAAGCACATGTAATGAGGCTAAATAAATATAATTTGGAATCATAAGAATTCATGGTGGCTTAAATTCGTGGATTCCATGGGTCTCCCTGCACCCACGAATTTACACCCTCAATGTAATTTTTAAATCAGTATTAATGCGTTAATCATGTAAGATAATCCACGAAAATTTTAAACGTATGTCTCCGTGTATCCTTGAACAAATCGAAAATTCACGAAATTTGGCTATACAGGTTTTTAAGGATTCCACAGGGTTCGGGCAAATGTTGAAAAGTTTCTTACATTTAATGGATTCGTACAACATACATGTAGTTAATACAAAATATGATACAGTTGGCAAAACTCTTGGAAACTATCCAAACTGAGATGTTTTGTAAGAAGATAGATTGTACTTGGTATTTTTACTGGACTTAAAGTAAACAAGAGTATTAGAGTCTTTAGTATCACATTTATATGGACAACGTGTGAACAACATGTTATTTGTAAAGCTTCATTATAAATAAATCAAAGTTCAAAATGGCGCAAGACCGCAGATGCCATCCAGATAAGTATAGTGCCTTGATCTTTTGCTCTTGTCTAAACTGATACACATCTACAAAATAGTTCTGGATTTTTGTTTTTTGTTAAATAAAAGATACCATTAGTGTGTTTTATAAAATTTTGGTACATGTCAAAAGCCTTTTATATCATTTTTATCAGAATATCATTAACTTACTTCTATGGAGGCATGAGGAAATCGGAAATGGATGAAACTAAGTGCAAGAATTGGACTTGATTTAGAATTCAGATATATAAAAACCAAGTCATTGCCTTTGCTTAGAAATTCAGGTTTAGGGGAATATTCTCAACTTTTGGCGAATGCAGATAAAAAGAAATCCTCAAAACCTTGGGACAGGATTTAGATTTCGAGAATAATTTGAAAATTAAATAATTTATGATCTATATTATAGCATTAAAGACCGATTATCCGATTAGGCCAATACATTACTGACCTACTTTTTCGCAAAAAAGGTAAACTACCAAACAGGTATATATCTATTGCATGATAAATAGGTCAATGTATTGATCTATTCAGTTTAAAAAACGAACGAACTCTTTCTATCATTACACACCGGTATTTGGATAGTTGAATTTGCATTAAGAAATTATATGAATCGAATGTGTGTGTTTGCATATATTGTTATCCTTGCAATATGCTTTAGAAAATAAATTTAGTTTTAAGCTGACTAATTTATCATAAGAAGAGAGGCAACCACGATCACAATACACACTGTAGCATGGGAGTGCATGCAAAGATAGATAACTGCCCTAACTTCTACCCACTGATTCGATCTACTGTCGTTTATATCGGTATTTTAAAGAGCCTTAGTCTATTTTTTGGCATTTTAGTTTAAAGTAGAATTTAAGTATAGTTTTTTTTTTTGGACATTTTCGTCTAATGTTTATCCTTTTTGAAAATAAAACAACAAAAAGTACATTCATTCATCATCAGTTATTTTCTTAAACTATAAAAAAAAAATTGCAAAAGATTACTTCAAAAGCCGCTTAGTCCGATCTTTGATTATAAATATTAAATAAATAAATATTTCCCATTTAAAGCTATAAACTTTCTTTAAATAACCCTTGGCGAATCGGCCTCGTTTCAGAGATATAACTCGATTGTTTGGTTGTTTCATACCAAAATCATATGCATCATTCACTTTTTCAAACGTCAACGAACTCAAAACATATTGTATACATTTTGTTAAATTCAAATTAGTGAAAACATTTTCGAAGATATTTATAGGCTATAAGTTGCTAATTCCGAAATATATATCCTAAACAACGTAGGGACGACTCTTTACAAGGTACAATTGTTGAACAGAACTGTGTCTGTTGATCACGAAAACTTCTACATCTATTGCTTATAAATATACATAAGTATACAAAACAAAATCATTGTTTTAAGGCGTTCTAAAATATTCCCTACAATGAGATCAAACAGCTAACTGATTTTTTTAAACAATAAAATGCATTCTTTTGTGTTTCAGGTAGCTTCACGCGAAATGCGGGTTGACGAACCGTGGAGCTACAATTCCAGCCATACAAAAGCTGTATATTTATTGCGCTTAAAAAGTTGCGCACGTTTTTAGACTAAATAAACTAATTTAAGAATATATTCTGTAATATTTTCATACCAAAAACTTCTGAGAGATTATAATACTACTCTGGAAATTCGGGTAGACGGACCGTGGAGTTACAATTTTATTCATACAAAACAAGAGGCCCATGGGCCACATCACTCACCTGAGCAACAATAGCCATATTAAAATCAGCTTAATGGAGTCATATACAAAATATCTGGACAGATATTCATATATGAAACATTAAGCCCCTTTTGTAACAGTATGATTTGATAGTCATATTACATATTACGCATTGAATTTCCGAAGATTTTAAACAACTGTTTTTATATATGTGAACCTACATGTACATCAAACATTGAACCTCTTGTGGGGCCCAAGAATTGTCCAGGGGCCCACGTCAAAACAATTAAGAATTAGCAAAATGTCAAAATGCTTGCATATAAGTATATGTTAAACCATATATAATAAAATTTTATTTTTTTTAAATAAATTGCAAAATTTTTCTTAGGTAAAAACTCGATCTCAAATGTAGCCCCATCCTACCCCCGAATATGACGAAGATGATTGATTTGACAAACTTCAATCTAAACTATCTGATGTTTCTTTCACACTAGTAACAGCTTCTCTGACCAATTCATTTTTTAAGAGGAAGATTTCTAAAGATTTCTCTTTATATATCCCTATGTAAAATTCCCAACACCCATTTAGGCCCCACCAAAAACCTTGAGATCAAGTTTTGAACAACATTAAAAATATACTACCAAATGATGCTTTCACACAAGTTGCAGCTTTTCTGGCCAATTGGCTTTGAAAAGATTTTTCTCTATATATTCCAACGTAAAAATTCGAACACGCCCCCCCCCCCATTGTGGCCCCAATCTACCCCCGGGGATCATGATTTGAACAAACTTCAATCTACACTATCTGGGGATGCTTTCACGCAAGTTTCAGCTTATTTGGCTAATTTTTTTTTAGAGGAAGATTTTTAAAGATTTTTCTCTATAATTTCTTATGTAAAAATTTGAACCACCATTGTGGCCCAACCTACCCCTGGGGATCATTATTTGAACAAACTTGAATCAATACTACCCGAGGATGCCTCCACACAAGTGACAGCTTTTCTGGTCTTTTGGTTTCTGAGAAGAAGATTTTTGAAAGATACAAACAAATTTTTAATTATTCTTAAATATCTCCCTTTAAAAGAGGGCGTGACCCTTCATTTTAACAAACTTAAATCCTCTTCACCTAAGGATGATTTGTGCCATGTTTGTTTGAAATAGGCCCAGTGGATCTGGAAAAGAAGTTGAAATCTTACAAATGTTTACAGACATACGGATAGACAGACGGACGCCGGACAAAAAGTGATCAGAATAGCTCACTTGAGCTTTCAGCTCGGATGAGCTAAAAACTGTATATTTATTGCACACAAAAAGGTGCGCACGGTTTTGGAGTTATTAAACTAATTTCGGAATATATTCTGTAATATTTTCGTACCAAAATTTTCTGAGAGATTATACTTCTAGTTCACCACTTTACTTGCCTTAAACGTTTTCGTAAACACCTCAACCGACTTCAGAAAGTGATGTAAATTAATTTCACGTCAGGATCAAGAGTCGCCGTTTTTACCTGTAAACAAAGGGCTGGTGAAGGTGTTTTAAAGATATTCAGAGGCAAGTTAAGTAAAGACATCTAAAAATGTCTCAGGATTTTTTTTTTGTATGAAAATTTTAAAAGAATATATTCCTTAGTTTAAAAACTTATGGCCAAAACACTTTACCTCCGGTACGGTTAAGTACAGTTCTTTGCTTATACATGTATATTTAATTTGTTTTAATTTTTTTTAGAAGTGGACTTCTACTTTTAGATTTACAATTCATGCTACAATGCTATTTCGTAATGTTTCATAATGTTTCATACCACAAAACTAAGCTTGTCATCTAGTCATGAAATTTGTATTTTATATTTCAAAATTATATTATCATAAAGGTTTAAAAGGAATAAATTTAATATATTGAGGTATGGTCAATAAAACCACACCAGATAAACGAATATATGAACAAAGGGGACAAACAATGTAAAATGAGGCTTTCATTGTTTCAAAGGGGTAAATGCTTTTACAATAGCAGTAGATATTTTTTCGTGCATCATTTTATTTACACACAAGTAATAACATGCTATTGGAGGGGGGGGGGGTTAAGCCAAAGGAGAGAAGGATTCTTCAGAAAAATCATTGAATATGTAATTAATGAATGTATTCAATCTAAAGAATCATTGAGGGACTTGGGAATAACATGTAGTTCGAAACTTTGTTTGATTTATTTTTGTATTGTGTTAGGTTTGTTCTCACATTTTGTTAGGGTATTATCTCAAGGTTTCTTTAATTTTATAAAGTAGAAGATAAAATGTTTCATTTAAGGTTTGTCTTTGTACTGTGTGAGGTTTTTCGCTTTGTTTAAGGTTTGTTCTGTATTATTTTATATCAGGTTTGTTCTGTATTATTTTGTGTGGGGTTTGATCTGCTTAGATAAAGTTTTTCTTGTAATGTGGAAGATTTGTACTGTACTGTTTAATTTGGGATTATTTAGATTTCATCTTTAAACTTTAATGACTCAAAAATGAAATAAAAAAACATTTTGAACGCATTATTGCAAGAAATATTTGATTATACATGTAATTATATTCTTACCGATATCCTATCTAGTATGGAGTTTTTTTATTACTTCATCCAAAAGTTATTAATAATGAGCCTCTTATATTACAACACAGAATAATTCTTAAACAAAGCTATATAAAAACCTTTATGATTACACAACAGAACAAACGTCACACAAAACAATTCAAAAGACCTTTCATGATTACAATAAAGAAGATACCTCACACAAAGCTATAATAAATAAAACGAACACATCTCGTTTTAGCAAAAAACCTCACACATGTACAAAGTTACAAAGGGACTGACAGACATGATTTGAGTTTAATTTTTTCAAATTCTATTTTTGTAAATTTTCAATTTTAGAACAGTTAATTTGAGCATTTTTAATGATTGACCAACATTCATAAGTTGGAAATCAAACTAGACCGCAAAACACAGAGCAAAGAATTAAATTTTTTGTTTTGTATACATTGTTTGAGTCATGTTTTGTTAACTTTACAAAATACTGTAAAAATTACTTTATCTTTCAAATATGACTCATGACAAACAAAATAAATAAACCTTTTTGTGGTACAAAATATTGTTTTACACAAATGTATATAGAAAATTATGGAGTTTTTGTGCTAACAGCATTTTATGTACTTGATTGTCGAAATTTTCCTACGGCATTCTGTTTATCCCGTAAGGTGCCTCTTACACTGACCATCGTGCTGAAACTGACCAATAAAATTGATTATTCGTCGAAGACGAATAGTTTCAATCCAGCCATTTTTTTTATTTTCTAAGTCATTTACATATTGTAATAATTGACAATTACACAATCGAGGAGGACTTTGTTTTTCCTTTTGAATTGTATTATTATCAAATTATACAGCAAAAACAAGCTTCGAATTGCCAGAATTATTTTTCGTATACCGAAGAAAATTTGTGGATATAAACTGTTTTATTGTTTTCATAATAACTTAATGAACAGAAAAAAACAAGATTTGAATGGATTGTTTACCAATGTAACACATATGTAAATAAAAACAAGACAGACTTGAGCTTTGTTTGCATGACAAAGATATTCGAGTTCTGTATCTTTCCTGTAACTTTGCTAATGACATTTAAAATTTGGCCAAGCAAAGAAATGCCAGAGTTAACCATTCCAGACATTAAAATTGATAAAACTTAAAAATGTTGAGCTCAAATCGTGTGTAAGTCCCTCTAAACCTTGAAAAATACAGCACTGAACAAACCTCAATCAAAGCGAAAAAATTGAACCTTTAAAAATGTGTGTTTCTATGTATTCCATGGAATGCTTTTAGACTAATTATTATGCTTGTTTACATTTTCTTCGTGTAAAACAAAACTATAGATTTCTATTTAACTTTGATAGACGTTTATATATCACATAGTTACTAGTATTATAAAACAATGCAAAATTATAAATATCAAATAAACCTCATTTTCGTATAAAAACAATTTTATGAAGTAAACCTATTCCAAAAAACCTACAAAACACATCTTAAAAATAATCTACAGATATCATTGTGAAATAGATCAAACCTCATCTATAGTCAAATAAAGAAAACCTTTACCAAAAAATGTCATATTAAACCTAAAATCTAACAAAATATAAGCATCACAAAAAACAAACTTTCACATTCAACTGGTAAAAGAAACCCACCTATACAACAATAAAAAAAAAAACTTCATAAGATGCATAATTCACCTTTTAAACTATCTTATGAAATAAAAGTTGTCTATTTTACAATGTACAGTTAATGTCAGAGTTGTCAATTTTTTTTTATCATTGTCAGATTGTCAGACAATGGGTCTGACACAGTGGGCAGTTACGCCAGACCGGACAAGGTTCTGTCATACCAGATCACTTGTCTCACTGACACTGTGGCTATCTTCTTTTCTCAACAGCTCAACTATATCATGATCTTCCCCTATTTCAGCCACAGAATCAGAAAGTGTACCCGTCTCTGCATTTATGTGTGTAACTAATATCTTCTTCTTCCCGATGTAATTCATTCTCCTTCTCTGATCCTTAGGTGTTAACTGGCAAGAGAAAAAACAATTTAAGTCATCAAGTTAACAATATTTTGCATTGCTGTCTTCATTTTTACATTTCAGGAAGTAATTAATTTACCATCCACCAACAGCTTCTTTATGGTTAAACTCTACAACTGAAGGTGACTAGAGCCTGATAATCATACAGTCATTGAGATGCCTCTCACTTAGTCTGTCGCGCCTTGATGTTTTTAAAAGTTTCATTTGAGTAAAGCAGTTCCATTAATAACACTTGTAGCAGGAAGGCTTTGTACTAAATCAAACAAACTCATAATATTTGGTATTTCATTATCTGAGAAGCTTGAATGGATGTCTTTTAAAGAAGTACTGCTAATATTTCCACCAAATCTTAAGACATAGAGCATATGCTAATTGCACCATTTCTTTTATTTTTATATATAATTACTATCTGCATTTTAACAGTGATTTTTTTTAATTTGGACAACAAAAATTAAAATACATAAAATAAAAATTTAAATGCTGTGATTGTTTACCGCTTGTAAGTAAGACTCTTTAGCAGCTGCCATTCTCCTGGCAATTCTGTTAAATCTGTTCCTTGATTATGTTGTCTTAAATATGTCTGCAATACACTGGACTTCCATTACACCAAAACCCTAAGGAGAATGGAAATTGTTTCTATGCAATATTTCTTATATAATACAGTTATTTTACAGTAATAGTAGTATTTACAGTGACTTTTTTATGAATAGGCCACATGTTACAAGAGAATACAATAGACAGCGGAAATATGCATCATAATTACCGTCTTCTGCTGATAAAAAAAAATCACTGTAAAAAAAGATTTTTAAAAAATTACAAAACATAAAACTTATGCATATAAAACGGAAAATAATATGATCTTTCAAATTTCAAAAATTCAAGTTAGTGTGTAAGTATAACTCATGAAATATACATAACTTTAAAAACTTTCATTAGTGATTGTTGGTATTTACAAGAAAAAATTCAATTGCCATTACATTAATTCAAATGTTTATACCAGTACCTGCATCATTCTGACATGGCCAGCTCTTGATGTTGGCAACGCGAGTTGCTTCAATAACATCATTTTTGAAGTCATTATATCTAGAATCCATGTGTCTAACAAGAGATGATGTGATTGCTGTACACTTTTTGTTCATGTCTACTGATGGGCCTTTACTTTTTAAACCATAAACAGATATCCCCTTTTTTGTTTGAATATCATGCATCATGATACACATACACATTTTTGACTACTTAATTGTTTTGAATACATAGTTTTGTTCATCAAAACCCATGGTTCGGATTCCGCAGAGCTCTCTCCTACCAGATGGGAGAAGATCATACATATTGGCCGTGGTTTTCGACGATGCGTTTTTTTGTTATACGAATAAAAAAACATTTGACAGGTTTTTCTTTGAATAGTAACATGGTTCTGAAACATCCCCAGAAGATAAAAACATAAATATTTAATTATAATATAATGAACAGTTGTTTTGTCTACCCTAACCTATCTGCTTAGAATCGAACACGACATTTGTCTACATAGCCTTCCAGTGATCATAAGCCTCTACATAGCCTTCCAGTGACCATAGGCCGAGGTAAGATGTACATGCAAGAGAAGGTGAATATTTAGAGACACCCTGGATAATCATTGAGAAAAAACTTTATTTATAAATAAGATTGTATACAGTGGGGAACGAAAGCGTCCGGATAACTGAGGCTCCACTGTAGTTCGTTTTTCGTAAGGTTAGTTCAGAGGTCGCACGACGAAGGAAGAACAATCCTTTTTTTCATTATTTTAGCTGACACAACTGGTTAACATCCACAGAAAGAAGTGAATTAATTTTACTTCTCGTGTTTTACAAGCACGATCTATAAGTATATCCTATTTAATATTGGCTTGTAACAAACACACCAGCATTAATCGCAGTTTGATATGATATTATTAAAAAGTATGATATCAAATAAGAAATTGAGTTTTTTGAATATTATCAAATATAATGGAAACACTTTTACTCGAGTTAATTGTATAATGGAGTCTCCATTTGTAAGCCTATGGCTCCACATATTTCAGTGATTCTTGGGCGAGATCGAGGCGAGCTACTAATGAGTGCGGTATTATCCGCTAACAGAATCCCCTCGAATAAGTATGTTACCTATCAATATATGTTCTCCATTTCTAGAATTGCATAGAGCAGTTTTAACGAGAGCTTGGACTTTAAGCAGTAGGTGTCAAACTCCAATTTGATGAAGGTGGGGTCTACTAATGGTTAACTGTTCAGTCATTCACTCATTGTCCAAGAGATATGAATTCATTTGTGACGGGACCGTCTAGTGGTTAGGTCCCGTACATATCTGATCCGAGATCAAAAGGATAACGAGTATATTCAGTGTTTAGAAATAATTATATTCTAAAATACTGTAGATTGACAAATAATCACAATGGTTTTAATTTCACTATGTTCGCGATCTATCATTTTCTCGCGAAATTAAACCCATCGTAAATACTGACATAAGTTTTTAAAACGTGTTAATGCTTATACTTTGATCAACTGGTTTTCTTGGAGCGTGAAATTAAAACCATCGCGATTGGTACTTTTTGAGAAATCGTGAAATTTTAACACCGTGGAATTAAAACGACTTACAATAAAAGACATAAACAAATATAAACACAATAGGTATGAAACAGTATCAAATAAAAAGCCAAGGGAGTGTGATATTTAGTTATTAAAAGTTGAAATAAGTTTAGCCCCCAATCCCCGAAAGTATGTCTTTATCTGATCTATGAAAGTTTAAGACTGATTAAATACATCCCGACCGGTCGAACTCTAAAGTCCCGGCACGCGGAAACCACGCCCGGTCGGGTAAAAGGGAAAAAACTCTTTAAAAAAACATTAGCAAAAACTTTCTCACTCGCCCTCTCTTAAGATCTAATGTGAATTCCACATTTGTCAAAAACAATAATAAATTACAATGCATATCAACATATTACATACAATTACAATAGATACCTTAATATCAAATCTATAGTAATGCATGTACAAACCAATTGTGTATTAAATTAATAAACAATAAAAAATAGAGTGTTCACTTCACTTAAAGTCATTTAACATTTCCTCTCCTTCAACCTCTGGATTTCTTTCTCCAATTCCCGGTTTCGTTTTTCCAACAACCTCCTGGCCTCTCTTTCACGATGCAATTCTCCTATTTCAAGGTTGATGAATCTCCTCTTCGAGATCTCCCTTGCCCTGTCGAGTTGATCCATACTGTTACACATCCATGCCAGACAGCTCTGTAGTTCTTCTCTGTTGTCTGGCAGGGCAAGAAGACACAGGCTGAATAGTCATTCCAGGAGGTCCGGGTTGCCATAGAGGCTTCTGTACTGTCCATCTTGGTAGTGGTTCGGTCCCGATACTCCTCTAGAGAAATTCTTTGCCGATTGATTGAAGTTTGATCCTGGTCGCTCAGAATCTGGTCCTGGTCGTTCCCTGTCCGGTCTTTGTAACTCCCTGTCAGGTCCACGTCAGTCCCTGTCCAGTCCTCCTGTCCGGTCCTTGTCACTCTGAACCGTCTCAGCAATCTCCTGCATTGTCGGGAGGAAAGTCGTTGTCGCCTCAATGACTGAGGCACCCTTGCAAATAAAGAGTCCTTGGTAGATGTAACCCTTATTTTCCCTCACCACCGACTGACAATTTAGAAGTATGGCCTCCAATTGTTGTGGATCCTTCTCGTGCTTTGTTCTCAGGTGATCCTTCATGTCCGACTTGCGGCGGCACACTGCCAAACAACCAGCCACCGGGCACAAGAACTTTCTTGCCTGTATTCTGTGCCTCTCCAGTGTCGATGATCTTGGTTGATAACCTTCCTCTCCGAGACTGTTTAAAAGATCGCAAGGGTGAGCTACATGTAAACTGGGAGGGAAGAGATGTTCGTAGAGCATTATCAGTGTAACTTTCTTTGTCGGAGTTCATATCTGATTCATTTTCTGGCTCAATATCTACCGATTTATCAGAATCAGATATGTACTGATTTTCGGTTACTGTGGAATTATTTGAATTCGTGGGGGCTACTTTTCGTGGCTTGTGAGTTTTTTGCTTTTTCATTTGGATGTAATTTCGTGTATGCGTCGGTTTTCAGTTCTAGTAACAAAGATGACTCTTTCTAAATATGTTTTCGTTGAGGATGTAAATTCATGGGGGAGGGCTACCCACAAATACCACGAAAATTGAGCAACCACGAATTCTAATGGTTCCACAGTACTCTGTCGCCTATGAGCTTTTTCATATGGTCAACATGAACCACATATGTTTTTTCCATGGATGAATTTTCAATTTCCTATTTTATGTCGGAAAACTTCCGTACGAGGGCATATGGTCCAGTCCATCCAAAGCCTAGTTTTTGTTGTGCCTTGGGAAGATACCATCGCCATACCAAGTCGCCTGATGAAAAAGCTCGAGGTTTTAACTTGGTATCATAATATATTCTTTATCTTTTAAAATTTGACTTCAGGTTCTCATGAACTATGGAAAATGACATTTCCGTTGAGATCCGTACCCATTCTACTTAAAAATTGTAACATCCGTCCCGTTGATGTTGAGGAGGGGGTGACCCAGCTATGACGTCAATTGGAAGTGCCATCTCTTTCCTAAGCATTACAAGATTTGGAGTACATTTAGCACTTTCATGGACAGTTGCACGGTACGCCATAATCAGATACGGTACATTTGTAAGTGGTCATCCCAGTTTGTTCTAATCTCATCTACAAAAATGGGCAGCATTTGTTGTAGAGTGCATTTAAACCTTACGATCATACCATCAGATTGAGGATGGTATGGCGTAGTACGTGATTTTGCAATTCCTAGTAGTGAGCAGATCTTAGAAAATAATTCTGTCTGAACTCCCTTCCTGCTGTAAGGTGCTCCAAATTTGCATATAAATTATGTTACCAATTTGTCTGCCACGGTCTGAGCAGTATAATCGGGTAACGCAAAAGTCTTCTTCCATTTGGAGAAATTACGATTATGTACTGGTTGCCATTACTAGTTATTGGTAAAGGAACAACTATGTCGATTGTAATGTTGCATGGGGGATTTTCCTATTTCGGGCCCTGGTTTCTTTTTAGCACACAGTTGGCATGATTAAGACCAACAGCCTATGTCATCTGACTTACCAGGCCAGTAGAACCTACTTTTTATTGACTGCATATTAGTCTTTTCTCGTCCCAAGTGACCTAAGGTGCAATTATTGTGTAATAGGCACATGACATGATCTCCCTTCAAAGAGACTCGGTGCAACTAGCTGAAATACTACTTCTTCGTTGCCCTTTTCCCACTTCCTGATATTTATGTTATTAACTATAGTTAATAAATCCCACTGTCGAAGAAGACAGTTTACTGTAGCATTAGAATTATTGACTTTGGAACGTTCTGTACACTCTAGCAGGAAACCTTTACTGATGGATGGGTCGTTATCCTGTTAGTTCTGCAGAGATTATGTACTCCATTGTTCTACCCAGTTTGATTCTGATTACGTGTTGGAATGGGTAAGTGGCTGTGCACTCTCTGTCGGAGCATTGACAAAACATTCTGTCCCATCGGAGCATTGGCGGTAGTTCCCTCTCTTACAACGTTTCTGGGGCCTTCAGACTTCTGTGTCTAATATAAACATATCATTTGTTGATGGATAAGATAGAATTGGCGCGGTTGTCAGTAGATGTTTTAAGCTATTAAAAAAGCTTTTTCGCAGTCTTCAGACCATTCAAATTTCCTGTCTTTTTGGGTTAACAGAGTCAGTAGATAAGCTACATTAGAAAAATTGTCTATAAAACGTCTGTAATAGAAAGCTATTCCTATGAAACTCCTCATTTCGGTGACTAAAGAGCGCCGATTTTCTCAGGATTACATTGAATGCCATCGTGAGATACTATGTGTCCGAGGAAAGACACTTGTTCCTGGAATAAAAACCATTTATTTGGCTTAAGCTTTAAATTTGCGGATTTTTAATCTGTCGAAAATTGATGTTAAATGTTCCAATGTTTCCTCAAATGTTGATCCGAAGTAATGATATCGTCCAGATATACTAGACATCGCTCCCACCGTAATCCAGAAAGTATGGCTTCCATAAGACGTTCAAATGTGGCTGTTCTGTTGGAAAGGCCAAATGGAAAGACTTTAAATTGAAAGAGCCCTTTGTGGGCTGCAAAAAGTCAGCCTCATCCATGACAATTTGCCAATACCCGCTCGCAAGGGCTAAGCTTCCGATAGTGTATCAAGGGATTCACCAATCTGTGGTAACGGATATGCGTCCTTCTTGGTAACAGATTTTAACCCACACAGGTAATCCACACAGAACCGAATCATCCCGTCTCGCATTTTAACGAGTTTTATAGGTGCTGCCCAAGGGGAACTACGGGGTCGAATGACATTCTCTCTCAGCATTTTGTCAATCTCCTGTTCTGCTATATTTTTCTGGTGGATTGGGAGGCGTCTGGGAGGCAATTCGATAGGTCTTGCGGCCCCCGTATTGATATACTGTGTTTCACTAAATTGGTGCGCCCTAGAGAACATTCAGGTTCTATAAAAACATCTGATACTGAATCAAAACGCTTTTTAACATCGTAGATTGATGTTCTGTCAAATTTGATGAAGCTTTGTCAAGCGATGGTCTCAAATGATCTGGTATTGCTTCGGCATCTACAGACTTAAGCTGAGATTCTTTACCAAAATGGCTTTTTCTGTCTCATCAAATATAGACAGGTGCCATTGTTTTGACGCTTTATTGGGAAGTCCTTGAACATTGCGCTTAGGGTTCTTATAGTATAAATAAGACCTAACACCCATTGGTCTTGGCGATCCTTCGACTTTTTAGAAGCGTTTTATTTCATATTGGAGGCAATGGAGGCCGTTTTCTTCCCTGTATGGTTTAATGTCTAAACTTTTCGTTTTGGTCCAATGCAGATAATAAAGAAGTGTAATTTTCATTAGGTGCTTAATCAGTGCTATTTTCCTGTTTCTTCCGGTAGAGGACTAAGTAAATTGTTTTTGTAAGTGTTCAGAGAAGTGAAATACGCAACCCCTAATATAGGCATAATTTTTGATAAATCAAAATGAGGTTGCCTAAAATCTTTACTAAGATTAATTTCAATACAAATCGGAAAATGGTCTGAAATTTGATATTAAAAATCTTTCTACATGATTTTTTAGTTAAGACATTCCGGAACAAAAATTTAAAAATTTAGTCCAACAGAGTGTGGGATGTTTTTCCTTTTGATTCGTACGAAAACCAACGTCATACTTCACTTTAAACGAATTCGGTAGGTTACGTTCTTTGACGTAATCGACCGATAGTTTAGATTGTGTGCTATAAGGTTTGTTTTAAATCCCCACACATAAGAACAATTCCTGATTCACAGAGGTCATCAACAAAATCAAATAGTTCTAGAAGCACTTCCTTGTGCGTTTCTAAAGACAGGTTTGTTAAAGGGAGCAGACATCCAATTAGGTATAATTAGTTTAATCCTATAGTCAGGTTGATTGCCAGGATACGTTCATTGCAGATTGTGTAATTTTCAGATTTCTGTACAATAACGACCACGCCCCCTTTAGTAATGTTATGAGGTTTTGGGGGTTTTGCGTAAGATATAAAAATTTTATCAAATAAAGCGTGAATAATATGGAGAGACAGTTTTCAGAAAGAAAGTACACTGATAAAAATACTAAATGGCTAAACGCAACTTCTTCTTTACATTTAGCTATGCTACTAAGTGCACCGTGTATATCCCATGTACATAAAAGCAAACATACATAATGATTGATAAGTAAATGTGAGTCTGAACTATTTTAAGCTATTGGATGTGATATTTCTAACGACCCAGTCCTTGATTGATATTGTATCTGGCCAATAATCGGGTTCTGTGATCTTTTCGATGTCTTTTTCGTCGCTAATTTAACAAATAACGATTGTTGGAAATCGTCGAGAGGATTGGTTTCCCAAGAGATATATGCCAAAGGTATTTACATCTCTCTTGTGGCTTCAGTTAATGATATCCCCTTTAACCTTTTCAAAAGTGGGATCATGTGCTTTGATATTAAATATACACGTCTAGAAGTTGTGAGATGTCGGCGAACAAAAATACACCCCTTGAAGAGTTTGAAGAGTCTCCTCGATCAGGAAGCGGCAGCGTCTTTAAAAATAGTTTTGGAGGAGCCTTATCGGGCGAAATATGATTGGAAGTTTTCTGTTTTGAGTCCAAGCAGATACTAGTAGATTACATGTTTGTGGCAGTTTTGGTTGCTTACTGTTTGTGCTTTTCTTACGATTGCGCACTACTATTGCATATGTTTTGAGGGGTAACTTTGCATTGGCGCATTTTTATTTTGTGCTTCCTACCGTATACGAAAGCGTTTTCACCTTGTTTTCTGTTTTTATACGAGTTGCCTTGCATAACACAAAATTTCTCATGTTTTTTGTGTTATTTTGACGTTCATTGTGTTTTTGCGTACCCTTGGATTCAATCATTTTCGTAGGTGTGATATGTGCTCTCTGTAGATTCTTTATTTCATTGATGATTTGAGTTCAAGATTCCTCTTCATCTTTGAGTTCAAGATTCCTCTTCATGATCATAATTCAATTTAATTTTCTGATTAAGGTATCGTATCTTCGATTACACAACTTGATTAAGATTCTAAATACGCAAGTCGACATTTTTCCATAATGCATGCAGCTAGTTCATTTCATAGTTGTTCGTTTTCTGATAGAAGTGATCGTTTATCACTAATTTTTATTTTCAATTTATGTTGAGTTGATTGATTTTCAGATAGTTTTTGTTGATTGGTTTAAGCGCGCTCTTAACATTCTCTTCCAATTCTCTGACAGCACAATATAATGCGCTCTCGTTTACGTCAGTACTTTCATTTGATGTGCTTTGTCTGTTTGATCGAGTCCGTCTGTCTGTAAACTTTTCACATTTTCGACTTCTTTTGAACCACTAGGCCAAGTTTAACCAAACGTGGTACAAAGCATCTTTGCACCAGAAATACCAATATTTACACTAAAGCTTGTATAATTATATATTATATAAAGATTCTAAATTGTTAAAAACCGTGAACCCCGGGCCAATACTGGGTCCTCAAGAAGGATTCAAAGTTCAACAAAGCAATTTATAGGGAAAATGTTTAAAAATCTTCTTTTCAAGAACTACATTGCTACAATTTGTGAAATTACTATTCAAACATCATCAGATATTTTTAAAACCATGACCTCCAGATTAATAATGCGGCCCCAAGATGTGAGATTATAATGCAAGCATAATCAGATTGTGCAGGTTGTAAATTGTACAAAGCGTGACTTCCGGACCAATACTGGGGCTCCAAGAGGGGTTCAAACTTCAACATAAAATTTTATAGGAAAAATGTTTTAAAATCTTCTTAAGATATACAATGCTATGTTTTGTTATATTACTATGTAAGCATCCTCATATCTTATATCCACATATCAAGGTCACAGTGGCTTTCATTAACCTTTTATAATTGTTAATAGTTCATTTTATAATATTGTTGTCTTTGATACTTTGAGGCCTAGGATAATAAGATTGGTCAATGTATACATCATAGGTATGGTGTCTAAAAAGTAACTAAGTTTCTTTTTACGTATTCTTTAATGTACTAGTATACAATTTTTGTGAGTTTTACAATATTTTAAAGAGTTTTATGATTCAAAAGTTTAAAATAGAATAATACGTTGCTGTTGATCAGGTGAGCGAAGTGGCTCATTGGCTTCTTGTTCATTTTTTTAATTTCGCACTTCGACACTTCACTTTTGATGAACGCATAATTATATAACACACCAGCAGCGTATTTTTCTCCAACGGCTTTTCCTGCCTTGCCTCGTTTTCTACGTTTAGTAATGTGTCCTGCAGGAAAGTGTTCAGCATAAGACTTTGCATACCCATACAGGCTCTGTCGAACTGCATTTAACTTATCTAGATCATCGTCATATTGCACGTAAACTATATTTATGAATGACTCTTTATTAAGCTGTCCACAATGCTCTTTAATTTTTCAATATATATTTCCGTGTCAACGTCATCGGCTTTTTGTGTATAGTAAATGTTCTATTTCATTGTTTTCTGCCATTTTAAATTGAACATACATTGTTGCATTATTGACGAGTTTGTTTTATTTCACTTCTGGGACACCCTTTATTTCTTTACCCATATCCCTCACAAATTTTCAAAGTTGTCGTTCTTTGTATACGCAGCTATGTTAAGGCTGTCCGAAGCTAAATTTATATTGGAAAACGATACTGTTTTAATTATCAAATAAACACTTTAACCGGGCGATTTTCTTTAAATCTTTGTTACATTAATAAACAGCGATATCCAACAATATATTTGATGCATTTTTGTGACGTCATATGTTGTTCTTAAGCACGTGACGTGTGTATCCTAACACAACGTATGATCTATATAAATCGCATTGGCGCAAGTGATAAATGACATTAAATCAAATATATTTTTATTAAAAATCCTTCGATAAGTAATGTATTTTGCAGTTCTTGCTGGAGGTTCATATAAATATTTCGTTTATTTGAAATATTGTCAAAACATTTCGCCCCATCATCGAAATTAGGCACATTTTTACTTTTTAAGCTCGAATTACACAACATTGGGTAAATTCGTAGGTTTCCCCCCAGCATGATTCACATTGGTACTTATTTTCTCTACCAGTTTCACGCAAAAAATACAAAGATGGTATTGATCTTTTACTTGTGCCAGGCTGTTTTTTATATGCATAAAAATATATCCATTCATTAGTTTACACTTAGCAGGGCGAGTCTCCAAACCATTAGTTTATAAATAGTCATTTACCTAATACGAGGCTTTAAAACTGCCGATTTTTTTTATACTAAGTAATGATAAAATTAAATTTAGTATTACTAGTATTTAAAACAGCTTCTATGTAAAGGAATCACGCGGTTTTATAATATTCAGTAAAATTCACTTATTTCGTTACGATACATTCCCTGAGAACTATCGAAAGGAATGAAGATCGTGACGTCAAAGTTAATTATGACGTCATATCGTATGAAGTTCAGACAAGTGACTTTCTACACATCAATTCGGGCAGCCTTAACATAGCCGCGTATTACTTAAGGTGGAATAACACATCATCAAAAAATGGCTGAGCACTGATCGAAACGACATTTCGTTTTATTAAAAGGATTTTATCGACGGTAACATGTAACCTACTTTATAGCCGAGCGGATAAAGTGTCTTGCTTGTGATCCGAAAATCCCGAGTTCGAATCCCGCAGTGGGTTTTGTTGGAACTTACTCAATTTGTTAGATATTTATTTTTTATCCCCAAACTGCAAATTCTTCGCTTATTTGACATATGTACAGTTAATTTATCAATATATCTTTCATAATCAGATAATTTACTGTTAATTTGAGTGACTTTTTCCAGGTGTTTAATTGTACAACGGTCGTTTAAATGTCGCGTGCATGCTATCACATTCAAAGTTTAAAATTAACCCGAATTCTAACAAGAGACATGACATCAAATGGACGTTTAACACTCACTGTCTTTCATTTTAGTAATACATTTTATATTACGTACCACTCAACATCTGTTGGTTCATACGTGTATTTCTTCGAGTTTCATACATAAGTTGTTTTTCTTTTTTATGTAACCTGGAAAGGGAGCTCGTGATATTTATTCATTCAATTAGCACTTGTGCAGGATAGTAGGGATGAATACTTAAAAAAAATAAAGGCTTTAACTAATAAAATTAATAAAAAGCTAGCATTTACTCAAAATGTTCACATTTAGTTATTGACCGCCAACGTCAGTGTGGTGCATTATAAGGGGAGGTAGTACAAAAATGTCTGATAAAAAGATGGAGGCTATTATAAGTGAAGCAATCAACTGAAGTTAGTATGTACGCAATTTTCAAGTGAGTCACACCATAATTTCAGAAAGAGGTTATAATTGGAATGGGTGGAGGTCCAATGTCTTATAGAACATTTATATATTTATATAGAAGTAGAAATATATTCTAATGAAAATGATTTATGAAAGCAGTTTACAATAGCAAGCAAGTAATTATATAGGATTTTCATATTTTCCATACGGTAATTCCTGAATGTCAGAAATGCATGGGTACAATTTTGGATGAATATTTATAAAAAAAAAAATCTGCGAAAAGAGACTAAATTTTTAATTGATATTGAAAGCTTCTATATTTAGTAAGGTAAGAGGTTAAGAAAAATTGTAGTATTTTTACCATCCTATTGATATGCCACTGTATTTGTTTAATATAGTAAAGCTATCAGTTACATGCAGCAATATACTTGGACAACAAGACTTTGTTGCACAGGCAAGCGATGTGGCCATTGGCCAAGGTCTATTGTTAATTTCTTTGCACGTCAACTAGCTGCAGAACTGTAGCTCCACGGAAAGTTTGGGTTGACGGACCGTGGAGCTACAGGTCCATCCGTATAAAAAAAACTGTATATTTATTGGGCACAAAACCCGATTTTCCCGATTTTCCGTGGAGCTACAGTTCTGCAGCTGCACGTCAACATAAGGAAAAGCCTCAAACATCTAATGAACTGACTGTTTCCGTAAACCATATTTTAAATTTTATTTTCCTGGACTTTCACATCTCTACTACCCAAACAATTCATATAGTATGATGACCATACATTAAAAAAGTGTTTTATTTGTTTCACCATTGTGGCAACGGTCTTTGAAAATATTACGCACTTTGTTTTGCAAAGTGCGTTAAATATTTTCATATATATATATATATATATATATATATATATATATAGATATAGATATAGATATTTTTTATAAAGTCTAAATGCAAATGGATTACTTAAAAGTATTTTTTTTCTTCCTTGTTTTGAAAAAAATCATACAATTATCTAATGTTAAGATTGTCACCCGTTGTTCGGTTTAAAAAGATTTTCGTGAAAAAAAACCCCTGCATCAACTTTTACATTTAACAAGGAGAAGCGTGTTTAGTATGCGACAAAAAAAAAAAAAAGACTCAAAATGTTCTAATGTATCTTGGTATTTTCTTTTATCCTGCTACGTATAGCAATACAAATTCATTTCTCGTAGCACACTCTCACAGGCACCTGACGTTATATATTTTTCTCATAATAAAAATAAATACCCTATATCTAATAATACACAAGGTACCCATCCCCGCCATCTTGGATTTATTTCAAACTGTCACATCAGCTGGAAGTTTTGCTTGAAACTCATCGGAAAAATTATTTTGCGATCCTCTCCGTCTCCCGATCGGTCATTCAACATCTAAGCTTACAACCAATTTAACCAAAACGGTACATTACACCTGTCAATAGTAAGAATCACCCCTCGATCTGCATCTACTGCCTTGGATATGCGATAAATGTCTAAAGGGTGGACGGAAGTTGTCACCTATATGTAAATGAGATTTCCCTGCACTGTGTGTTTGTTTCAATATTTCAAAATATATGCATTTATAAACAAGTTTATATAAACTTTGTGTATCAAAAGTTATAATTGACTGTTTATAAAATCCCTTTTCTTAGTTTTAACTTGTATATTGATCGAATTCAAAATTGACGCCTTTTGAATATTCGTATCAGTGCTATATTTGGAAGGGATTACCCAAAGTATGACGCAATTTATGTCAACTTCCGTCCACCCTTTAGCCTTTTGTCGCATATCTAAGGCAGTAGATGCAGATCGAGGGGTGATTTTTATTAATGACAAGTGTAATGCACCGTTTTGGTTAAATTGGTTGTAAGCTTAGATGTTGAATGACCGATCGGGAGACGGAGAGGATCGCAAAATAATTTTTCCGATGAGTTTCAAGCAAAACTTCCAGCTGATGTGACAGTTTGAAATAAATCCAAGATGGCGGGGATGGGTACCTTGTGTATTATTAGATATAGGGTATTTATTTTTATTATGAGAAAAATTTATAACGTCAGGTGCCTGTGCACACTCTTTACAACGATTAAAAAAAAAAATTCTAATAAGATGTTGAATTTAGAAAAAGATTGACATCATCCAATTGTTGCTGTTGGAAGTACGTACACTTAGCGTTACAATTGTCACTCTTGTCCATATATAGCAGCTGTTATCATGGCAACGGGGTCACATGGCAACATTTAATTGATATTATATTTAATAAATCAAATATAAAGATATGTTTTACAAATCGAATTAATTACTTTAACTTATTATTAATGTCAGCAAAAATTGATAATTGTATGACGTTTAATTTTAGAATTTTAAAAACCAAGGGTAAAAGTCTCTAGCTACATGTAGTATGTATTTTTAGAACGACCCTCGAATTTATGTCTTTACGGTCGCCTTTTATCAGTCTTTCCTTATAGTCAAATATTAGCTGGCAGTTCAAATACATAAATTAGAAAACACGCGCAATGACATGTTTTATTTCCCTTAACCCCCCCCCCCCCACATTTTGCCCCTCTGTCCTTAAATCAGTTGTACAAGTACTAGTTTTTAAAACATCTAAACCAAATATCCCCGTGTATATCTCATAAAAGATCAATGTATTAAACGTGCATGCACTTCAATTCTAAAATTAAGTCCCATGCCAATTTAAATAAACTAAATAAATATACTATTAATTAATGTGTTATCCAATTACATTAAAAAAGCGGTCTTTGAGAATATGTGATATGGTATTAATTAACTATAATCATGCAAGTGTTTTCAATTGTTTCGCCTTGGATCAAATAAGGGTTTTGTTTAGGGTCAGACTGAACTAGCCAACATTGTTTAAACACAGCGATCACGTTTCCGTTTGCATGTGAAAAGTTCAGGTAAAAACTATGGAAAGCTGTAACGAGCAAAATCCTAAGTAAATATAATGAAGATGAGTAGAACTGTCAAATATTCGTTTATGAGTTTGACTGGTTAACAAATTACCCAATGGCATTTGATCTATCTTAAAATCAAAGAGGTGATTTCCTTTCAAGAAGATTGATTTATTATAAAAATTGACAAAACCGTCCAGCCCTCTTAAATATTGAATGTGTTTTAAATTTCTATAATTTCTGTTTTGATCATGTACAACCTGTCATGTATACCCAAGACTGATTTCTGTCATACAGTGTATGAACATGTATATTAAAATTTATAAACTTGAGTGGAAATATTTTTTTCATTATCCCCTGAGACAAGGGGCTCTGAATCTACTACTGTTTGTTTGATAATTGGTAGTAAATTCAGAAATCTCAATATCGAATGAAAAAGTCGTTCAAATATGCATTTGCGGTGGATTTTCTGTCATATAGTAAATTTTGTAATTTTTTTTCTGCAAAAATGTAGATTCGAACTTAACTAAATGTTTTGTTTTTGGGGGGCTTTTTGTGGGTGTTTTTTTTATTAAGAAAAGTTACATGTACATGTATCATATGTGCACTTGTCTCGCTCTGATTAAAACCACCTCTTCTCTATGCATTAGTATGATCCCCCATTCTCTTTAAACTACTTTGATGACACTCCCCTTCTTCCTAATCTCCTTACACTTCTCTGATAACCTCCCCTTCCCCTTACACTAGTCTGATTACACCTTTCTCCTTACACTTGGAAGGATAATGGGTGGTTTAAATCAAACTGACTTTGTATATCTTAAAAATCGTAATGCTGTACTTACAGACATAATAATTCATATAATATATATAAAATAATGCCAATTGACCATATGTGTGAGCATTAATATACAACATTATTCCAATACAATATGTCCGTAAAATATAAAATAGATATTGTCCGTATGCAAGGATCTTTAGTGATCACACAGCAAACAAAAGAGATATTATAACAACCAGCCAAATGCTGCAAACAGGACATGTTACATTGCAGTTCTATTCGATTTCATAATTTAAAACCCCTTCCGCGTTTCCGTATGTAAACAAACGAACGTCAGTGGAGCGTAAATCGTCCTTGACTGATCATTCACTAGCGAGGCTAACCCCACGTGCCATTTGATAGCAAGACGGTTAAACACAAGTACACGGTGCGAAGGAGAGGATATTATATTGTGTACAACGAAGCAGGGCTTTTTTTAAAAATTTTATTTTGGAGAAAAACTGTTAAATAAGACTTGTGTCGGCACTGTTATGATTTACAAAGTTCTGGACAAAGAAGAGATCGGACGGCTTAAAGAAGAGTTATCGTTGGGATTACCCGGTACTGCGAAGGTATATATCGTCATGGCTCGTGTTTTGACCTCTTGGTACCCATTTTGTCCATTTACAGCATCAGAATAATTGTTTTTATCGTAACAAAATTAATAGTTTTTTTCTGATTATGCTTTTCACACCTAAGCAGGAAGCTCAAGCCAAAAAACCAGAACATAACAAAACCTGCAAGCTTGTTTGAATGTTTGAATTTGTTGATATTGCTCTTTAATTAGTTTATTCAAGTGTCTATCAATGTATTGTGATTGTTGGAATATAGCAGGGTCTATTAAACACGTTCAATAAAATTTAAAAATGTTACGTCAGTACGAAAGTTCAATGATAAACGTACTTAGAAACTGCATTTATCCAGATAAAGTCAGTATAATTCATGGCTTTGCAATGTCTGTGTATGCATTGCTTATTGATTTTAACAAAATTAAAAAAAAAACCCTGCAAAGTGGTTCAGCAAGACAAGTTCTTTTTATCGTATTGCGAAAGTTTTTGTCGAGTGTTGACTTCCTGCATGTCAACGTAGGCCAGCTTATTATAAGTGCCTCTATCTTTTCGTTGATTCAAGCTGGGTGTCCGCCATACACAAACCACACTGCACGTTTATCTGTATTCCTCTAATCAAACATCCACAAAGCTGTTACCATAGCTTTCTAATATGCACAAGAAATAATAGTTGATGTACCAAAAGAATCGATATAGCCATATAGGTGTGGTTCATTTCTAATATAATACTTTGAATTTTGCTTGAAATACAGTCTACCTGTAAACTAGATTAAAAAAAAACCCAACAAAATTAAAACATATTTAAGTTGATTTCATTTTATAATTCATAACGGAGATTTTACATCAACATTTTTTTTTTATAAATTCGGTCGTTATATATTTTTTTTTCAGTTTTCTTTTGTGATTATGTTTGTATTGATTTTTTTAACCACGAGAATACGATCGTGCATCTTATATACATATCTGCACCAGCCACATGCATTAGTCTGAGAGCAAATACAATCCCGATAGAACTAGAATATTCTTGAGAGAAAAAAAACCAGAACGCAAACTTGTCAACATTTTATGAAGGGGAATCCTGTTGGCGCTCTTAAATCTAGAATTAACGGAAATTAAAAATAAAAGTGTAATTCTTCAAGTAAATTCTAGAAAACTCCCTGATAATGTTTAACAATGAAGAAATATGTGATGACAGAACCCACTTACATGTAATAACACTTTGCAAATAAAATTGAAAAATGAGAAGGGGAATTTTCAAAACAGACTTGTAGAAGACATTGAAGATATTTCGGTTCAGGAAAGTGAAAATTATATTTATTTATATTGCTTACATGTAGGTAATTTATTTCCTAGATGTTTATTTATAATGCATACACATGTATCTGCTTTTCTTCTAGATCTATTATGTGATAAGGAACGCCCTAGACGACAACCTAAGTGGATTCGAGGTAGTCGTAGACAATTGGCCAAAATGGAACTGTATTTTGTTACGCCCAGAATCATCTGATAAGGTATGAAAACAATATCATGAAAGCAAAAAGGCAATAAAAAAAATAATGAAATATTCACCGAGCCCGAAGCGCGAGGTCAATATAGTACTTCGATGGTAGTTAGATTATCATATTGATCGGGGGGAGGGGGGGGGGGGGCAAAAAATGAGCTAGCCTCTCAGTTTCAAAAAGCTCAAGGAAAAGTTATATTTAATATGAATCATATTCATGCGTGTGTGATTAGTAAACTAATAAGTTCTGTGTCCTGTTAAAATACCATTATGCATGGTAAATGTATGTTTATGAAATGTATATGGAATGGCAATGTTTTTAAATCAATTTTATAAGATAACAAAATTTGACAACAGGGCTTTAAATCGTAGGATTAAGAAGTTTCCGCAATTTTATTTTAATTTCATTTCCGTAACCTTTTGAACTTTCGAGCCACGACTAAGAAACATAAAATATTGTAATATTGTTTCAAATGAAAATAAGAATAGTTTCAACTTTGCGTAAAATTGAAAAACTGGTAAAATCTGTAAAATTTCTTTTTAAGCTTTGATGATAAGGGTTTGTGTTGACTCTTGCAGGTCCTAAACTATTTTAAGCAGACCCATATATGTCACACGAAAAGTGTTTCTGCCTTGAAGTATTTTCTTCAGCGACCCGGGCTTATCGACTGGAGCCAGCCGATAAACTTTACAGGTAAAATTTACCTTAACACCAGCAGTACTGATAAAGATAACCGCATTTAACAAGGGATCTGTCCAAAAATGATGTTTCATTTTACCCGGATTTGAGGGGGGGGGGCTAAAAAACTATTAATTCTTGGCAATACTTTACACATTTTGTCGAATGATGATTGTTCAAATGATGCTTGTACACAAACAAGGGCGGGGGGGGGGGGGGTTAACACATTTTTTTTTTTGCCGAATGCTTGTTGTACAAATTTATTTTTATTGTCTTAAAATACAAATTTACATAAGTGATTTTTAGACTATTTTTTCATTGATCAATGAAATAAGTATATAAACGAAATACATATGTTTAACAGAGGTGGGCATGTTAGCTATTTTCTTTAAGGGTACAGTCCAGTACCGTGTATATGTAAGCATATATGCTTGAAATCATTTCTTCCAAAAGTCATAAGTCATGGTGTAGTCATAAAAATTTAGACCTTTGCGTTGACGCTTTATACGTAAATTATCTTATTCACGCTATTGAAATGGCTTTCCAGCGATTTGCTTGGCTAGCCGTCGCGAACTTTCATGAAAAAATATATATCTTTGAAAAAATATAGCCAGACATATTTTTTATGTCAACTTTATAATAACATGAAAATGTTACGAAATTTGTTGAACTTTGTGAAACACGATATCGACTATTGTGTTGTTTTCGTGTCTTTAGATGTATTTTTATTATCACTTTGAGGGGGTAAATATCCTCTGATATTCAAGGGAGGACACTTACCTCTCATTCAATCACGCAGACAGCGCATGGACGGAAATTTTTTTTACAAAACCTTTACTATAAAAAAAAATATTAATTAGGCATGCACTAATAAAGGTAAGCGCGTGCATACAGTCCATCTTACTTAAAAAAAAAAACAACCCCAAAACGAATTCTGAAATGTAAGGATAGAATTGTTTAACTTGAAATTTTCATACAGCTACAAGCTCATTAAAATACGCTTATATGGTCAACAGCTAACATGTGTTTTCTATACGTTGAAGGAAATGTTGAGTTACCTGTATATGTCTTTCTCGACCTAGTGACCTACTGATATAAATGTCTTGGCTGGCGGGAAAAAAGCAGGTTACCTGTTACTGCGCTTTATCATACCTATGGAGGGTTTTTTTTTTTGCACACAATTTGCGCAAAACGTATATACATTTCACTGTGATAATTGAAACAATTAATTATGGTGTTAATCTCATACTGTTTAATTGTATATCTTGTCATAAACTTACAAACTGCGTTTAGGAATGAAAATCACTGCATTTTGCTGCGATTAATTTTAACACTAGCAGTTTCACTAAACATTATTTCTATATTTTTTTTAATAAGTAAACATGCAATGCTCGTGTTTGTCGATCCACGTTCAAGTGATAGAAGAACATTCTTCTCTTTGTCTCCATTCTTCTAGAGTTAATTCAACACACAAATTCTGATATGGATTTTACCGAAGAGACATGTTGATAAAATCTCTTTTTTACAACCCAACTGCATATTTATGTCAGTTGGCCATTCACAACGTAATCAAAAGAATCGGTCCAGTAATAATCGGAACATTCAAACAGCATTACGTTTGTGATAATTTGTCCTAAGAACACAACACATGACATAGCAAACCAAGAACTTATATATAGTTATTTTCAGTGTGTGTGTGTGTGTGTGTGTATGTATGTATATATATATATATATATATATATATATATATATATATATATATATATATAAACAAGATTAACGAATTTTCTCTTTGAAAATAACAATTAATTATCGATGGTTCGGCAATATCCTGTGTTTCGATAAATTTACTAAATTTTAAAAATGCTCAATTCCTTGTAAAGGATATACCCTGATATATTGGAGGCTAACGCTATAAGCTTTGATGGTCAACAATATTAATGCACATCGATATAATTACAACTCAAAAGTAAACAATAAAAGGCATAGAAATGAAAATGGTAGAAAGAAAGAGCCGTTGTTTTTTTATTTATTAATTAACGATTATTGTTATGTACTAAGTATGTTTTTTTTTTAAATACAATTTTTTCCTGGACCTTTAGATTTGATTATATTTGATTATGTTTTTCTTTCATTAACCTATAGCACCAATATTTTAGAGATGCTTTGATATGTACATATAATATTATAAATATTTTCCATCAAATTAATATAAAATTGTACGATTTTCATTTTTCAATGCAACGGAAAATAAATGTATTCTTCTATATGTGCAATGGAATGATATTGCAAATTTGAATTATAACTAAATTAGCCTTTAAATATTTTCTTGTGTTCCCTTTCCTTTACATTATATATATATATATATATATATATATATATATATATATATATATATATATATATATATATATATATATATATATATAGTTCATTAACACCCTCTCCCCTCCCAAGCCCCAAACACCAAATCGTGTGTCTCTTAATTTTTCATGCACAATGATATCCCAAGAATGATGAAATCAGTGGTTTTTTTTTCGGAATAATCTTTTCATAAATGCATAATTTAATACCATGTACAGACGTGGAGTCGACCTAGACTAACTATCGTCGTAATCCGCTTTACAATTTATCAAAAATAAAATCCCTTAAATTGGAATTTTTGCGGAATGTTTAAGAGATATTTTTAATAAGGATTGTCTCTAATTCAAACATAAGTAATAAGTAATATCACGTTTAAAAAAAATACATGGGATATTCAATTCGGTCGGTTAAATCTACATCTAATCACGTGATTAACCAACTTCATGTATCTAGTGAATAAACTCAGTGTATTTTGTGAATGATTCAATAAGATCACACATTGTATTCATATTGTATAAACAAGATGAAATTAGATTGGTAACACAAAGGCTGTTGTGGGATCGCATTGAAAACAATTGGTCTACATGTAGTTCCTAGCGAAACTAAAATTGTGATCAGTCATTTTTGTATAAGATGATACGTTATATTAAAAAATATCTTTGTAGGAGTTCCAAGTGATGTGATACCCGTACTGAGCGAAGTCTGCAGAAAACATGGCGGACAAATAACGTCCAAAGAATCCCGTCTCATGTACGCATGGAGCAGGCCTACTCCTCCTGATATGCCAACGTAAGGAAAATGAGGTTTTTTTGTTTTTGTTTTTTTTTTAATTAAATTCAAATTTCCTAAATCACTTGAAACTAAATTTTAATAACTGTAAACCCAAATAGCAGGAAGTGGTTTAAAAAAAATTGTAGATTTTTAAAAATTGTTATCAAACTTTTTTTTTATCTTAATTGACAGAATACCGGATGGAGTCACTTTATCGGCGTTGGAACCGGAACACGCGAAGGTTTTAAAAAACGACTGGGCGAAACAGAGCAACGCCGATGAATTAGAAGGTTACTTCAGAAGTGTCATCGAAAAGTTCGAAAGCAGCTGCCTGCTGGACAAGAACGGCAGAATTCTGGCCTATATATGTATGCAGTACAACGGTTCGATCGCTATGATTTACGTACTACCCGAGTTCAGAAAAGAAGGCTATTTCGATATCCTCATCAGCGACCTGACCAGAAAACTTTTAGCAAAGAGTGATATAGCGTACGGTTTTATTCCATTCAACGATACCTCTCTCATCAATACTTCCAGGAAACTGGGTTATGAATGGGTTCCACAAGGCAACATGACCTGGACACGGTTCACGCCCAACGTTCCTCGTAAACAGCGGCAGAAGGCGGCGTCCGAGTCTCAAGTCGTCGACGTCTTTCCAGAAAATCTCGACACTTTGTTAAAAAACCAGCTCGGTGTTCCTTTAGTCAATATATGACGCGGGATTTTTTTTCTTCCCAAAATTGTTATGAACCAAGACAGCATATCAGATTTTTTGTGTGACTATTGTTATGTTGACTGTTATGGATTGTATACTTATTTATTGTTTTTATTTCCCTTTTTTTTTTTTTAAATGAACAAAATGTTTTTCATGAAGACCCAAAATATTTACATGTTTGTTATATATTTCATTAAGTATAACTGTACGCAAAATGGTTGCTATAGAGTGAAATATTTGAGAGAGAGAGAGAGAGAGAGAGAGAGAGAGAGAGAGAGAGAGAGAGAGATTACAAGAATAAAAACCGTTTAAAATGGCAGACATACATGTACCATCTAAAGTGCAAAATTATACTTGAATTCTAAATGATAAGCGTGCTGTACAAGACAAAAGTACGTAAACTTGTCATATTATCAATTATGCTTTGCAATGGTTTTTTTTTTTTTTTTTTTTTTTATAATTGAACAGTTATCGTTCTTAGAAACTGTTCCTAACCTTGTTGCGAGGTCTTTTAAAAAAAAATTAATGGATTTTCTATGTATATGCAAAATATTATACAGAAACAGAGCTTCAGATATTGAAAATTATTTTTCTTATTTTTTATTTCCATTTTGCCAGTTGCGTAGAAATAATAATTTTTAGATAAAAAAAACAAACCCCAAGAAACTATTTAAAGCATGTTGTTGGTTAAATTTGTATATCATCCTGCATTTTTCTGTCTTCATTTTACAATAGGTTCTACACATATATATTTTTTTTGATTTCATGACTTGGATTGTGGTTACATATACGAATGAATCTATGCGGACATTATTCATAAATGTTCAGTTCATTTGTTATACATGAAAATCACAGAGTATTTGAAGGAAATAAAACAATTTGTTATGGTTGTTCCTTTTTGTACAAGTTCATTTAAACAGATTACAACATTCAATCTGATTCTCTCGGCACCAATAATTTGATAATTTCTACGAAAATGCAAGACATCAAAAACAATATTTCAAAATCCTTCAGAATAGAATTTCAGAATCTGTATTTTACAGAATGGACAAGATTAATCCTAAGCTTCCATATTCAACAATACTTGCACTGATGTCAATTAAAAAACCAAGTTTCCGTCCATTTTTGAAAAATAAAGCAGGTGTTTGTTTTCATCTTTCACTTACTGCACTCTGAACATTCCAGAGAAACGTAGGTTTCTTAGATTGACTGTTAGGTCCGTTTTTGGTATACTTTGGAAGTCCTGGGCGAAGATAGCGACAATTATTTAGAATAGACCATTCCGAATCTTTTATTGGTCCGCGACAGGGGGTAGGGAACAACACCTTCCTTTTCTGTACGACGGGTAATTCTACCGTTTTATAAATTGGCGGCAACGTTAACGGCTGGCGGTAGTTCTCCGATCTGCAGGGCTGAATTTCCAAACTCTCGTCGACGTATCGCGTGGTGTAGCTTTTCCTCAATTCGTCTCGGCGTCTTGCGTTGCAATACCAGCACGCTGTGTTGTTTATTTTTTCCCTTTCGATCTGGAGCATAAGTCTTGTGATATTTCGGAACACTCGGGTAAATGCTTCTTGATGCTCCGAATGACTGTCGTTCACTTCCGGTTTTGGTGGTTTTCTTCTCCGACTTCTCGATTTTCGACTGCATACGAGTCTCGACATTTTCGATTTCAAAACGACTTTAAAATTCCCAAACAAAATCTTGATGGTTTAAGTAAATGTTTTTTGATAGAAATTCACAACTCTCCACTATCTCAGCAAGATAATCTGCTTCGAAGCCACTTATACATCGCATGTGCTCTGACCCCAAAACTAATATGTCTTGCTGTAGATCGGTTTGTCTTGTATTGTCTTAATTGTCATCTCAATATTTAATGATGCCTGTGGTAATTCGGGCTACAAACGTCTAAGGCACTCGATCTGGGCGCGTTACCTGTGGGGGATTTATGTCCAATTTGCGACAAGCTTACAACATGCAATTTTCTACAAATGGAAAAATTTAATCAAGAGAGTGTATTGATTTTCCTAAGGTTATAAGATACAGTAATTAAGATTTGTGATTCCGTGTAAGGCATAAGAAGAAGCATGATGAAGGGATATTTCAAGGAGAAATTTTAATATTTCTTTTATGTATGAAGAAGGGAAACTTATAATAGTGGTCGTTTATAAAGCTTTTTTAGAATACATGTAATACTATGTATTAATTATGGTTCCTGATGTTAAACAGAAACAAATATTATTAGGACACCCACTTCCCCGCGTATAAGAACAATCCGACTTGGTTACATTTAGAATTAGAACAATTTTAACAAGAGCCTGGACTTTGGGTAGTTGTGTCAAACAGTAATGTGACGTATGCCTGTCTATTTCACTGTTGGCCACTCAGTCATGGCTTTTTGAAATCAACAAAATAAGTCTGGCTTTTGAGCTAAGACTACGCAATCGGTGTATATTTCGCCTGAAACCAGCGTCAGGCCGCCAGAAAGCGGCCCGTTATTACCGTCTTCCTTGGAAAACGGTACAAAGAGTTGAAATAATTTACAGTCTCCGGGTTCTGCACTTCCTCTGCTTTGTGATTGGTCGAAAATACATGATGTGAAAATTTACATTTATTTCATTCATTTGGTTAAAAAACTTTTCGGCACAAGGGAGATAATTTTCTGATGATCTTTTTTACGTACGACTTAACAATTTTCGTAGATTTTTACTTACATCTTAAATAGTAAGAATACGAAAAAACAATAAAATTTGCTATCAATGAAATTCAGGCTTTAATTTTTTAGTACAACTAGTTAAAAGCAATGTTCTATAATATCTATTGAAATTTTTTGTTCTTTTTTTTTTTTTTTTTTTTTTTTTTTTTTTGTATTGTTTATGCAAATACAAATATGTAAAAATTGGATACGGTATGTCTAATATCAGTAAAAAAAAAATTTAGAAACTTAGAAAAACTGCTATCATTAAAACAAGATACTGAATGCTGTTGAATAAACTTTGATTCTATTAAAGAGGTTCGCTCCTCAGGTTTTGGGTAGCCATTTTGGGTCACCTTTAGTCTAAATATTCTGCATCACAAATTATATATAGTAGTATATTTATATTTTACAATGTCAAATAAACTTTATTAAAAAAAATTGTTTAGTTTAGTAAGGAACTATATTTTGTGGGGGAAGGTTTTCAAGAAGAAAGTGAACAATTTTCCAAACTTAATAGTTTTATAGTACTGTTACTTTAGCTTCCTAATTTTCAGCGCAGACCAAACTTCCAGATAGTTTGTGTATTACGATATATTCAAGTTGTTCTGAAACAAATATTTGAACAACATTTTGATAGTTCTATCGATATATTTTGGCAGATCATAGAAGTCAAGAAAAAAATAACTCCATCTATGTCCTAAAAATAGCTTATTGCATGCCATATCTCAATTTTTTTTTAGATGTGACCCCTACTTTTTTTTACTTTTACAAGAGACGTTAAATGTATGTCTATTTGTATCCAATGTTTTGGAAAGATGACATTACTAATATGTTTTTTTTATTTGCGTTATAATTTGATTACTCCAAAATTTGTCTAACAATGTTAACATCTGTTGTTGTGTTCATTATGTACTGGCATTTGAAGCAACCAGTAAAGCAAGATTTTTTAAACTTTGCCTTAGATGTTACTTTTATAGTCACTACATGTGTTCAACTTCATTATGTATTAAAATCAGAATTAGAAACAAAACATGCTAGCTTCCTAAACAATGAATGAAAATGAAATATTTATAGCCTTAAGTTTACAACTCACACCATAGCTGATCAGAACTTGAAGAATTTTTAAAAACAACCCTTTAAAAATTATCGACAAAACAGGAGAAATGACACATTGGCATGCATCAGATGGAATGGCTTGCATACAAACGTTTAATATGAATTTTAGTACTAGTGCTGTATTCCTTATTGGAAGAGGGTGTGGGGTATCTGTACGTTGTGCCTTAATATGGCCAATATTCCTGTGTATATGTTGCAACAATTTATTCCGGCAGGATATTTGTCCAGTAATTTTAAAAAATAAGTCGACAATTACTTGGATATCCTTGAATATTTGTTATTTACTATAAAATACCATCACATTCACCTCTAAACAGCGGGTACAATTTTATGTCAATATTTCAGATACTTCCCCTTCAGATAAGCTACATAACAACTGGTTCATTTACTGAATTAACGCTGTTCAGACATTAATCAAACGATAATTTTGCAAAAATCAACTTCCTTATTTACTAATTACTAGTATACTGATATTTTTGGTCATAGACCTTTTTACTAAACAAAAAAAAATTTCTTTTGATTATTTTGAAACATCGTCCATACATGCAAGGAAGAGTTATCATTCTTGGGGTGTTTTAGTGTGCATTGTCTAATCTAAAACCGCCGGTTGTATCCTCATACAAATGAAGGAAACCAAATGCACGTATTTAAAGAGGCGATCGAAGATAATTGTAACTATTGAATTTGCGAGATTAATTGAGAGAAAAAAACGAAGCAAATTATCCGGCATATGACGTGATATAGTTTCCCATTCTGATAAAAAAAATATAGACACAAACTTTGGTAAGGGGTATACAGTGATATTTTTTTATAATGAGAAAAGTATATTACATGTACGTGAGGTGCCTGCATGTGCAGACAAGTACATTGTTATAACACTACGATAGAAAATTATGAAATCTTATATTATATAATATACTAGTATAGGATACATGTATTATGATATTGATTTCGGCAGTCACGAATTATTATCCGTGATTCTAACGTTAACAATGCCGTCAATAGGTTTTCATGAATGTTTGTGTATTAAAGATAGCCCTTGTAACCGCATTCTACGTATACGTTTATCAGAAAATCGGATTTTTTACACAAAAAAGCGTAAATATTATGGGGAGTTTGGTCAAATTTTGGGTTTTATGGTTCCGTCTAAGTCTAATGCGGAGAAAAAATAACGAGGTTTATAATAAACAACATTTTGAACCGTATAAAAATCATTAATCCGTTTGTTTGTCGGTCCAAATTTTTGAGTATACAGTTCACAACTTATCAAACAAAGAAAATCAAAATATAATTATACACGCACGTACGTACATGTAAGTGACACATGTCACTAAGTAGCTGCAGGTCTGTAGCTTCCGGTCTGAAAAAATTCGGATGGACGACCTGGGAGCTACAGTGCCACCCATTGAAAAAATTGTATATTTATTGCGCAGAAAAACGAGTTTTGGACTGATTAACCTTATTTTTACGCAAATTTATGAAAACAATTAGTACCATTAAATTCTTCATGCAATTTACTACTGATATCGTCTCTTGACTTGCCTCAGACTTTCTTCGAAACACACTACCAACCTCGGGAAATCAAGTATGTTAAATTTATATCGAGATCGAGAGTCGCCATCTTAACATGTAAACAAACTGCAACCACTCATCAATTTACGGGGCTGGTGATGGTATTTAAAAGACTTTCCGAGGCAAGTAAAGAGACGATATCAGTAGTACATTGCATGAAAATTTTATTGGTTTTCACAGAATTTGTGTATAAATAAGGTTAATCAGTCTAAAACAAGCGCACGTTTTTCTGCGCAATAGATATATAATTTTTTCAATGGGTGGCACTGTAGCTCCCAGGTCGTCCATCCGAATTTTTTCAGACCGGGAGCTACAGACCTGCAGCTAACTAGTCACTAAGCCGTGCACGTATCCAGAACTTTTCCCCCGCCGGGGTATACCTTTTGTTGTCGGGGGCGGGATGCGGGGTTGTTCCAATTCTTATTTTCTGTAAATTATGTTAATTTGATAGATTTAAATTTTCAGGGGTGGGGGGTTGGGGGTAGTGCAAATACTCTGGATTCACGCATGAATAAGCCATTACTAGATGTATTCCTAACCTTGTTACCTTTGACCGTGTGATAGATAATAAAAGGAAACCATGGCAATCGGTTTTTAGAACGCAGTTCGCAGTTCGCAATTGAATAGTGAACTGCGTTCTATGGAACGCAGTTCGCAATTCAAAATTTATTGCGATTGAATAGTGAACTGCGTTCTATAGAACGCAGTTCGCAATTCAAAATTTAGAATTCATATTTGGGGCCCGCTTGCCTTATATGCAATTGAATAGTGAACTGCGTTCTATAGAACGCAGTTCGCAATTCAAAATTTAGAATTCATACTTGGGGCCCGCTTGCCTTATATGCAATTGAATAGTGAACTGCGTTCTATAGAACGCAGTTCGCAATTCAAAATTTAGAATTCATACTTGGGGCCCGCTTGCCTTATATGCAATTGAATAGTGAACTGCGTTCTATAGAACGCAGTTCGCAATTCAAAATTTAGAATTCATACTTGGGGCCCGCTTGCCTTATATGCAATTGAATAGTGAACTGCGTTCTATAGAACGCAGTTCGCAATTCAAAATTTAGAATTCATACTTGGGGCCCGCTTGCCTTATATGCAATTGAATAGTGAACTGCGTTCTAGAACGCAGTTCGCAATTCATTTTTGGGGCCCGAAATTTTCAGGGGCATCTACTAGTGGTATTTCACTACCACTGTGAAATTTGGTGATGCAGTAATCTATAGTTTTTGAGATCTGTATGGTGTCCGGATAGGGCCATTTGCATTAGCGCGACATCGCGTTCAGATAAACGAGACATTGCGCTAACACATGTACACAACACACCGTCGCGCTAACGCAACTTTGCACAACACGCCGTCGCGCTAACACAACTTTGCTTAACACGCCGTCGCGCTAACGCAACTTTGCAAGTTTCACAGTCTAGTAGGAAGTCGTGTCCGGAAATATTAGACTGCGCATGCTGAAATATGCATGCACGGAAGCATGGATAAAAAATAAATAAAATGTACTTTGAAATATATATATATAATTTTCATTAATTATCAGTGCATATGAATAAAAATATAGTTACTAGTGTGTCACTAGATAAGGATATGAATTTCGTGGATCATTGTTTAGTTGATCCACGAAATTAAATATTCATTGAAGTGCAATTTTAATTAACATTTTGTATTGATAGGTTCATTGGCCACTAATTTACGTATACTTGATATTGTGATTTTCACTTTATCCACGAAAATTGATGCCCTTGAATATCAATGAAACTACAGTATTCAATTGCATATAAGCCCGATTCTCAGAAACTATAGATAACTGCATCACCATATTTTCACAGTGGTAGTGAAATACCACTAGTAGATGCCCATGAAAAATTCAGGTCCCGAATATGAATTCTAAATTTTGATTTGCGAATTGCTTTCTAGATAGAACGCAGTTCACTATTCAATTGCATATAAGCCCGATTCTTAAACATAGGTAATAACAGATTACAAAGCTCAACGAGACGAGGGATCACCTTTTTGAGGAATCACCTTTATGAGACCACCTTTATCATATTATTTGAAAATCATAGTTAATGATCTTGGATATACATGGATACTGTTTTGACAAAATATCGTATAACAATATCATATAATAAAAATTGTATAATAATCATATGTTCATTTCATAGGGTATTATATGATACAATGTTTATCAATACGATAATATAAAATACTATATTGCATCCTATTATACCAGTACAATATATATCATATATTACAATAAAATACTGTAATAAATAATGATGAAATATGATATTGTAACATATGATATGACATTGTATCTTGTTATACATTATTGTATTTGATCACATAATACAATATCATAATATATTATGATATTGATATGATATGATACATTATAATAATATATGATACAATATCATATCACATAATGCATCACAATATTAAACTGTATAATATTATAGCATGATATTGCATTGTATGATATTGTATCATATTTAATACAATGTAGGATATTGTATCATATGATACAATAAAATTAGCTACAACATTGTATCATATCAATTGATACAATATCATGTGATATAGTTCTATATTATATCATACAATATCATAGTATACTTTATTGTATTATATGATACAATATCACATTATACAATATCATATAATACATTTTCATATATTGATAAAATAATATATTATATAAACCAATCTCATTTTATACAATATCGTATCATATGATATGATATATATTATACAATATCATATCATATGATACTATATTATGTTGCAATATCATATGAAATAGCATGTGATAAAATATAATATATGTGATATTATACAATATCATATTATACAATATTGTATCATAATAAACAATACTATACATAACAATATCACAATACAATATCATATCATAATGTACAAAAAAAATTGATACAATATCATATCGTATCATATAACTTTTTACAATATAATATATGATATAATATTGTATCATATAAAACAATAGTGTATCATATCATACAATACTATATCATAGGAATCATATTATATCATTTAACAACGAACACATCTATCAAGCAGGTTTTAGATAGGATAATTTTTTTTAGCAACTTTGATAATGGAGATCTGCATCTGAAGCTACCTCTGCAGTTCATTAATATTATAGTTAAATCAACTATGCAAGCTATTATCTATAAAATTTGTGACCTGTTCCAAAAAAACAAATCTCATCCAGCATCCGAAACATACGCCTCAGATTCAGCATTCAAGCCTGCCAGGTGCATCAGTATCATAAGACGTATCATCCATGCAAGTTTTATGAAGTTAGGACCAGTAATAACTAAGATATAATCATCAGAGGGCACCTGCTCCAAAAACTTTAACAAACTCTTAAAACCTTAACCTCCTTCAGCATCCGAAACCTATGGCTCAGATTCAGCATTCATGCCTGTCAGGTGCATCAGTATTATAAGACGCACCATCCATATAAGTTTGGTGAAGTTAAGACCAGTGATAACTAAGTTATAATCATCAAAGGGCACCTGCTCCTGAACTTTAACCAGCTCTAAAAACCTTAACCTCATCCAGCATCCGAAACTTATGGCTCAGATTCGGCATTCCTTCCTGTCAGAGGCATCAGTATCATACGACACACCATCTATGCAAGTTTGGTGAAGTTAGGACCAGTAATAACTAAGATATAATCATCAAAGGGCACCTGCTCCAAAAACTTTAACCAGCTCTTAAAACCTTAACCTCATCCAGCATCTGAAACCTATGGCTCAGATTCAGCATTCAAGCCTGCCAGGTATATCAGTATCATAAGACGCACCATCTATGCAAATTTAGTGAAGTTAGGACCAGTAATAACTAAGATATAATCATCAAAGGGCACCTGCTCCAAAAACGTTAACCAGCTCTAAAAACCTTAACCTCATCCAGCATCTGAAACCTATGGCTCAGATTCAGCATTCAAGCCTGCCAGGTATATCAGTATCATAAGACGCACCATCTATGCAAATTTAGTGAAGTTAGGACCAGTAATAACTAAGATATAATCATCAAAGGGCACCTGCTCCAAAAACGTTAACCAGCTCTAAAAACCTTAACCTCATCCAGCATCTGAAACCTAAGGCTCAGATTCAGCATTTAAGCATGTCTGATGCATCAGTATCATAAGATGCACCATCCATGCAAGTTTGGTAAAGTTAGGACCAGTAGTAACCTATAAATTGCTATCAAAGGGTACCTGCACCAAAAACTCTAACTTGCTCCAAAAACCTTAACCTCCTCCAGCATCTGAAACTCATGGCCCTGATTCAGCATTCAGGTCTTTCAAGTCCATGAGTAGGTCAAGATGCATCATCCATGCAAGTTTGGTGAAGATAGGACAAGTAATAACTTAGATACAGGACCTGCAACAAAAACTTTAACCAGGTTCGGACGCCGACGCCGACGCCGACGCCGAGGGTATAGCATAAGCTCCCCCCGACTTCGTTTCGGTGAGCTAAAAACTACCCAAATATGAATTCTAAATTTGAATTGCAAACTGCGTTCTAGATAGAACGCAGTTCACTATTCAATTGCATATAAGGCAAGCGGGCCTCAAATATGAATTCTAAATTTTGAATTGCGAACTGCGTTCTAGATAGAACGCAGTTCACTATTCAATTGCATATAAGGCAAGCGGGCCTCAAATATGAATTCTAAATTTTGAATTGCGAACTGCGTTCTAGATAGAACGCAGTTCACTATTCAATCGCACTAAATTTTGAATTGCGAACTGCGTTCTATAGAATGCAGTTCACTATTCAATTGCATATAAGGCAAGCGGGCCCCAAGTATGAATTCTAAATTTTGAATTGTTCTAGATAGAACGCAGTTCACTATTCAATTGCATATAAGGCAAGCGGGTCCCAAATATGAATTCTAAATTTTGAATTGCGAACTGCGTTCTATAGAACGCAGTTCACTATTCAATTGCATATAAGGCAAGCGGGCCCCAAATATGAATTCTAAATTTTGAATTGCGAACTGCGTTCTATAGAACGCAGTTCACTATTCAATTGCATATAAGGCAAGCGGGCCCCAAATATGAATTCTAAATTTTGAATTGCGAACTGCGTTCTATAGAACGCAGTTCACTATTCAATTGCATATAAGGCAAGCGGGTCCCAAATATGAATTCTAAATTTTGAATTGCGAACTGCGTTCTATAGAACGCAGTTCACTATTCAATTGCATATAAGGCAAGCGGGCCCCAAATATGAATTCTAAATTTTGAATTGCGAACTGCGTTCTATAGAACGCAGTTCACTATTCAATTGCATATAAGGCAAGCGGGTCCCAAATATGAATTCTAAATTTTGAATTGCGAACTGCGTTCTATAGAACGCAGTTCACTATTCAATTGCACTAAATTTTGAATTGCGAACTGCGTTCTATAGAATGCAGTTCACTATTCAATTGCATATAAGGCAAGCGGGCCCCAAGTATGAATTCTAAATTTTGAATTGTTCTAGATAGAACGCAGTTCACTATTCAATTGCATATAAGGCAAGCGGGCCCCAAGTATGAATTCTAAATTTTGAATTGCGAACTGCGTTCTATAGAACGCAGTTCACTATTCAATTGCATATAAGGCAAGCGGGTCCCAAATATGAATTCTAAATTTTGAATTGCGAACTGCGTTCTATAGAACGCAGTTCACTATTCAATTGCATATAAGGCAAGCGGGCCCCAAATATGAATTCTAAATTTTGAATTGCGAACTGCGTTCTATAGAACGCAGTTCACTATTCAATTGCATATAAGGCAAGCGGGCCCCAAATATGAATTCTAAATTTTGAATTGCGAACTGCGTTCTATAGAACGCAGTTCACTATTCAATTGCATATAAGGCAAGCGGGTCCCAAATATGAATTCTAAATTTTGAATTGCGAACTGCGTTCTATAGAACGCAGTTCACTATTCAATTGCATATAAGGCAAGCGGGCCCCAAATATGAATTCTAAATTTTGAATTGCGAACTGCGTTCTATAGAACGCAGTTCACTATTTAATTGCATATAAGGCAAGCGGGTCCCAAATATGAATTCTAAATTTTGAATTGCGAACTGCGTTCTATAGAACGCAGTTCACTATTCAATTGCATATAAGGCAAGCGGGCCCCAAGTATGAATTCTAAATTTTGAATTGCGAACTGCGTTCTAGATAGAACGCAGTTCACTATTCAATCGCACTAAATTTTGAATTGCGAACTGCGTTCTATAGAATGCAGTTCACTATTCAATTGCATATAAGGCAAGCGGGCCCCAAGTATGAATTCTAAATTTTGAATTGTTCTAGATAGAACGCAGTTCACTATTCAATTGCATATAAGGCAAGCGGGCCCCAAATATGAATTCTAAATTTTGAATTGCGAACTGCGTTCTATAGAACGCAGTTCACTATTCAATTGCATATAAGGCAAGCGGGCCCCAAATATGAATTCTAAATTTTGAATTGCGAACTGCGTTCTATAGAACGCAGTTCACTATTCAATTGCATATAAGGCAAGCGGGCCCCAAATATGAATTCTAAATTTTGAATTGCGAACTGCGTTCTATAGAACGCAGTTCACTATTCAATTGCATATAAGGCAAGCGGGCCCCAAGTATGAATTCTAAATTTTGAATTGCGAACTGCGTTCTATAGAACGCAGTTCACTATTCAATTGCATAGAAGGCAAGCGGGCCCCAAGTATGAATTCTAAATTTTGAATTGCGAACTGCGTTCTATAGAACGCAGTTCACTATTCAATTGCATAGAAGGCAAGCGGGCCCCAAGTATGAATTCTAAATTTTGAATTGCGAACTGCGTTCTATAGAACGCAGTTCACTATTCAATTGCATATAAGGCAAGCGGGCCCCAAGTATGAATTCTAAATTTTGAATTGCGAACTGCGTTCTATAGAACGCAGTTCACTATTCAATTGCATATAAGGCAAGCGGGCCCCAAATATGAATTCTAAATTTTGAATTGCGAACTGCGTTCTATAGAACGCAGTTCACTATTCAATCGCAATAAATTTTGAATTGCGAACTGCGTTCTATAGAACGCAGTTCACTATTCAATTGCGAACTGCGAACTGCGAACTGCGTTCTAAAAACCGATTGCCGGAAACCATAACCATGAAAATAGTAATCAACTGAAGAGTCTTTAGATTCGAAATTTAAAGTTCATTTACGTAATATAATCCATAGTGGGATTCTCGGGGTACGTTATTCAGAACCTAAAATAGCTGCTGTGATGTCTCTTGCAATGTTTTACGACATTGTTTAAAAATACAAAGCAAAACACTTTAAATAGTGACATGTAAAAAAGTTTAAAAAAAAAACAACTACATTTTTTTATCACACATTTTCTGAGAGGGCCTTTTGATTTACATGCACGATTCGTTCTCAAACGTTATCATTCATCATCAACGAAATTATTTTAAGGGAGTTATTAGATAAATATCACTCTTTGAAGTTGGAGGAAAAATTCTAGTTACCGGCCCTCTTGTCCCTTTGGAAGAAAAATTTTCTCCGCAAATAATTAAAAATTGAACCCCCTAAAGTCTCCATTACTGAAAACTTCCCAATGGAGTCAAACATCAAGAACCTCATGCCTTCTACGGAATTTACGACTGATTTTAATTACCGCGATAAAAGAAAATTTATCATACGGGGACCGCTCTTTCTAACGCCAATATCTGGCGCTAGATGGAGCGAACACACGCGAGCATAATAGACATCATTTAAGAATTAACGTGATTAAGTAGGAATACCAAATCGAGTGCACAGTTCTCATTTAGACGTTTTATCCCTTGATATATCGCTGATCTCAAACTGCTCTGCGTTACTTGAGAATTCAATATATCTGCATTTTGCAGAATAATTGGATATAAAGGGAAGGCTCCTATCCGATTCGTTTCCTGTTGTATTTTCCCTTCCAAGGCATCCGTAGTTGTACCTTAGGGTACACTGTAGAGGATAGCTTTACCATGTGGTTGTCTAACAGATGATAGATTGGTAGATATATTCTGTGATAAGAGATACCCTTGCGTTTGCTTTAACTAAATGTCTCTACGTACTAAACTATTTTGAGCTTATTTCACAGTGCGCTTGCTTGATCAGTAATCCTGAAACTTAAAAAGTACTTACGTGCACTGGTGCTTGACGCAGCAGTATTTTTGACTTTATTATTTCAACATACGATACAAGAACCTGACAAACTATGAACGAGCTTCCTAATGTTATTGGCACAGTTGTAATATTTGTTAAGATTGAACAAAATTCATAGCTATATCAGTAGATATCAGACATACACGTTAAACTCCATTATATTTTTTAAAACTGATTTATCTCTCTTTATCTCTCAGTTTTTATTCTGAACTACTGAAGTGTTATTTCCTGTTGAATCTTTGTGCGACATCTCCATTTGACTATTGAAGAAAGCATTCGTTAACGTCGATCAAAAAACGGAAACTCAAGCCACATCTCAATAGAATTTTCTCATTGGCGTGAATAATTCTTGACCTATTCTGATTGGCTCCTTCACACTCTCGTAAAGGGAATTACACCGATAAATCGCTAGCACGTATTCGTACAAAATATCATCTTTTCAGACCATTATCTTTAAGAAATCAAAGAGTTTGTCTTCTTTATAAATGAATTGAAAACAATAAATATTTATGCCGCCGAGAAAATTTCAATGAGTTGCATGCTGGACATGGTCGGTTAGGATATGTGAGTCTACTATCGTCGAAAACCCAACCTGTCTCGCATACGGTTACTGACCGTAGGCCAATAGGATTGGTGGGATTTCCTCCGCGAAACTGTGAAGGAGCAAATCAAAATAGAGCACGAATTATTCAACAGAACAAGAAAAGTTTATTGACCCACGATCAGCAAGGGTAAGTGAGACACTGACTAACCGTGGATTTCCGACGATGTACATGTATTTCTATTTATTATCCCTACCGGTGAAACCGAAAGGGACTTTATTCTTTAACGCTGTCGGTCATTCTGTCCCAACTTCGTTTTCCATACTTTTTTTTTGTTATGGTTTCGGAAATTGATTTTAAACCAAAGCCTTGTTGTGTACCTTGTAATGAGAAACTGCATATCAAGTTTGAGTTATATGGAGACGAAGAAATTAATTTCAAACAACTCGTTTTTTAATAATCCGGTTCGTCCTTAAAAAATCTTTGACCGAATTTTCTCGAAACCTATTAAGCACATAAATCGACATTGGGGGTGCCGGCTGGGGACACATATTGCTTAATATGCAATAATGATTGTTTTGTTTGATATGTAAATGAACTTAATTTTAAGGTTTTTTTTTTAACTTTTAAAGTATGGAACACGGTAATTGTCGTAAACGTACAATAAAAAAGCTTATCATTATTGAAACTTCTATATATAAACCTTTAAAATCTCTTACGATAATGGCAAATTAATACATAGGCAAATGGTTATATATTTATTATTAGTTGTTTTAGCAAAATTCCACTTTCAATAGATTTTGCCTTAGTTTCAATAGATTTTGCATTAGTTTCAAACCAAAGTCGAAAGAATTCATAATCGGTTTACATCTATAGAAACCCCAGTCAATCTAATAGTAGGGAATTCCTTGATTTTTTATGATTCCTTTAAAAAAACCCAAACAAAATCAAACCTCATATGATGTTCATTTTAAAAAATGCCAAGAAATGATGCTTTTATATCTATAATATAAATTATATATTATATATAAATGCTATAACGTCTGTATTTTAGGATTTTCTATGTCTTTTTAACACACAATCTGTGACAAAAGATATCTACATTGCCAATTATTGATTGAACTTTTCCCCAGACATTGTTTGTTTCTTTTGTTTTAAATAATTTAAAATGTCAAAAGGGAGACAACTACGTTACGTCTTCAGAAGTCTTGATGAATTAGAAACTGTATGGTATCACTCTCTTGGCAACACGTCTTCTAATTAAATAAAATCCATCCACAATCCAGTATGGTAGATCGTTATTAGAAAGATGATGTGTAATTAAGTTTTCGGGATCTTTGACAGCCTAAGCACCGCCGCGTATGTATAAATGTACACGTCATCGATTATTGCGCAGATTTCGGCTTCGGGGTGAGCTTTTTGACACGAGGGCCGAGCTTGATGGATTTCCATATAGACCCAAACTTGTTAGGTTTGAAGACCAATAAGTGAAAATTATATGGAGGAATATTGTCGAAATCAAATGAAACATTCATTAAGGGGGACAACGGCGTTTGATGTACACCAGATCGCGTTTTATTCCCGAGTTATGTTCACGACACAGCTGCATCTGTGACTCGTCAAGTTGTCATCTCAAACAAAGTCCATGGCTTTTCTGAATTTTGATATTCGATATTTGCAAAGCTGTTAAGGAGGTTGGATGGTCAACAAATTAGCCATCATATCTACCTAAAATTTTAAGGAGGATGTGCGGCCATCTTTTACATTTGAGCATAAGAATGTAAACATTTCTTGAACTGGCTTGTTTCTGCCCGAAACTGACCAAAACTGTTACCAAAAGATATAAAAGCAATAAATATGAGATTATATATGTTGTTTTGTATGCAAATTATGCATACAAGAACAGGACAATGCCTTTTTAAACACTTAAAACAGCTGTAGAACTGCGCAGCTACAGACTTATTTTGAAGATTTAAAAATCTGAAAAAATATAAAGGGGGTTCATTAGTGTTCTCTCTACAACCATTTGTTGAGAAAAAGGTTGAATTTTGCACATAAATGTAGAAACTTTGCCTTAAAATAGGGTACCCTATTTTTATCAGTCGGCATGGTATCTATTTTTAGAACAAGAAAATTCCAGGCTATACTTAGAACTCCCGTGTCTATGGAGGCACATTGACGTTATATTTTCATCGATAAAAATAAATGTCAATTCAAAACAATCTGGACTGAATGTGACAGACATCTCTTTACCAGTTCCAATTGGGTTTTTTTTAGTTCTATGAGTATAAATTAAATTAAATTCTTTTTAGAAGTAGGATAGGGGTCCAAAATATTAATTGCCTTAAAGAAAAAATATACATATATTTTTCAATGAAAATATAACTTTAATGTACCTCCATAGACACAGACAAAAATATTTCGTCGTGCTAATTGATGGTTTTTGAGACTCATTTTAAGAATAGGGTACCCTCTTTTGAGACAAAGTTACAACTTAAATAAGCAAATTTTGATCTTTTTCTCAACAGATGGTTGTAGAGTAGATACTAATGACCTCCTTTCATATTTTTTCATATTTTTAAATCTTGAATTTAGGTCTGTAGCTGCGCAGTTCAAAGTGATTCAAAAATGCATTGTTCTGCCCTTGTATGCGTAATTTGCATACAAAACAACATGTTAAACATCATATTTATTGCTTTTGTATCTTTTGACAACAGTTTAAGTAAGATTTGGACAGAAACAAGCCAGTTCAAAAAATGTTTACATTTTTCTTCTCAAATTTAAAAGATGGCCGCACATCCCCCTTAAGTTATGATTTGTATAGCTATTAACTAATTTAGTAAAGAAAAAATCCATATATTTTACCATTTAAATTTTAGTATTTTCCTATATTTTTATATAGATCTCTTCTTCCAATGGAGGTTAATGCAGTCTAAAAAAAGACATTGAGCCATCTTAAGCATTGATTGCAACAACTGTAAATATGACCAAAAGGCGTGCAATGTACATGAATAAAAATCCTTATCATATTTCTTGAAATACATGTATATGATTTTAGTGTAATTTTGATGTAAGGAAGCAAATAAAATAAAAAATACAGTATGCGTACAGTCTTTGGGAGAAAAATGAGTCTGAAATTTGATATTGTCTTGGAAGATATATATCTTAGCTGGAACAATTTTCAAATAATTGCGAAACAATCACTGGCCCAAAACTAAAGAATTTTACGAATATTCTATGATGTTTGCCTTATCTTTCTTTACAATTAAACATGCCAATTTATATACATGTATGATTACTTGTGATATATTTTTCAACATTGTACATTATAATTAAGCGTGCGCACTCTGTGTTTTAAGCAAACTATCCTCGTGGTCCAAATAAACAAAACACTTCTATAATTATATTTTGTATGACTGTTAGCGATGTATTGGATACACCAACCGCACATGTCTGCTAATTTCGCATCAAATTGCGTGAAATTTTCACACAAATTGAACACCAATTCACTTCGACACGAAACAGGCTTGTACCAAAAACTGATATGAACGAAAGTTCTGCCCGGTTAATCTACCACTTCAAAAGCAATCAATGATTATTTTAGTGACTTATGAAATTACATACACCGGGGGATATTGGAATTTAACAGCATGGGCCGTTTACTTGGTCTAACTTCATCGACGTGACTGTTTACACAAATCAATTAAATTGCTACAAAGTGAACAAAAACACGGGGTATTTTTCATATTTTATGATGTTATTAAAGTTCTCCTCAAACGCTTTTTTATTTCATTTTTTTAAATAATTGACAGTATTTCAAAGTATTTTTTGTACGACACGTAGCGACGAAAATTTTCATCAATTTAGACTGGTCCTCTGTCTGTTACTTCTCCCGGTACAGATGAAACAGATGAAGAAGAAGAATACATCACAACACTGGAAGAATAAAACACTGGTTCATGTAATCGATAAACCATATATACATTTGAATTAAAGCTCACGTATTTTATTAAATTAATTTTGTTTTCAAAATAAATTCCTTTAAAATCTTTTTATTTTAACAAGGCTATAACTTTATAAATTATACATGATCATACATTAATTTGAAACTTTTAAAAACCAAGATACATGTATGTGTATTTGTGCATGATAGTTCTAGCATATCTGACTTTAATTTGCACATTTGAATTCTTTAAAATCAATGCTGTTTTGATCTCAAATAAGAAATACAATGTACTAACTATTAGTAAGTATATTCCTAAGTCAACTGTTTAACTGTGATATACGGTCGTATACAGTCGTATATGTAGACATACGGTCGTATACCGTCGTATATGGAGACATACGGTCGTATACCGTCGTATATGTAGACTGGTCATATGATCGACCTCTGTGAAGCACATCAGAAGCACGCTTGCTTGACATTTGGTAAGGTGGCACAGGACAGTTTTTTTGATACATTTCATTGTAGCCAGGGGATGTGTGTCTTCGGAACTCGGTAACTAGAATTTCCTCAGTTCCCATTGAGCACAAATACCTTTAATTCACTTGTTATAGGGTCAATCACTAATTTCTGAAGAAAATTACTAGTCAAAACCTGTAAAATTTTCTACATACTGGATTTTATGAGATTTTGACCCTTTCATAATTTGCTAATTTTTCATGATTTTTCAGCTTTTTAGACCTCCCCCAGCTAATTCCCTGCAAAGGGTTGACCTTCCGTACCGTGTGCATGTTGCACCATCATATGTCAGAAACTTACCGGTGTATAGTTTACAATGTCCCATCCACCTACTTTTCGTGTTATTTTACCTCCCGTCTGTCACTTGCAATTTCACTGTGTAAAGTCAACACAACAGTCATAGCCGCGGTTTCGCATTTTACTTCTGATTCTCGTGTTCCTAACATATGGGGCCTACATATTGCATGTCAATTTCAACAAGAGACATCCCTCTAACTAATGATAATCATTAAAAACCATTTTATGAATTTTAGCAACACTCATAAGCCTTCAAGTACAGCAACTCTCAATTTTACAAAAATATTGATACTTTATCCGAAACTGTCCCTTGCTACCTAAACGCGCGCATGTCTCTAATGATACCGTTGAAAGTTGAAGCACGTCATGCAATATTAGTACACGTATATTGCAGAAACTTGCAACTGTTGCGGACATAAAATACCACAAACTTATAGACTTGGTATATTATATATTTCAAGTTATTTTTTATTAAAAAAACTAGTTGAAAGAAATTCACCCTTGACCTCAGAGCATAGGCCAGAATTAACCAGAATTTGAACATATTACACAAAACATGGACTGTACATGTATTCTGTAGCTCTGTTCATTTCTCTGCATACATTTCTATGTTCATAAGTGAAAGAAATATCACAAATGCAAAATACCATGTTAAACAGTAGAAACTGACAGTATACTGTGTAGTTAAAAAATCAAAGTACTGAAACTACTTAAGGGAGATGGCTCAAAGTTAATCGCAAGGACATTTCATTATTGGAAACAATATATTCACAACAGGATCAACTTATTCCTTGATAGGTACATGTAGGTACATTGGCAACATAACATAGTCCATATTGACCGAGGTTGTACTTGTTGTTAGTGTAACATCTTTATGCCTGAACAATTTGCTGGAGGACTCTGTTGTAGGAACGGTGTGATTGTCATTTGCTTGAGAGTCATATTATTATACACAGAAATTGGTTTTGCAAAATGCAATTAGGGATATACTACATGGAGTATATGATTTTGCTATTTATCTATTTTATTTTTTTTATTTATTTATAATTTTTTTGGTAATACGGTCTAATATTCAATAAAGGGGAGATTAAAGTTAGAATTTATTCTCCATTTAAAAAGCAATATAGATCGGACATTACGCTACTGATAGTTTAAATATTGCATACTCCCCACCACGTACTCTAAGGGACAAGTATTGGGTTGTTACCGAAGTTATGGCTAGTTGTATAGAGTTCACAATAATTATCAAAAATTTTCAATTCAAACCAATGTACAGATGACTAGCTACAATGAAAATCATTTACATATAAAAAAAAAAACCCAGTTTCCTTTGATTTTCGTGAATGAGGTTATTGTTAATTGTGTTATTATTGATTGCTGTGTAAAATTATTCTTTTGTTACCAATGCGTTAATATTTATATTGTTCTAAGCAAATATAAATTTGCATTTTGATTCCATGTCGGTCAAAAGGCGCGTTCCAGTGTAAAGGTGTTGGTTTTTTCTTTAGTTGATTACTTAGAAATGATACTTTAATACTGTTTAATTAGATGAATAGGAAAATAAAAACATTTTGATAATTACATGTACATATACTAGTATATGGTCAACAACGAAATCCCTTAATAAAAACTAGAATATTGATGAAGCTACAGTATGATTAGATCATTTTAGCGTTTATTAAACTAAATAAACAAATGTACGATTTTATTAAGGATCAAACCTCATCAACGCTTCAAGATGTAAATAAAATTTGAAATGTGATCAATTTCTTATAACCAAAAAACTGGTTTATTGTGTGAAAATGCGTGGCTTATGCACATTTGTTTCTGCGCATCAGGTTCACGTGCTTGTAAAAATATGGAAATGTAATTTGTGGTGAAAAAATACATTGGATTCAAATGCAAATGCTCACACGACTCAAAATTGTAAGCTTGCGATTAGACTTCCATTTTAGTTCGTTGAGGGAGTATTCAGTTTCCTAGCATTATTATGGCATCATACTCTAATGGATTCCGCAGGATGCTAAGGTTTTTGGTTTTTTGGCACCTCTAAATGAGGAGAATTGATGGAGCAATTAAAATAGTTGGATTTCTGATACTTTCAATCACCTATAATAATATCTTTATAAAGTCATGAAATATTTATTGAGAATATGCAGTGAGGTTCGCAACAATAGCGTCGACGTCATAGCGTCATATTGCATCCAGGATTCTAACATTTTATTAGCTTTTATAATCTAGTTTTATGGAACCTTTATATCATGGAATGATGTGCTTGTTCGAATTCTGTCAGACTGCTAAAGGCAAACCTTGGTAAAGGTCGCAAGATACATTCCTCAAACTTTTTAGAATTCAAGGGAATTGAAGTACATGATAGCGGTAAATATAGTCTTGATGTATGGCGGTTTAAAATTGATTACCACAAGACGGAGCGTTGATACTGCATATTGCTAACATCAAGCAGAATTTCGTAGATTAAATTCGGTGCTATTTCATGCGTATTGCGTGAGGCTTTATCGCACGCAAATTTCTATGAATGTATAAAATTTCAATATCATTTCACTTTTTTGTCATTCAATTTGATTCCCCGTATTAAGAGATTACCATTATAGAATATAAGTGTTTGCTATTCATCATTTTTCTTAAAAAATATGTTGGTAAATCAGAAAGAAACAGAATTATGGCCTCGTATCCACATGATATTTGACATTGTATCAAAGAATTGAATTCCTACATTCCTGTATATTTATTGAATTTTATTTATATAATTTTTAAGCATGTTAATAATGTAAAGAGACCTTTTTGTCAAAACGTTTTTTAAATAAATGGATCTGGTAGACTTGAAAACTACTCGTACAAGTATGAAGTGTAATAGTATTAACTTTTTAATCTTAAGATCTTTTTACATGAAAACGACCGTGCCTTTAATTTTTTACGCGAATGACTAATAAAAAGTTAACAACGAATTGTCTTATTAGCTAGTCTTGTGAATAACGCGAAAATTACATGTAAGTCCCTATGCATTTATAAGAGTGATTAACAGTATTGGTAACCCAATTAACAAAACAAATATTTCCCTGGACAATAATTACTATCTTTAGCGACAGAGCTGTAAAACTATCCGAAAAACTCTTTATTTCGGAGTGTGAAAATTAACTAGAAAAAAAATCCACTAGACCCACATCATAGGATTGTGGAACGTTTAATTACAGAGTCGGGTTCGTAATTAAAGGAAAGAAAAGGGAACATCAGTTTTGTTTCCGCATCTGTGATGGTTTTCACAACAAGGTCACAACCATATATCTGTATGTCAGAGTTTTTTATCCTCACTATCTTGTGGAAACAAGATAAACCCTAGTCTGAGTGTGCTGAAGTTGAACTTTTTTTAATGAGTGTCACGCTTGGTATGAATTCTTCAATTTTTTTTTCAACATTTGCATGTTGATGTTTTACACTAAACGTGTGTTGCTGCGGATATATCATTTTTTTTAAACCCTTTCTTTCCATTCTTCTTTTGTGCCTCATTATAATTGTTTACAAAAGATGTAAAGAACAAGGCATCTAATCAACGTTGTGATGCGGAAATAATGATTATGCAATGAAAAAAATAGAAACTAGAAAATAAATTACAAATATCTTTTAGTTAACTTCTTCACTCAAATATAAATACCTACACGGCTGTTTGTTTATAATCGGTGCGATTAACCCGACTTGAAGTGTTATTGTGCTATCAGTGTACCATCTGTTTCAGAATGGATTCGAAGACATTGCATTGCATTCTCTCATCCTCCGAACATTTGTGGGACTCCGATCACACCTTGGCTCTTCTAGTACCCGGTTCAGTGGCTCCCGGGGCTCGCGTGCCACGTGGAGCAAGTTGAAGTGTTTATTTATGTACGTTGGCCTGTCTCGCAAGTTGTCAGAGAGGGGAAGCGAGAAAAATCGATGATTGGAGCAATCGCTCTATTTCTGATTGGGGTAGTTCCCGAATTGATTCCGTAATACTTGATCTCGCTTGCCGTATTTTGCTTTCATTAGAAATGTCATAAACGGTACATTATTTACTATTAGCGCGCTATTGGATTGTGGTAGTCATTTATATGCGTATTTACATGTACAATGTTCACACATTTGTAACTGTGCCGTAAATGTAACAAACAGGAACGGGAAAAGAAAAAAAAAAGAAAAAACCCTTCAAGGAATACCAGGTGCGGACTGTGTTTAATCTTCGTATGATATAATTCATGTATAAAAATATTGTTTCCCCTTTACAAAAGGGGGTTAAAGAATAGATTCGTTCGAGGAACTGAGTCAACTTTTTGGTGGCGGATGAGTAGAGGGAACACAAAACAGTGATTAACCAAAAGGTATAATTGATTCGCGCTGAACTCGCTTAATAGTGTTGGGAAAATGCTCTTGTGAATATTTTTGGTGTGTGTTGTGTCCTCGGATGGCTCGGAAACAACTCTAGGAATGAAAATTAGCAGATTATAAAAGCAATCTGTGTTCTGTTGAAGTGGTTACGCATGTGTTTTGCATCCAGCTGAAGATGGATATCACCACGTGGATCTGTGTATAATCTATACTTAATATTTTGGAAAGAGAAAAAAAAAACCACAATTAGTATTGCATCAGCATGTACCTGCTAAAATACCTTGTTTACATTGTCACTGTAACCATTTCTTTGGGAAACAGGAATTACGAGGAAAGAGAAGGAAGGAAAATATTTGAATCCAAAGATGGTTCGGTGAACGGTGTCAACGTTGTATTTCACGTTAAGGATCTACCACCCGTGGAAAGGATACTTGGAATCGCGTACGCTACCACCAGGGGCAGTAGGCTACGTCTGATGCCCCCAACCGGACCGCTGGAGAAATGGCTAGGGACTCGTGGGGCCATTCACAACCGACCCCCTTGTCCTGGGACGATGTACGCTGGGGCTAGGATTTCGAATATATCGGTACCAGGTCGAGGCAAGACGTACCAAACCTTCAACGTTCCTGAGGACTGTCATTCTCTGAACTTGTTCATACCCACAAAAGGTAGGTTCAATGAAGATTTAAAAAAAACCCATTTAGAACTATTGTTCCTTCTTGTAGAAGCAATACAAACATGTATATATATATATTTGCATATTGTACGCGCAAAACAACGCTAACATTGATTAAATTACACGATATTGGTATTTAGGGTTTCTCGCTAGATGGAAACCATACTGTACCATAGAAACTGATGTACAATCAATCACCTCCTACATTCGTTGTGAGACACACTAAAATACACTCAATATAGAATGTAAATGGAACGGCCTGAATCGTTCACTATCAGTAACGGACCAAACCTAACCTTCGCAGACATCTCAAATCAGATTTACATACGTACAAGCACAACCAGTCCGAGTCTATTAGATCTCTTCCCCTTATCGGAAGCTAGGGTCTCTTTTTTTGGAAATCTTTTGTCGTAGGAGGCGAGAAAGGCTCTACGAGAGGAAATGGTAGTGTTGATAGCTATTCAGTAGAGTGCGATGATTGATTCCGGAGACAGATGTTTCGGATCGTTCTCTAATTGTGTACATGTATGTCTAAAACTATGCATGGAAAGAAAATTGATCAATTAATTGATATCCAAATGTAAACAATTTAGCGATCAAGCTCAGTTGTTAGATATATTAATGAAGTTAATACGAATTGAGACTGTTTAATATTAAAAATCTTATTTGGTTCTTGAACAACATTGTTAATATTGAAGTATATGATTATATCAAAGTCAATGCGGTAATGAACATCTGTAATTGTTTAAAAAAAAACGTTAAAAACAAATCATTGCTTTTCAAAAGCCATGTTTTACATCTGTAAGCAAACCATTTACATTCTAGATCAAGGATGATGGATGGTCAACAAAATAACCATCAGATCTATTCTCACTAAACATTTTGACAAAATGGTTTAGCCTTAAACTACTAGTATTGTTTCATAAAAACTTGAGCGTTAAAATTCGAATATTATATACAATCTGAAAGTTAATATTCTAAAGGAGATTAATACGGTATAAAAATCGTCATGACAACCATCCAGCCCCTTAAGGTGGAGCATTAGAACGGACCGCCATCAATCGCTGAAAAACTCTTTAAAAACCCTATGGGGGTGTATGTAAATACTTGTTCAGTCCGGGTCCATTATCTTGCATCAATGACATAACGACTTCTTAAACACCAATGAAGATTTTATGCTTGGGATAATATCTTTGACACCTTTGTAATCAAGACTTTGACTGCAACATTGCTGTGCATTCAGTCCTCCATATGATGAACAAGGGACCAGAGTTAATTGAATCACGAATGTACTTTGTCTCCTTCTCATTCTTTCGAGATAAAGACAGGCCACGTGACAACCGCTATCTCCAAGAGACAAACACATGTGGTATCATTAACTGTTTTTCATTAATAAACCCCTGCATGATTTCATAGTTTGAGAAATGGGACTTGATTACATAGTTAACAGGGCTAAAGCGTCTATTTCTCATGGCAGGGCCTGGTTTTTTTCACAGCATTCGTGGCTATTCCCAACTCGACTTATTAAGGATTGTCGTTGAGCCGTTATAGAGATCTGATTTATTATTAGTCCTGTGCAACTTTATATAGCGTTCTTATTCTTTCTCTTTCCAATATATCCTTTTTTGCTTTCTTCAAAAATCCGACCTACCACTTCCGTTTTTGATTTATCGTACCGCCGTTCAGATCAATGCACATTTTGTGGAGATAGCCTACATGCAGAAGCTAAGCTAAGCTAAGCCTTCGACTCTGATACATGCCCATTCATACAATGGGAAACTTTTTCCATAAAGACATTTTCTGACAATGCTGATTTTATAAGAAAAGAATTGGAGTATTTCTCAGAGAGAGAGAGAGAGAGAGAGAGATGAATTAATCCAATGATGTTTTGAGGCATTGATATATAAAAATTTTGACTTATTGTAATATCAATAATATCTAGACATACGACTTCGTGACAATGCGGCATTATTATAACGTTAGCTTGAATCTGTACATCGACATCTAATATATGATGTGAAGTGTTTTCAGAAGATAAGTAACGGGCAAATATGATATTTTTTGTATTATGTGAGGAGTACAATGGATGCGATAATGAACTTCATGAGTTTGCAACAGTGCGTGCTGTGTTGACGTTACTATGAGAAAATATGTCTCCCATGCACCAATGTCTACATCAAAAGTTTTTTTCTTCAAATAAATAAATAAAACAAATGTCGCATTTATAAAATGGAAACAAGTCTTGACAAGTGTATTGTTTTTGGAAAAAAAAAACAATTTAATGAATACATGTAGGTTTAAAAAAATTTTGCTCTTAAGTGTGTGCAATATTCCAATGTACTGTAGAGGTTACATGTTAGATGTGAAAATGTGTCATTGAAATACATAATTATTGCTTTAAATTATTACATGTAACCATTATTACATGTAACCATTATTACATGTAACCATTATTATTCTTAAGGTACGTCAGACTTCTTCTCCAAATACTATATAGAATAAGCACAATAAAATACAGTGCACCACATAGTGTTAAAAGTGAGGTAACTACACAAGTATATACATGTACATATATTTTACATGTAGTCTTTGTGTAGTATTGTTGTAAAACTATATTCCTTCGTTTATACAGCGCGCATGCTCTTAAGGTATGGTTACAGCAGAGCTATTGACCCAAAGTTGTGGTGTAACAAAAACTATTTGGCTCCTAGCCGGTAGAGAAAGCCTTTTTATATGACGTTTGCAAAGTCCAAAGGGTCTTTTATAGTTAAGAAAATGGGTTGTGGCCAAATCCTATGGAAGTGTTCGACGGGTTATGACGTTTATTAAAAAGCATTATCTTGTAGTTATTTATAGCCGACGAAGGGGCACATTTGTTTGTCCCGAGAGACGAAAGGACGTAAAATGAATAGAATCCAGTGATTTAGCCGTCTGTTTGACCGATTTGTATAACAGCTTATTACACAATGTAGTATACACAGCGACACTTTATCCCAGCCAAGGTTTTTAATGAAAGTTTGCAATTTTAAATGCAGCATCCAGAGGGACTAACGAAGCGATTGTAATTCGGTGGTACTCGGGCAATTTATCGCTTCTTTTTTTTTCCAAATGTCAAATGTTAAAACAATAAATCAAGTGTAAGAAATAAACCACCTGATAAATCAATGTGGCAAATGGTTCATGCAGCTGAAAAACATTAAACAAACCTACAAGTTTTTTTTTTCGATTCAATCTTGCCTAAGTGTTGTTTGCCCGATTCTCTCCATTTAGAGGATTAACGTGTTATGGTGCTATTTCACCTGACCCCCACAAAACGTCGACGGTAGTAGACAATTGTTCTCGGAAATTGATTAAAGAAGCGGAGATTAGAAATACATGTTCACAGAATTGGGTAGGAGAGAGAAAAACTCAATATAAAACATCTCTGGTCATATAATTGTAGTGATTTATGGCGTATTGGATTCTGGCCTTTCATACACTATAACGCGTCGGCGACTAGCTCCAAAAGAAAAAAAGTGCCGCTTGTGACGATACGATAAACGCGCCATTTACTCATAGAGGCAGACTGAACTGTTTGATTTTTCTCCCTCTTCATTTTTTTAATGAAATTATTTCTATTCATTTGCACGTGCTTGAATTGGCCTCCCTGTTTTATGTGTATTCTCTGCGCGTGAATGTTGGAAGGCGGGGTAAGGAGAGAGACTCTCGTGTTAATTTAATTACACTTTCTGACGCAAAGCGCCAAGACTGAAATTTATCTGCTTAATTAAAAATTATTTCAAAGAGATGATCAAGATGAAGATGGGATACTAGTAGCGTAAAACACTAATGGAAATTCACGAGTCGCAATTATGGAGATTTAATGGCGGCAAAGGTCATATATGTTAGAGGGGGAAAAGATTTTTTTTATATTTTGAAATGTAGGCGGTTACTTCATTGAGATCTATATATACCTCCAACAACATCAGAATACTAAATGGGTCAGTAAATCACTCGGCTAATGATGTGTGAAGTATCATTGTGTTATTGATGGTAGTGAACAGAAGCATGTACTTATATTCATGACGTAATGTATATAAACATAAATTGCTTCACCCATAGTGTATGTCATTGGTAATGTAATTTGGTAAAAGTGTTTATTTATAGAGTCATTAATTTTCGCGCGGAGTCAAAATTGGAAGACTCGATAAACTCCAGTTTTTCCTGCGATAATATTGACAGACTCATATTACTAAAAAGTCATTTCTTTCAGAAATCCAGCAATCGAAAAAATAACAATTCTAACCAATAAGTAAGTGCATTTATTATAGTACACGAAAATAACCACCCCGAATTTAAACATTTTAAAGGTATCCGGAAATTAGCCTTGTAATGATGGTGTATCAGTAAGCAATGCTTTCTTTTCTATGTTTGACTATAACTATAGGGAAGAGTAGGGCTGGATGGTCGAGGCCGTTTTAGGACTATATAAATCTCCTTTTAAAAAGAGCTTTGTATTAAGAGTGTTTTGCAAAAAGCACATGTGTATCATAATGATTGTTTTTATCCACGTCGTTATCGCATTTTGATTGGGTTCGTCTGTAAATTTATTTGGATACGTCTGTTCAGTTCTATAAGTGAAGGGTTGTGTCATGATGTGAATTTTGAATTTACTGAGTGGGTGTATATACAAAACTTACAATTGTCATGATGTAAATTTTTTATTAAATTTACATCCACCCAGTAAATTCAAAATTTACAACATGACAGTTGCGTACACTCTGCTTTGAAGGTCTTATATCATGGGCATTTATTTACCATAAAAAGACCTATGATAATGGATGAATGGTCACTCTAAAAATATGTATGGTAAATTTTCCCCCAATTACATCCAAATTGTAGAAAACATTAGCTGTACGTTTTCTTAGTAATATTTTACTTAATAATTACCAATGGACGTGCTTTCATAAGTATTCAGAATTTGATTTAAACTATTACTTATGATTAATAATTAACATGTGTAGCCTCAAACATACTGATTGATTCTATCAGTACAAAGATATGTTTACTAGTATATAGAGTACAAGCATTTATGAAATCAATTATTATTACCCAAGAGAGCAACATAATTTTACGTCAACCGTAGCCCCTTTATAGTTTTTTCACCATAACAAAAAAAAAAATAGAAAATTTATGAATCTCATTCTTTTGTTATTTAAATAGCAAATTACAATTCTTCAGTGAATATTTACGACTCAAAAATTGCAAGGATATTGATAGCAATAACTGTATAATCAATACATGTATCTACGCTAAAATGTTAGGTTTTTTTTTTTATTGCATATGAAAACAATGAAAATTGCATTGTGAATATAATCGCACTTGTTTGCAAACATAGAATGTATTGCATGTCAGCAAAAATAACTTGCAGATACAACGTTATTTGTGCACAATACATGCCATTAGATGAGTAATCTTAATCAATCTTGAAGACTCTTAAGGGGAACACAAATTGCACAAAAACGTATAGCATATGCACCATTCGTATGGAGTTGTGTAGATGTAAATTAATTATGGTGTGTTTTGCATCATCTGTACACGTTTGAGACCTTGAGAAGACAAAAATTATGTGGTAGTAAGACGCGATGCTTAGCAATGGTTGCGGGTTTTTTTTTTTTTACGAAACAGTACAGAACAAATACCGGTAGTTAAAGTTCTTATATCTATAGATTGTATACTTAAAAAGTCAAGAAATAATGACTGGTTTTCAAGATTGGTAAAGAGAAACTCGTTTCTTTTTTTTAGTGAAGTGCGTATAACTATAAAGCAAGTCTTACAACAATTTGATGAACGCTATGGCGTTCTCATTTTCCTTTGTCATGCAAGCGTCTGTCGCATTGTAGATATATATACCAAGCGTTAATGAAGAAAAAAATTGAAGCCATGCCAAGATGTTTCGGGTTTTTAGTTTTTGCTTTGTTTTTAGCTAGGTCTATCGCAAGTGATAATAGTTCTGTAATTACCACAGGGAACCACATACAGATAAATAAGGGGTTGGTAGTACCTTAGAAACGAATCCTCTTAAATAGTACATGTACATACAACGCCATTGGTGGCGACCATCTCTGATTTCCTGTAACTATCCAAAGCAAGATTTTGTGCTTGTTTTTCACCCCCAAAAATACAAATGTATTTTCCAACATAATTTTTTGTCCTTTCCTCAATTTGATCAGACGTTTATCTATCTATCTATCTATCTATCTATCTATATCTCTCTCTCTCTCTCTCTCTCTCTCTCTCTCTCTCTCTCTCTCTCTCTCTATATATATATATATATATATATATATATATATATATATATATATATATGATAGAATTGTGTAGACGACAATGTCTTTATTCATAATAGGGTTACATGGGTGGAAGCTACATGTATCTTGAACTATTTACTGTAACTGTCTTTTGTGATTTTAAGCCTCCGTATCCTTAAGAATTGCATTCTTAGCCAGTGATTATTTCTGGCTTTAAAGTGATTCATTTCTTCTTGAAGATAAAAATATGTACGTGAATATAATTAATTTCGACTTTGAGGTGTATGCCAACGCCAGATTTTTTAGATGATGTTTATTAAAACCTCGAAGTATTAATTTCACAGTTTATTTTTATTGTAGGGTGCAACTTTATGTTGAGGTATTTACAAATTGTTCCTATGTACAATTTTAATAGTTTTAATTAGATTTGTTCTCTTGCCATTTGAATAAAAACTGGTTTAAAAACTTTCCAAAAATACCAAGCGTTCTTTCAAAAACTTTAAGAAATAGATATTGACACGATTTAATAATCGAACAAAAATATATACACAAGAGCGATATAATTTTTTTACAAAATCATTAAAATATAGAAAATTTATCCATAAATGATAAGCCACCGTTTCAAACATTGCTACATTTACATGAAATAAAAAAGAAATTTGATTTAAATTGATACCTTTTACTGTGATCGAACTAATTTTTTCGTTCAAAATAGACACAAAGTAAAGCGCAAAAAATTTTAAAATAAGAATTTTGTGCAAATGCATTTTATTTTTTTCCCCTTGAATTCATGGAACATTGTAGACTACATGCTTAGTTCAGTCGAGGAAATATACTGCTACAATAATCGTCTAGAAAAAGACCGATTTCCACATGCGTTAAAAGGAAAATAACTTTTTTGTATTTCATTCAGAAGTAATTACAGATGAATTGAATAAACGCGCAGGTTCTGTGATTTTTTTTATCGTCTTCTGTCTCGTGTCCGCAAATTCTATGCAAAACGCAGACCGGTTCCGTTCAACTTCCGGAGTAATTACTTTGGACAAAGCGCCGCCTTAACAGAACCATATCCTCGCTCCTTCCGTCTTGTGCATACGTTTTGACAAGACCAACTGGGTATTGGGGTCCTCGCGAAGTCAAGTAATTGAATTCTGAATCTCACATCAAGAGTCCTGTTCTCCTTGATAAACAAGACATTCATTTGTTTTAATTATGCATGACATGATACATAAATCACTAGATAATTCAACGTTTTTATCGTTCTTGTCGCGAGAATTTGGAAATTTTTGGCAAAACCAACCTTGAATCTACTAAATATTTGTCTGTAGATATGATCAGCTAAAACATTTGTAGGACCAGAACGTAAGATTCCTGACCTTGTTCCTTTAATTTTAATGTACTCGGGTCAATATAAGATCATTTATTAATGTTCATGCAAATAAAATCATAATGAAATCTGCCGAATAAGCTCATTTTAGCAGGAGGGGTCCCATTACTGTTGTTGGAAACACAGGTCTAATATTTGAATCTTGGGTCGAAATTGGCATAACACTAAATAATTAATGGTTAACGAGGCATTACCAACGCTTATGGGATTCGACATTTGTCAGATTTGAAGAAGCATGTTTTATAGAGAGAAATGAATAGATGTGTGTTCTAGGAAATCTAGCGTAAGACACAAATATTACCCATACGGATTGTTTTACAAATTGCTTCTGAGCGCGAGGATTAAAATATATGTGGGAGAGCCGTACACCTTAATACATCTTAAGGAATAATCAATTGGAGTCTGATTCTACGAGACTTTAATGGCCGAACAACACTACTTCCGTCAACATTAAGGAAATAATCTTCCGATAGAAAGTTCCCTGGGTTGCACTTTTCCATCTTCCTGCTTGTAATCGGATATCTTTTTTTTTCACTCAATTCACTCCTGGCATTTTTATATTTTTACATTGCGATAGAGTATAGTAAAAGAATTTCCTAAATTATTGAATTCTTTTTATGGTCTCGTTTGATGGTCTAACAAACTAGCAATCGTATGGCAGACGAACTTCAGCAGTCAGTTTTCCCCGTTTCGCGGCAGTCTCCTTAACTTGGCAATCAATTCTCGATAGAAACGCTTTCTAATTTCCGACCACACGTATTGGAATGAAATCACATTGCATCAATGCACAAGGGACATGCTATTTCTTGTAAGATATATGTGCTAGCATTCGTTTGTATTCATCATGCGCGGATCTTGAAGGGGTCGGGGGAGGGTTCCGGACCCCTCCCCCTTCCCCCACTGGTAAAATCAAGTTTCTTAAATTTACATAGTAAAATTACCAAAAATATGCTTCAGACCCCCCCCCCCCCGGCACACTTAATTATCTTTCGGATCCAATTCAATTCAATTCTTTATTCTCTCAAGACCAGTTCACTGGTATTTGAGGTTCAATATAAGTATATGCAAATGTACACAAAATAACAGTCAAGGATCACATATGTACAGAAGAAGTAATAAAGATAGAGAAAAAGTTAAGTTTACAATACAGCATGTTTTTAAGTTTGTTTTTTGGAAGAGCAGACTTTAAAAATATTTTTAATAAATCTTGGCAATTTTTTTTAGCTTTTCTTCATTACAAGTATTCATTAGTTCGTTTAACTTTATAACATTTGGGTTTTCAAAGTATCTCTTGGACAAAAATTTTTTCCTATCTTTTACAAAATGGGTACATTCTAAAATATAATGAAATTCATCCCCAATGCTATTTGAATCACACATTGTACATTTTCTTAATTTTTTATCTATATTGTGCCATCTACCCGTTTCTATTGGAAATCGATGGTTACATGTTCGAAATTTTGTAAACGTGATCCGAAGATCAGTAGGTAAAATTAATAAGTACTTTTCTAAATTGAAATTTGTTTTAAAAATTCTATAATTAATACATTTTGGAGTAGTATAGTAGATAACTCACCAAAATGTATTAATTATAAAATTTTTAAAACAAATTTCAATTTAGAAAAGTACTTTTTCAATAATATCTAAGTTTTCGTAACCCCACACTTCACATGAGTAAAGTAAAATTGGGTTAATGACTTTGTCAAATAGGTCTAATTGACAATTCCCCTCCCCGGGGAAAAAAAATTCTGGATCCGCGCATGTATATCATTCTTCTTCTATATATATTTATATGTGTATGACTAGAATAAGACCCCACAAACCAATGTAAACAATTAGCAAATATCATCGAGCTCTTAGAGAGCTCGAGTGTCTCGGGCCATAGTAAATTCGGACTGATAAAGATCGCATGGAAGGAATAATGACATAAAGGGTCATTTACAACTTTTGACAAAACACAATCTATCGGCCTCACGGCTTTGATTTTTAATGCCTTTTAATGGAAATCAAACCATAAATCGCCAGAGATTAGGATTTACGATTAAACGGAAATGTGGTTTTTCATACTGCTGAAATTGTAATAAAGGATTTTTTTGTTTGGTTGTTGATGGTTCGTGCGAATATTTTCCCATTTCTACATGCAAAAAACGTGCACTTGAATTCTATAGCAAAAGAAAACCAAATCTGACATGAATTAAAGCTCTTTTGAACAATGTACTTCTGTCAAGTTTAGACATTGATTGGGGGGAAAATATTTGAATCATATTCATAGAATAATTTCATTCGGGCATCATCCATGCACTCACTTTTGAATCAAACCATTAAAAAAAACCTATTTTTTCTAACATCACTATAATCTTTTTGCACAGCAACCTAACTGCTAACGGGGCCAGACTGTTATCTGCAATTTGATACGGTTTGTCGTCTATACGAGATGTTTCGGTCTTTTAAGAATCTATTTTACCATATTAACTGAAGGATAATTGGTTTTTCCTTTCGTAACAAATCATTCATTTTTTCCCCCCTATATTGTTCAAGGCAATTTTTGAGGGGTTGTAATGGAACTGAAGGAATTTCTATATGAATCCATAGCTATTACATAATTATCGAACAAATTTGAAAAAAGATATGACAAACAGTTGTTAGAAGATGTTTTTCGATATGTTTGCGGTCAAAACTCAAAAAAGTGACTTGGAAATAGACAGAAAATAGTCAATAAAAACAATGCAATTTCCGTCGTAGAAATCATTGCATATGAATGCATCGTTCAAGAAGGAAGGGAAATTGCTGGTATAAAATAATTTTTAAAACTATTCATCTTAAACTAGAATACAGTGATTTATATGCAAGTATAATTTATGAATAAGGAATCGCTCTTTGAGTATTATGAGGTGATGATTTTGGTCGGGGCGTTTTTAAAAACTAATAAAGCCCAAAGTGTTTTATGATAGATTTGTTCACGCCCCGACGGAAATTATCAAGGTGACCTCATAATATTCAAAGACTGATTCTTTATTACTTATATTTGTATAATTTTCAGCCTTTGTACGATTAAATATTAGAATATTAATTATGCAAACCCCGCTTGCGCCCCAACAATACGTCATTTGAATTTATTCGACTGTACAATACAAAATCGATTCGTAGTGTTATCACATACAAAGACACTGAAAAATGTAAAAATATATCAATTAAGTTTTCATATCGTCAATGTAACTGTCATCTGTACACCAGTTATTTTTCCTGACATGTTACATGTACTGCATTGGTTAGCATATAACAAACAAAATAAAAGCCTTAATTATTAAGGAGGTTGGGTGGTCAACAAACTAACCATCAAACCCACCTTAAAGTTTTAGATATAATTTTTTGAGCTATAAACTATTACATAGTAAAGAAAAATTCTATACAAAGAGAACTCTTCTTCTCGGGGAGATTAAAAAAGTCTAAAAATGATAACAACGACCATCGAGCCCTCTTAAGCTTTAATTGGCAACGTTCTGTGTCAACCAGTAAAAACATTATCCGTACTCAAAAGTACATGTATATGATATAAACAGTTGTAAAACGGTTTGAACAGGCCTTGTTATTGCTACAAAAAGCAAGACGGGGTTTTTTTTGCATGTCATTCTAATCATTTTAATGATACCTACATATCAACATATAAAATCAATGCAGAAACATAAAAAATATATTGAAATTCTTTAATGTTTCATTTATTGTCGTGGAACACATCAGACAGGCATCATTAGAACAAAGGAAGACAAGAAACTAATATATGATTTAACCATTCTTTTTCAAGATTTTGCGTTACTTATGAACGCATTCTTTTCATTAGGTTTTCTGGTTCTTCTTTCATCTATTGAAGCATGAACACATTCTTCAAAAAATAAAACACAAAACAAAAAACAAAAACAGAAACCATTCATTGATCACGATGTATTTTGTAACTAGGCCTATATGTTTCTGTTATTGATTGATGATCAGAGTCATTTCAGAAACATTAAACGATGCCAATCTAATACTCCTCGCTACCCCTCGGCCTCATTAATTCACCCTGGGGGTACGCTCATGCCCTGCTAACAATCTCGGACTCCCCAATGCAGCGGGGCCCGCACCACAGACCCGGAGCTGTTTGATTTTTTTCCCCCGGATATTAATTGCCCTAGAGACGATGCTGTTTGCGCGCGAGTTTTCAGGATAGGGTACGGTGGCATGGCAATGTGTTGGGATACATATGCAAATGAATTCCTTGCGCCTTTGGGTGGGAATAATTATTTTGTCGATTTATAACCGAACCTCAAACAATTGACTACTGTTTTTGCCACATGATAATTATTATAATAGCTATGCAGTGTTTGTTCAAAAGAATGACATTTTTTTGTTCTGTATTCTATTATCCTTTGTGTAATTTATTTTATGTGTTATTACATTTGCAATTACAATCATGCACTGCGGTTCATCTTAGTATATTGGTAAAATAAACCGAAACCAGTTGTCGCTTTCGAATTCGATATAGAATTTGAGTGGGACAAACGCCGAAATTTTGTGTCACTAGAAAAGAGTACAATCAATTTACAACACCAGAAATCAATCTGGTTGTGGTTTGGTCAAAATAGCAGTCTGAGAATACTAGTACACATGGGTCAATTTGACTGAAAATTCTACTCTGCTTTACTTCTAAAGTACATGTATAAATGCAAAACCGAGAGATGGAGAGAACGATGAAACGTATGTGTGAAACACTTTGTGCCAGTCGATTATTACAAAGTCCAACCGTGAAAATGTAGATCTGACCTCTATGCTTATTAGATAAAATTACAGACAGACAGACAGACAGACAGACAGACAGTAGGACTAAAAACTTTAGGCTCCATTCTTCGATCTCTGCAAAGAAAAATGGGAGTGGGATGTCGAAATTTAGTAAATTCCGGTAAGAGGCATCCAGATAAAGATTATTTTATAGCAAAAGTATATTAGAGATGAGTTGAAAATAAAAATAGTTTCTAAAAACGAAAATGCTACCAAATCGCATGTATTCAATGCAGTAGTATCGTGTTTTCTATACATGTACAAATAAAATATGTCAAAACGCCAAATTCTTAATTAACTCTTTAAGTATATTAAGTTTTCTTGGTTTATATATTTTAAGAAACACACACACACACACACACACACACACACACACACACACACTCTCTCTCTCTCTCTCTCTCTCTCTCTCTCTCTCTCTCTCAAACACAGCATATGTTATTATAAATATTTTGTAACCGGTTTTGCACGACACAGTTGTCGGAGATTTGAGCACAGGAAGTCATCGTGGAGCACTGCACTTTCTAAAAGAGAAAACCGAAATCTGATATAAAGCAGACCGGCCCGGAACCCCTTTTAACTTCAAAATTGCATTAACTGTCGCTGGCTCTCCAGAATTTCTATTCTAGGAAACCCTTAGAGGGCTGATGTGGGTTTACTAAAGAATATGATAATTTAATTTCGGGGGGAAATCGTTGAAAATTATGAGACTTATTTCCCAGTTTTCGGCCTTGATAATCATCCGTTGGTATCTTAATTGTAAGTTTTCCAACATTTATATAAGTCTCCTGTGTCCACACAACATCAAGTAAATCAACTTAGCCGGCCCTTTGTTGACATTTGCTGGTGATGTTGACATAAATCAAGCGAATGCTTCTTTTAATGGGCGGAATGTTTACTTTCTATTAAGCGCAATTAAGATATCGTATTAGGGTAATGAAGTATGCATATTAATGGATTGTTAACTAGGCACAATAGAATACTTTTTTGTGTAACGTAAATGTAATAATATTAAAACATAGCACAGGGTTTTGTATCATATTGTTTATGGGGTTTTATTATTTTATTCAATCAGCTCCAAGCTTGATAATTTGGTGTGTCGCCGGAGGATGAAAATGGGTCACCCTCTCTTTGCAATGATCTTTAGATCGAAACCGGTTAAAAACTCGGGTCAGGATACATATAATTTATTAATATTAATATGAGTAATTGAGTAGGGTATTAAATAACATCTATATCTTTACTTATTCAAGGGACGTGTATACTGACAAGAAAGGCGAACAATTGTCATTTATGCGATACAAGATCACCGCGCCATCAGATCACTTTTATCATGTAACATTAATACCCACCATGCGCCTCTCTCTCTCTTATTCTCACAGCTAGTCGTGTAACAGTAGTACCCCTCTAATGCACCTTCTCTGTTTTTTCACAGCTTGTAATTTACAATGTCACCTCTTACTTTGATTATTCTGATATCCGATGAAACCTGACCGCTTCAACTCTATTCTGCATGGACTGATAGTCTTAACAATTAATAATTGAAAAGGTTTTCACCCCTGGCCTCTGATATATAATCTATTCTTTTCGAAGTTTCTCAAAACTTTAAATGTAGCTATAATTTACATACATGAATGTTAAATACCAATAATTTTATTTGACCCGAACCTAACTAATATTTGTATGCAAGAGTATTAAAGTTTGGCATCTGTATTGAGAGAGAGAGAGAGAGAGAGAGAGAGAGAGAGAGAGAGAGAGAGTCTTTACACCGTCTCACATCACACCGTTCTAATTTATTTATCTACAAAATTCAAAATTCATAATAATCTCGTTCCATCCTATCTAAAAGACATAACTCCTGGAATCAGAAACGTCAATTCCCATTATAACGCTGGAAACTCCTCAAAATATTCTTATGACACTGGAAATTCCTCAAACTATTCTTTGCCCAGATGCAGATTAGAAGATTTTAACAAGTCTTTTTTCCCCTGATACTATTCGTAAGTGGAATGATCTGAGTACTAATACAAGGGAATCTACCTCATTAATGAAGTATTTTGAAGAAAAAACTACATTGCAATATTACAAAGCCTCCAAAGTACAAGTATTTTTCCTTCATACAAAACTAAGGCACATTCTGATCATCGTCAATGCAATATAACAGCTAACCCAACGTGTTCATCTGAAATCTTAGAAGATGCACATCATCTATTTTTCGTGTGTAAAAAAATATTCATTATCAAGACAATCCCTTATGTATAATCTTTTATCATTGAACTTTTAAGATATAATTGATGTACACTTATTACTTTGGGGTGATAAATCTTTGTCTAGTGATGAAAAGGTGAAAATTGTTATTAAAGCAGTTCAAACATTCATACAGTATGTATATATACATATAGTGTGGAAAATTTAACTAAAATTTGCATACATGTAATTTTCTCATTCACCTACTTAATATGCACAATATTACAGCGTTTAAAACAAGGGTTTCATTTCTGTGTCATTTGATTTGCACCATAATTTTTATATTAAATGTTTATCATAATTAAGGCAGTGTAAAATATAAGAGATATAGTTATGTAACATGAGAGAACATGTGTCCAATTTAACACCTTTATAGTCAATAAAATACGTTCAATTCATATCATGTGTACAGCGGAGACAATCGTGGATTAGGCCCGGAATGATGTGTAATATATGTACGTAATCCAGTACCCGACACAAGTTATACATGTGTATATACACACAAAGCGAAGCTGGGACGTACATGTATATATGTTTATTATCCTGCGGTTGATTAGCACCTATTATAATATACATGTCCGCGTTCTAGTACTGTATATGATACACAACTCATTTAATTTACAACACTCGTTATTTCTTCACCGTAATTTACACAGCTGGGCATATAAATCTGAATAATTTATACATGGATTTTGTATCTAATCATAGAAACTATTGTTTTTAAACCTTGTCATTTCAACGGCGTTCAATGATGAACCAGTATCCATGTATAATGCATAAAGTCGTTCTATAAATAATCAAAATAAATGGTGTTTATTTTGATTTCTAGTCATAGGAGCTGTTTCTTATTTCGGATTTTATTGAGAATGGAAACATATAGTTATATTACATATAATTCAATTTCGGTTTCCAATGCGCTATTTTGACCGTATAACTAAAGCGAAATCAATTACATGTAATGTAAGCTTTACTCAGTTTATGCTTAACGCACAGCTATATATCCAATTCAATTCTCAATTGGAAGAAAAGCAGGAAACGAAGAAGGATGTGACGAAATATAGATAAGAAATATGCCTGACTCTGAATATCCTGAACAACTTTATCTTAATCCCTCGTCCCCATCTCTTGGATACTACGAATACGTGAATCTACAAAACAAAATGTAGTTGGGAAGGTGGGATTCGAGGGGGCAGAGGGGTCCGGACCCTTACTGGAACATTCAAACTTATTACAGAGTAAATTTATCGAAAATAGGTACCCCCACCCCAAGACAAACAAAATTATCCCTCGGACACCCCCCCCATCCACCAGCAAAACAAATATATCTAGACCCGTTAATGCTACTTGTATTAACTGCAAATATATGTACTCGATTATATTCAGTCACTGCTAATTATGCGGTAGCTTTCGTTTCTGAAAGTGTGTTTGTATTTTAAACAAGAGGCGCAGGGGCCACATCGCTCACCGGAGCAACAATAGCCTTAACTTTCATCAAATTAGCATTACAGTATCAAAATCAAAATATCTTGACAACTAAGTACAGTAGATCTTGCTCAAAAAATTTAAAACTTCTCCCGATTTTTATCCACATATTTTTATGGTAAATACATAGCCCCTTTTGTTGTTGTACCTGTAAGAAGATTTTTCTCTATTCCTATATACCCCCCCCCAACTTTGTGGCCCCACTTTTCTCTAGGGAATCATGGTTTTATCAAACTTTAATCTGCACAACCCGTGCTTTCACACAAGTTACTACCCTTTGGACTGAAAACTTCCCCAGAATATTTTTAAAGATTTTCTCTATATATTCCTATGTAAAAATTCATCCCCCCATTGTGGCCCCACCCTACCCCCGGGGACCATGATGTAAACAAACTTGAATCTACACTATCTGAGGATGCCTCCACAAAAGTTTGATCTTTTATGGCCTAATAGTTTTTAAGGACAAGATTATTAAAGATTTTCTCTATATATTCTACTGTAAAAATTCATCCCCCCATGGTGGCAATAGTTTTTGAGAAGAAGATTTTTAAAGATTTTCTCTCTATATTCCTTTGTAAAAATTCATCCCCCCATTGTGGTCCCACCCTACCCCCGGGGACCATGATTTGAACAAACTTGAATCTACACTACCTGAGGATGCTTCCATACAAATTACACAATTTCTGGCCTTATAGTTTTTGAGAACTCAAGAAGATTTTTGAAAAATACCTACAAATTTTAAATAATTCTAAATTATCTCCCCTTTAAAGAGGGTGTGGCCCTTCATTTGAACAAACTTGAATCCCCTTTACCCAGTGATGCTTTGTGCCAAGTTTGGTTGAAATCTGCCCAGTGGTTCTAGAGAAGAAGATGAAAATGTGAAAAGTTTACAACGACAACAACGACGCCAACGCCAACGCCGACAGACAACGGACAAATTTTGATCAGAAAAGCTCACTTGAGCTTTCAGCTCAGGTGAGCTAAAAAGTCCACCTATTACTAAACAGAAAAAAATTAGACTTAAAAATCTTTTATTTTAAAACAAAATTCTAGACTTCGCTTGAACCTTGCATGACATCTTGAATGTGTATATCATTTTATTACAATTTTTTCTGTCAAAATTATCTTAATTGCCTCTTTACAAAGATAAACAAAATCATAATAATCACCGTGATACAAAATATAGTCTGAAATTTACAGTGTGCAATGGTTCAAGATGTGACAGACTAAAAAAAATCTCACAAGATTCACTTAGTATATATATATGAATTTATCGACGTTGAAATGACTAGTACAGTCCTTTCAAATAATGTAGCTACTCGCATTATCTTAATAAAATTATGGATTATTATTTCATGAATTAATGGTATTTGAATAAATAAACAAGACAAATTTTCGAAAAAATTATATGTAATTTTGTGTAATGCTATTAAAATACAGGTCCTACAAAATCTTCGCTAGCTGTATGTCCTTTCCCAATAAATGAACAATTGGCTTGCCAAGATGAAAATAATTGTTTAATATCCTTGAATATGTTGTATATAGAATTACATTATGACAAAATTTACAGTAACAGCGCGATAACTAGATGAATCAATATCGGTTTTATACATGTGCGAGTTATCTTTCTTGGCACAACAGAAAACCATTTCGTTTTGAAAACCCGACTGCTAAAACCTCATTTTGAATTTTTTGAAAATAACATATAAATAAAGGGAAAAGAAGGACACGTTCATATTTAATTCATAAAGTTACTAAGCAGCATCGATTATTTATTGCATCATAATTGTAGCTTTTGCAAGCTGGAAAATAGTAATTATTTTTTAAATTATGATGATGCGTCAAGTAAAACTATTTATCACGAAAATTATCGATTCAGATCCTTTCCACAAAATTGAGACAGATTGATAAGTGGATATTTCTCGACGTGGGGGACTTTGAATGTCGAATTTAATATTACACTTTGCATAAAATGTGGTAATAGAAGGCAAAAAATTCGTTAAAATGGCATTATTCTTACGGGAATTTGATTTAAAAAATTGCTAACTCTGTGTGTGGGGGAGTAGCATTCGTGATGCGTTTCTTTTTTTTAATTCTTTTTGGACACGTTAAAGACAGAATTAACAGTAATGGCAGGCAGAATGGAATTTTTGGCTGATTTACATTGATTTGCACATTGACTGACTCGCGAAGTAGCATTGAAGAGACAAAGATTACATTTCCCCGTACAACCCTAAACCCTTTAGTTCCACTTCCGATCCTGAAATGAATTCTTAGTTGGGGAAAGAAATCATCTCTTTTACGTTCATTTTAATGGTTTTCTGTCTGTGAAGCCTTCCAAAAGGACTTATGATTTACGACACAATGGTTTCCAATATAAGTAAAAATTGATTAATTTTGGGCTTCGGACGCGAATATACAGGGCTTGTAGTATTCTATTATAAGTATTGATAAAGAAATTTTTAAGCATCAAGGATTTATTTTTAAGGATTGAACATAAGGTTAATAATTAATAAATCCTTTAAGAAAAAGATGATTTGTAAATCTGTAACGAAAAAAGAAAAAAATTCAGTATTGAACAACTTGTTCACTAAATCTGTTTCATTTATCAAAATTATAAACATGATTTCGTTCGACTAGCTAGTTGCTTGTGTGGCTTGGGTAAAATTTATGTTTTATGCCCATTTTCAATCTACTGGGTGGGAGTAAATAATAAATGGGAAAGAAAAAAAAAACCCGCAGAAAAACAATCGATTTGAATTTCCTGAAATGACAGTTACCGCAACAGGTTTTTATTTTATGAAATAAAGTGTTTCTTTGACATCAAGAAAAGTGCGCGAAGAACTCGTTGCAGGCTTAATCAGATGACACAGATAAGCAGACGTTAAAATCCACGATAAGCAGGCGATTACACGTCGTTTGAATCAAGGATTTTCTGTCAGAAAATATACATTTTAATAAAAATCGCGTACAATAAAGAACGTTACGCACAGCAAGTGACGAGGCGAACACCCAGTTGAATGATAACGTGATGTGTAGTTTTCAGACATCTTTTTCCCGACATATGAAATATTTATGAAACAGCCGGCATCTAATAATAACAATCAAAAGTAATTTCACTTACGTCATGAAGACAAGTATTTATTATTTTGTCATCATTTTATCCCCAAAGTGTTGTTGTATATAATGTTGCTGTGTTATCTTTCGGGTCTTGCTTCTAATTGATGACTTCTTGCTATGAAAGCGAGGATTACGCGGGATTTAGAGACATATGCTATGGTTTTATTTAACAGTGTTTTGCTAATCCTTGTAAAGGGAGAGGAAATACTTCGAATGTTTCGATCTTATGTTTTGACTCCTGAAGATGCTGTTGAAAAATTAAATCAAACGAACACCACACTGTGCCTTTGGGTAGAGGCAGTTTGGTCTCGTGCAAGACACAATTAATTTCTTGTCTCTACCTTTAACTTTGCAAAGCCCCTAACGCTACAACTATATGATAATCATTACCTTAATGTTAGGTCAAATACCGTCAAGATATGGATTGCACCTGCAGTCTTTTTCTGGTTTTCAAGAATCTTTCTTTTGGAGATGCAATATAATTATAGTTGTTCTTTATGAATTGTTTAACATTTGTCAAATCTTGTACTCCGATTTTTTCAAAAGCAACGAAAGAAACAACAAATTTAATTCCCAAGATTCTTAAATTTGGAACTGTTAGTCTGATTTCGGTTGTTTTAGGACAAGTAGCCTGCACGTACATGTGATTCCACTAATCTTTAAAATCGAAATGATACATTGCTATAAAAACGCGGCCCATGAAATTGTTGATATGCGATGTTTTCGTTATCTTTTGCATTGCATAGAGCAAACGCTTTGCACCAAGCGACGAAATTTAAAAAAAAAATAAGTATTGGACCTGTTTACCTGCCACTAAATTGATATAGAGTTCAAAATATGTATATACATTTCGAAAAAATGGTCAGCTGGGAACATTAAATTAACTACATCTGAGTTACGATACATGTATATCATGTCAGCTTGATATACATGTAATATTAACAATATTGCATGGAAGTTTACTTTGATTTTATCGAAAAGATACTTTAATCGTACTTTTTCCATTAACAGAATTCATTTTACATGAATATTTCTTTTGTTTTTAAAGTTGGTGCACGTGCTTACATGTACATGTATTTGACACATGCACTAAAGGCATGGACCCACACCCAATTTCAAAATTGTTTTTAAATAACCAAAAAAAAAAAAATGAGACCGACATTAACTTTCTTCCTACGAAAACATTTTAATTTGCATATTATTTTATAGAAAATGAAACCTTTGCGACACTATGAACAAGTTTTAAAAATAAAAAATAATCATAATTGCATTCTTCGACCGACATATAAAAAGAGACATACTCTGAAAACGGTATTTTTAAAACAAGCTTTGAAAGACGAATAAGTTACGTGTAAATTATCAATAAAATAGGATGCACATAAAAACATTAACAAAAATAAGCCCGAGTTGGAATCGGATTATAGATATAGACGGTGGGGGGGGGGGGGGGTCCATGCCCCGGGGGCTTGTTATAATTGACAAGACCGATGCAACGGCATTATAGACCTTTTTATGCCCTTTTCATTCACTTAAAGTTGGTTATAATGTTTTCCTGTAAAAAAAAACGAATGAAATGCGTGGCATTATGTAATCAGATACTTCTGTCTTTCCCTAAAGTACACATCTGTTAATATTACATAGAATTCATTCAGAGTGTTAGGTTGTAATCACTGCTGAGCTCATGTGTCAAATTTTACAGCGTACAGCATTGATTTCGCGTAATGAAAAATTACTAAAATTGATTAAAAACGTGTAATCCAAATCTTAATGAAAAGGAAATACATATATTGTTGATGGAATTATTCAATAAAGTGTAGAATGACCCGATTTAATGATTTATAAATCGTCGAGTGTGTGCTCTATGGTAGATTTGATTCTACCTGACTTTGTACCTAATTTATCGTGAATTAAGGGAAGTAAAAGAACAATTTCCCCTTAAAATTTTCAATTATGGTGCATTTTTATGTTTATAATACGAGCTCGAATTAATACATGCATAATTTTTATAGCATATACATGTAGTTGATTGAAAAATCATTTTTTTTAAAGTAAACTTGAATATTTTTCTAGATTAAAAGACTACCTTTAAAAATTGTATAATTAAGGGCGCTTGCAGCCAAAAACAAATTTAACCACAAATATATTGATATCTGTGCTTAGAATTTGTAGTATTATTGTCATCCAATGATAAAAATAAAATGGTAGAACTTCAAAAGATTCCAAAAAGGTAATTATGCTTGTTAATTATATATTTTAAAAGCCTAGCTATACTAGGCTTTCAATTGACCAAAATCTATTCAAAGATTTCTTGTGTCTTAATTACATGTAGCGTGTTCCTTTATTCATTTATTCACTTCTATTTTTATTTGAAATAGTTGTGACGACAAAATAATAGTATAATCTACCGAAAACATTGTTCCATAATATGTAGGTTGGTACTTCGTCAATTTCTTGACTTTTAAAATATTGAGAAACATTGTATCAAATTAAGGGACCTTTGAAGATGAACTGCATTTATTTTCCGTAATTGCTATCATCTTAAAAATAATAATATATAAATAGTGCCTGTTTGGGAGGGTAACCGTTGAAATTGACACCCCGAGAAAACCATTGTCAACCGTTGAAATTGATACCCCGAGAAAACCATTGTCAACCGACGCGAAGCGGAGGTTGACAATGGTTTTCGAGGGGTGTCAATTTCAACGGTTACCCTCCCAAACATGCACTATTTATTTTATTATACTGAATGTCTTAATTTTAGAGAAAATTTTACTGCTTTTATATAGAAATGACGTGAATTTAACGGCGAACCGTACGCGCATAATTTACGCGCATGTAACAATTCGTTCTATCGGCCCGTTGCCAAGCGTGTTGCTAACGCTGAGGGTAAGGGAACGGATTGTCAACTGCGTCTAAACCAATCAGATTTCAGTATTTAACATGAAAGTATAATAATTGCTTTTGTTCGTTTATTCAAAATTAAAATGTTCTTCTCGATGACACTCGGGCTGGTTAAACAGACCAAGATTACAAAGTTCTTTATTGTGGATTTTTGCTTTTGTTTTATTCAGTACAGCATTTTATGCTATTATCCATATCATGTTACATTATAGTCATATTTTCGCAATTGCTATTATACTATTTTAATATGCATCAAATTAACAACTTTAACTAAATTTAAAATAAAACAAAACAACATAATATAAAACCCATGGGGCTTTTTAGTCGCCAGTTATATAAGATTCCCGGAAAGAAAAAAATGTAATGGAAATACAGAGCGTGGATTCTACATCAATGTATCATAGAAAACGAAATATAGAACCATTTTAACGGGAGCTTGGACTTTGGGTAGTTGTGTCAAACAGCAATGTGACCAAGGCCTGGCTATTTCATTGCTGGCCACTCAGTCATGGCTCTTTGAAATCAACAAGATTTGTCTGGCTTTTGAGCTATGACTACGCAATCTATGTATATTTTACTTGAAACCAGTGTCATTTTAACTTGTTTTGGCACAAGAAAAAGATAGTTACATCTTACCGAAATTCCAAGGTCTTGTTAAAAATGGTTCTATATTTTTTTTTCATAACGTATACTTTTAGAGGTTAAAAAGGTCTAAAAATAGGTTCGTCTTGTATATTAGACTTGCCATTCATTGTTCATCATAGTAATGTAACAATGCTGATATAAAGAGAGGGGAAAAGCTTACAGGAACATGACCAATATTTTGATATTTTTTTATATACATGTACATACATCATTTTCCCGTTCGCAACTTCTCGGGCCTTTCCGGCAGAGTTAAAAAAAACAACATGAGAAGTTAGTACGATTGTATTTCCCCCAAGAATTCCGTCTAATGATTCTGAGCATGAGCAATTCCAGCTACCAAAAGGATTTGATAAAAGATTGGTTTGCAGTCTCAACATGCATAATCATTTTAATTGATAAAAACTAAGACACACTTAACGACAAACAAAGGACGGACGATGATTAGCGAATGAAGAAAAAAACACCAAGACGGGTCGACATGTAAATCTAAATTCTTTAGAGTAACTCAGGTAACCCGTAAATAATTAAGGAATAAGGAATCATTCTTTGAGTATTATGAGGTGATGGTCAAATCCAATAAAGCCCAAAGGGCTTTATGAGAGATTTGACCACGCTCCGACCGAAAGTATCACCTCATAATATTCAAATAATTATTCCTTATTACTTATTTCCAATTTGTACACTTTAAAATAAAAACAACATTTTAAAACCACTATTTGTTCATGTATCACATGCTACATGTATGTATTGCTACGCGGCGCAGCCAATACCGTTTTTCGATTATGCTATAAGACACGCCCATTTTCTGGCACTCATCTTTTATGAAGTTATTGGACTATATATAGGTTTCAAAATTGATTCGTAATGTTATCACATATAAAGACAGTCGAAAATGTAAATATTCAGCAATACCTGACAACGTTTACACAAATACACGTACCTATACAATAAAATAATGTTTAAGTTGTTAAATGGTGTCTTTTGTTCAAAAAATGTATACTTTCAAGGGTCTGACTCACTACTCACTATGCAATAATTAAATTTAATTCTAGATCCATCGTAATTAAAGCCACATAGAGACCATAAACTTCATAAATTGACGAACATGAAAAGCCTACAAATGATTAAACGTCATTACGCACTTTGAACATTTTTCTTCAAGTGCGTTTATTTGGTCCCAAATGAAACGCACTTTTAAAGAAATTTTCAAAGTGCGTAATTTTTAAAAGTGAGTTGCCACTTTGCACCAACTGAATCTCACATGTATTCTAAAAATCTGCGCAATCCAGATTATATCGGGGAGAAATTTTTAGCGATGAAATGACAATTCGGTGACAAGCTCTATCTGGAAAATCAGAAATAACCTGCGGAAGTGACGAAACCCCGGAGCGTTTCCGGGAGAGAGAGAGAGAGGGAGGAAAAAACCACAAGCTCGAAAGCAGCGTACTTTCTACTGACGACAAAAATGCAATAAAAGAGATATTTAGTTTGAAATAGAACTCCTCGTCACTGTTCATTAACCCATTTTGTAACCAGTGATTAGGGTGATATTACTCTACATTCACACTCTCAAAAAATAAAATAATAGAATCTTTGGACGTTTTCGGAAGCGGCAATCAAATAACGGCTAGCAGTCGATTGCCAAAGGGTCTTGCTCTTTTTTAGACTGCCAGAGAAATAAGATATATATTCCCGGGGAAAAAAATCTTTGCTTATATCCTCTCTGTTTCCAGAAAGAGTATAATTTTATAGTCATCGGTTTGAGAGGTTACAGTAGCGAAGCAATTGGATGGGACGGCAAGCTAATAAACAAGAAGTGAACCACTATTATTACTAAGGTCATTCCAGGCAGCAATGACGCCGGGGAAAGAAAAAAAACCCTTTCTTATGGATCGAGTGGCTTTTTAGCATGGTAATAGCCAATCTGGTCAAGGAGTATACTAGCTGCAAATTCGGGACAAAGTCTTAAATTCTGCTAGCGTTTGGTCATCAGAGATGCTAAGAGGGCGATTCGTTATGCCGGACACATTGAATAGGCCATTGGTACGGGCAACAATTACCTTTTGCTGAAAAATGACTTCGACAGGGACTCAAATAGGCTGAATAAATCGTGCCATTCTCGGGTTATTAAACGTGGTTGTTTTTGTGGAACCAGAGAGAACTGCGAAAATTCAATTAGAGGCCTCTGTTTTTTATTGAATTCGAACTCTAAGAAATGTACATCGTTACAGAAATTCGATTACCACCGTGCATTTGAGTATACACACAGTGGTTACCATTGCTTTACTTCGCAAAATTTTACCATAATTATTTTGAGTGGTCCTGCAAAATTTCTTTATTTCCCTGAAGACTTGTAGAATGGAAGAAAAAAAATGATGTCTTGTGAATCCATTCGAATTGGGAATTTTTGTTAACTATTAACTGTGTAATTCTTCTGTACAAGAAGATTTCGGGATTTGTTTTTCAAAGCCGTAGAAAAGGGCGAATTATTGCAAGAAAGAAATAGATGTGGACAGAACAATACGTCACCAATGAGCGCCCACTAATGGATGCCATAACTTTTCGTTTTTCGCGGGTACTAATTGTCAACCGAGGATCGATCGCCGAAAACGGTGCCGCTGTTTTTTGAACAAGATGGGAACAAGCCACTGGCGACGAATCCGGCGATGTGATGTATCGTACAAGTCACTTTGTAGTGTATTCTTGCATATATCACATCCCTGTGCTTTCTTTATAAATAATCATTATGTCTATTAACATTGGATGCTGGATGGAAATAGAACTCTTGGAAGGTTGTAGTAAGCTGAAGCGTGGTGTAGAAACATATTGATATCTCTATTGGAAGGACCAGGTGTTTTCTTTAAGTTTTTCGTGGGTTTGATGAGAGATTATCAGAAATTAACGCCTCCCTGGGTGATTTGTCATGCTTTATATTGTCAGAACATTCAGGATGAGCCGAAAAGTCGAGGAGATCGTTCCCGAGTAGTTTTCTTTAAGTTTAATAATCCCCCTGAGACATATGGTTTCCCGGAATGATTAGCACCAAAGCATTATTCAACACATTTCTTTGGCGCAATTTCGCAAAATTGAATTGCTATTATAGACTGCTGTGACAGCTACCGATTCTGAAACCCCGCTCTCTACATAACTGCAGAGTGTTATTTCTTATGAGAAGAAACTGTCAGTTATAGAGAAAAAAATCAACCAGCTATGTGTCCCGTTAAGGAGATTCTTGTGTTGTGTGCTTTGCTTGGTTTTTCTGAGGCTGGAGTAGTCATTCAAAAGCGTGGACATCGGGTCGTTGTCACCAAGAAAGGAGGTTATCGAGGACTTGTCGTTGAAACTCCCTGGACGGCTCATTTGACAAACACGGAAGTGTTTTACGGCATTAAGTACGCGTCCTTACGCCACGGAAACATACGTTTCATTCCGCCGTCCAGTTTGACGTACAAATGGCAAGATATACGTGACGCATCTACAAAAGCTGGTATTTGTCCCCAAACGCTGACCGATGTTAATGACCTTTTTAGGCGTCACTCATTTCAAGCGTCGTCTAAGGATCAAACAACTCAGGACGAGGATTGTCTTTTCCTGAATGTAAATATTCCGTATAAAGGTAAGTTCTGAAAGGAACGAGTTCAAAAATATTTTTTTTTTCTATTTTAAACTTTTTCATTTATTAAAATAAAAATTAAAATTAAAATCAAAATTAAATTAAATTAAATATTAAATTAATAATTAAAATAAAAATAAAGTTCAATACCTTGAATCAATATCTCTCTTTGTCTTGGAGGTGTCTTGGCGTGAGGGGGAGGGGGGGGGGGCAATGACGTGGGTGGCTTTGACGGAGTACCCAGAGAATATCCAAGTCTTGAAACCATTGACCATACCATTACTATTTACTGATATTAGTACTTATGTCTAGGAACTCACAAATGAAATTTAAAAAAAAAAATCTATGAAATGATCAGTAGAGTACTTAATAACTGAAATTAATCTCTCTTTAAAAAGTCGTATATTGCCTCCTCTCGAAGGTACACATAAAGCATGATTAAAAGAACGTATATCACTGACTCATTGATCTCTTATAGTCTGTGTTGTTGACCTTGGTTACAATTCAGTTGTTGGGCGTTTTACCGCCATTTGTTAATTGGATATTTTATTTGGAATCTGCGAGGATTTATAATATCTGTAATGGATTGCTCTAGACAAGTGTCAACTGCTTATGGTCTAAGCCAATCCCAGTAATACTTCTTAATCTATAGTCGTGCACTTTTGGGTAGTTAAGGGGGTGTAAAAAAAAAGTCACTATCAAATAAAAGCTTAGATACGGTAACCACAACGTGGATTGTTTCAAGCATCCGAGAGATTCAGAGGAAGTTTTGTCTAAATTCTTATTGCACCGAGTAATATACGGTAGTTGTAGTTCGCGCAGCGGGATAATGTCTCCCCCGAAAAAAATTCGACATTTTTCTTTTAACCTTTTAAATGGCAACATCACAGAGGAGAGGGATCGATAGGAAAAACGATGGAAAACAGGGATAGATGTATAATTGATGGAAAGACAGTCCGCCGTTTTACACGTCTCATCAGACAGGTTCCTATGTAATCCGATCACGGATGGAACACTCTTACAAGTGACGCAACGATGTTTTATTACATTAAGTGTCCGATCGGCGGTGTCCGTGAGATATAAAACGTTTAAATATCAGTCGGAAATTTCTGTCTAGAGAGGTTTTGATAGGGAATAAATAACACTTTTAGAAGTTAATTATAGGTTTGTTCTCAGATCTCTCTCACTGAACGCAGGGTCGATGATCATGTATTAAGAATTTAATGGCATAGATTTGTGAAATACATGTATAAAGTGCTAGTCCTTCTTTGAATGACATGCATTATCAGATGCGTGTATAAGGAGCTTCAAAGAGGATGCAAATACAAAATGTAGCTAATGTAAAGTACAGTGTTTTTTTTCATCTCTCTACAAAATGACCATTTTACTTCCCGCAAAAAGCAACGCATGTGCAACCCGGTGTACTGTCTTTTTCATCCTGTATGGTCAAAAAAATTGTACTCTTCAGTAGTATTAAATGAACATTTACTTCTTTAAAAGTACATGTTTTTAAAGACCGATTCTTAGTATATATACATTTGACATACATAAAACAGTACATTGTAATGTACATGTTCAGTCATTGTTACATGTATATTGCATGTAACATGTTACATGTATATTCAATTTTCTCGTTATTCTTTTTATACATGTATATACAATAAATAAAGAAGTCAGTACCATCTTATTACACCTTAAAATTGTGTGTGAAAGATGATAAAAAAAAACCCAGTCATTTTCTTGTGGGGGTGAAAATAATTCTTCTTATTCTCTTGAAAACGTAATTTGTAACGTGTTGGTTCGACTTCTTAAAATTGGAGGAACTTAATTCATTCCGAATTGTCTCTGCTAAAGTCATAAAGTTATTGCTAATATAATTGTTCCGCGTACAACCTGTAATATACGATTCTGAATCTCATAGACGGCCTTCCCATTCAGTTTCTCGAGACAGTCCATAAATATCACAGCTTTCGTTGATCTATAATATATATCTCTACAAGGGTAAAGTGGAAAATCGATCCTGATTTGCTGATCTAAAGGATCTGTTTAATAACATTAGATAGGCACCAACGAAATGAGAGGATTTCTTAAAGGCTTGCTGTATGTTAAACCTAGCAAGGTCTTATATCTTTGAGTACAATCTAATTTAGTGATCCTTAATGGTTGTTTTTTGTGTCTACTGTACTTATTGAGCGAATTCAAAGCAAAAGCCCTAAAAAGGCTGGCTTAAACTATTAAGATATTTGTTTCTCACATGTTAAAGACGATAAAAGTGAGAAAATTGTGCACTACAATGTGTTATAGACAATTCTTAATTTCAAAATGGTAATTCATTTTTTCATTTGAGACATTTTTTTTTCTAAAATCATACTCTAAAGGAAACACTTCATGTTTGGAAATACCGGTAAATCATGGATGCCATTGCATTTACAATGCAAATGTTCTCTCGTCATTTTTAACGACCATAATTTTATATATCAAACTTCGTGTTGTTTTTGGTCGTGCATTCGTTTTTAAGATGCATCCTTAAATTACTTTTTTCGTAATAAATGTCCCACCAGTCTCAATAATTTCCTCAGTTGGAGATATTAGTTATGCAAGATACATAAAAATATATAAACTGCATCTCGAACCAGATCATAAAGAAAATGAAAAACGACTGACTTTTTTTTTGCTACACAATTTATGTTGTACAAACGTTTTGGGTCAAACGTATCTTTTTTCTTCTAGACTTATACATTTCGGCCTTAGAAAGAAACTCGTAAATACAATATTTTACGAGAGAATTTGTTAAAATATACGATGGTCCATTGATAATCGAGTTTACAGAACTTGACAATCCAAGTTCTTGAATGTCATATCATATATGTTGTGAATAATTGTAGTTTCGTATTTTAAAGGATGATCTACATGTATATACATATGTAGCTAAAATATTTTCACTAAAATGATATTTTATGGCTTAAAAAAATAATCCTGTAAATTTTAACTTAAAGGTAGATCTAATGGTTGATTTGTTGACCACATACGTCGTTGCTTTGAAAAGACGATATGTCTCATTGTGTTTAATACTTAATCTACCTTAAACCCCATCACGTCATAATTGGATGCAGCTGTTAGGGTAAGGGGGTTGGGGGTGGAAAGAGGTATATTTATATAATCTTGAATTCAATTAAGAATAGTGATGGGCTAATCTATATCTTTAGTAACCAAAAATAACTCTACAGCTCGTAGTACCTAGTAAGACTTTAAGTCATAATGATATTGAAATTTTATTCAAGATTTTTTTCCATAAGGGTGAATATGATGGATAATTAACTTTCCCGGGAGGGGACCCGAGGCATATTTTCGGTAATTTTACTATGTAGATATAAAATAACATGACCCCCCCCCCCCGACCTGCCCCCTAGATCTTCTTCATGGAAACGAATGAGGTTGACACACTTCGTCGTATAATTGTAGTGAAAAACAAGTCTATATGTCATTGGTTAATTAAGTTCCCCAAACAAGTAAACCCAGTCAAATTAATTTCAATTCGATTAAACAGCATGGTACATGTAAGAGAAATTGATTTATCTTTCAATAATAGTCAGTTATTCACATTACACTTAAATTGTGATTAATATCTACAAAAACAAAACAACATCAATATAGACAATAAAACAATACAAGCATCAACAGTAACACAAAGAAGATGGGTGAATAAGGCGTGTAAACTGCCTATATGAGGATAGATAAGATACCATAAAATTAAAATATCAACAAATCTCATAATTTCTTTTTAAATTATTGAAAACAATGTATATTTACCATCACATCGATTTATAACCCTTAAATATATTTATTAATTGGAATAGGTTGATTTAAACTGGCGTATGCGTGTCAAAACCTCCAAAATAGTGTCATTTTTATAACTTCAATGCCTTTTCTTTTATAGAGTGGGTCTGAGCTCCATATTTTTGTCATATTCTATATAAGGTTTAAAGGAAATCAAACCGATTCCAATCAATGAAAACATGGAGAGATGACCCACTATACTTAAAAAATGTCATTTTGTATTGCAACAATTGAACGTTTTAGAAAAATATTACAAGTCCGTAAATTCGTGGTTGAAGTCACATATTAGCATTTAACGATGGAGGTTGTTGTGACTGAAATGGCTCAGTGGTTATAGCACCAGACAGTAGGTAACATTATAGAGCTAGGGTTTTTAGGTTGCGGGTTCGATACCACCAAAACGTAAGAATTTAATTTTTTTTTCTTATCGTTTGTTAAAATATTCAAAACTGAATATAGTTAGAAACTGTGCTTTTGTAAACTTGTATTATAACATTATCAAGTATATTTAGTTAAAAAAAGATTAAATTTGAAATTGTATTTACGACTAAACCAAATGGGCATTTGCCCTATCTTGTTCCCCCATCTTCTTTAAAATTTCTCAACAATAACACAACCAGTATCAACACGGACAACAATAACACAGCCAGCATCAACACGGACAACAATACCATTATCAACATAAAGATTAACAACGATAACACCAATAACATCATTAATAATTAACATAACACCATAACACAATCCACAAATACCTAAAACAACATATCAACAATGGTACATTAACAACGCTAACATAAACAAATCCAGCATCAACACATTCAAAAATAATATTATCAATACAAAGATATTTAACAATGATAACAACATATTTCCAACAATAACATCAGCAATATCAACAACACAAACAATAACAAAACCAAACTCAATATTGACAACAACAAAAAAATCACAATGATTAAAAACAATAACATTAATAACACCAACAACGCTAACATAACTAGATCAACATACTGTAATGATTTACAACAATATCAACATCATCACCTATACATTAAATTAAATATTCCGTACAATAACACCAATAGCATAAAAAACGCAAACAATAACAAAAGTAACACAATAATTAACACCAAAAACTAATTACATCATAAAATACATGTTATACAAATCCAAACACCAACAAAAATTACAACAAAAACATCATTAATAACAACACTATAATATTAACATTATCAATAACAATACCAATATGAACATAAAAAAACCAAATATCGTGAAATTTTCAATGGATACTTTTTAATGTGAGTATTTTTTATTATATTTTTCAGGTAAGCATGTTTTAACAAGTCTAGAATATCAAGGAACACGGTAAGAATTTGCTTTTTTTATGTTTGCTGTCTACAATAGAACAAAACACTTTAATTAGAAAGGTAAGTGTCTTGAATTAAAGGAACATGGATGGATACATGTAGGACGGGTAAAATGGCAATTAAATATGAATAGCATGCATGCGTGCAAAAAATAAAACCCTAAATACCAATAAATCAAATCAAAGTACTCAAATTACACTGTCCGATATCCGTGCTCATTTGATTTATATTAACCATTCCTTCAACAATTTGATACATGTAACAAAGAATGTCTATGCTATTAGTTAAGCAATGTATTCCGCCGCTCAGCAACTTTACATTGCGAAATCGAAGCATTTAGAATGTTACAAAGAACAAGATTAACATGTAATGTTTCAATACATGTATATCAGATGTAAACTTACACTGAACAACTGACATGCTATAATACAATCATTCTACGTTCTCTTTTAAGTTGGAACTACAATTTTTTGCGGAGAACGATTTCAACTGTTGTTCAGTCAACATCCGGTAAACCGTGCACCGCAGCTGTAGCCTGGCCATTGCTTACTCAATGAGCCAGGCTAAAAATTTATACACGTTTGTTCAAAGTTTTGCAAGCAAAAAACATCCTATTCATAAGATAGAAATTCTTTGTTATCTTTGTTATATCAAAATTTAATGTCATACAGAATTCATAATAATTATTGTATTTTGTGACAAAGCAATCATCTTCGAACAATGAATAGTCAAAATCTTACATTAGAAATCGACATTTCAACACAAATAAATCGTGTAGATTCCAATTCCATAGCGCTGTTCTCAATTTTAGTTTGGTCTTATACAAACTTAATACTATAGTCCAGTATAAATAGAACCATTTTTAACAAGACCTTGGACTTTCGGTAGGACTTAACTACTATTGTCTATTTCTTGCATCAAAACAAGTTAAAAATGACGCTGGTTTCAAGTGAAATATGCGCAGATTGCTTAGTCCTAGCTCAATATCCAGACAAATATTGTTGATTTCAAAGCCCCATGGCCGAGTGTCCTAGAATGAAATAGACAGGCCTACGTCACACTGCTGTTTGACACAACTACCAAAAGTCCAAGCTCTTGTTAAAAGGGTTATCAACAGTATCCGTGTCCGTATTAATATTTGGGCTTGTTTCGTGCCTTATCTATCCATGTTCTTTCCTTGTTAAAAATTTCGCCACATTTAAAGCAAAATCAGCTGCAATTTTATTGTCGGAAAATTTTTACAAGAAAATCTGCTATGTCAGTGACTTAGTGATTAACTTCAAATTCTTTTATTTACGTTTGTGTCTAAATATCATATATTTAACAGATCGGAAATAATTAAATCTCTTGTACAAAAAAAAAAATAATAATAATATATATATATTTCTCAGAAAATACAAAAGCTATTTTCTGAGAAATCTTTTCCCTTTAAAAAAAAAGAAAATTCAACATTATGGAATTATTCCTCTAGTACAATTCAACAATTGATTTAGTCTTCTTTACACTAGTAGTAGCTCATTTATGCAGCAAAATAAATTGAAAGTACAGCTCATTTTGCTTTAAAACAACTCAATCACATGTAGAACAGTGTTGTATTTTAAATTGGAAAGTTTATCAAGTTTCATACTTGTGTAGAAAGCATTTGTTAAAACTATTTTATGTTATGTAGTTTGTACATTGTGCATTGTATACGGAAAACCATGTAGAGTTATGAAGAATTCAAAGTAAACGTGCTTTGAATTGTCAGTGAATGAACTCCCTTGACAAAACCAGTTATTATTCCACGGAAAGTTGTCAAATGTTCTAAAAGGCATGTGAAAGACTATTTTATATATTGCAAACTAAGATTACATGCTGGTTTTATGAAAATGTCATTTGAAAGTTACTTTAAGCAAGAAAGTTGAAAAAAAAAATACAATTTCGTATTTAAAAAAATATAACTGATGGATTCCATCCATGAACTGTAGTATAAAATGACGTACTGATGGGATCCCTTAATGTCTTTTAATGCCCAATCAATGTTTCATAAATACCAATTTTTACATAAATAATGAATTGCGGAATGACATATGAAACATAAAATTCTGTAAAATATTGAATCGATTGATGATGAACTACTTCAATGCAAGTTGACATGCTGTTTGAAACGAGTAAAATTGTCAGTGAAATTTTAAATCAATACCAAATAGATTATGTTATGAATTTTAAAAAAAGGTGAAGTGTTATGTAACGTTCTCACCGCACGTGATCTCGTGTGTCGGAATCAAAATATGACATCGTGGTTTGAAGTGATATATGACCTGCTTGGCTTTAAAAAAAAAATTATGTTCTGGTTTCTAAGCACTGAAAATGAAAAGAGTAAGGATTCGAGCAATCCTAGCCTAATGTATATAATTACATTCACGGATCCGGGATTTCTTTCTCCAGTGGGTCCGAGGGATAATTTTGTTGGCCGGCGGGGAAGGGGTTGTCCGATGCCAATTTTTAAATATGTTTACTACATGTACTTGAATTCATCAGTTTGAAATTTCCAAGATCGAGCTTCCGGACCTCGACTCTAGATCCGGCCTCAGGATCATGAAGCAATTTCAGACTTTTAAAAGTCAAAATTTCAGTCAGTCATAAAATTAGTGTTCATTATTAATAATATGACAAGTAAAATTGATAATAAGCAATGTTATATCAAGACACTTTTAATAATTTCTTTTCAATTTTGTCAGTGTTATCAATCAAGAGACATTAAGACAATGTACAATTTTTGACTTATAAGTCTAAGATTGCTTCCTGATCCTGGAGCCCGCACATGATATATGTATACATACATGTATAACCACCTATCGGAATATATACGTAGTATAATTTTATTACTGGAGTATTCTCCACAGTAGTTCAATGTTAACAAGTGATACAGTACATTTGTACATCGAACAAGAACACTGCATGATAGCTTGATCTGTTATGCACAGATAGACACAGCATTAAAGAGCTTAAAGTTTGCAAAAAAAAAAAAAAAAACACCAAAAAACACAAACATAACGATACCTGATAGCGAACTCCCTTAATGGAGTGCAAGTCTCATTTATCAATCAAACAAAAAAAAGGATCAAGAAACGGTTAACTTAAAGGCGTATCGTATTTACTCGATAGAATCAATACAGCTTATTAGATCCTAAAGTGATACTGTAATACTCCGAAAACTATCATGACAAGAATCTATAGCGGGATTCTTATATGTCCAAAAACCATGCTTCGCGAAACCATTCTATTCGAATACAGCGGTGCATTAGATGTTTTAAAAATGGTCTTTTTAAAAAGTTTCTGGAAATAGATCTAAGTTGAAGGTACTTTAAAATGAAAGAGAGAAAATGTGTGTGTATGAGAGAGAGAGAGAGAGAGAGAGAGAGAGAGAGAGAGAGAGAGAGAGAGACCTTGGTGTAAGAACGACGTCAAAGGATATTAATGTCTGAGATCTACGTCACGATCGCTTAGACTCACGTCGCCATCTTCCGGTGGCGGTAATAAATTGTGGACTGAAAAAAAAATAAAACCTAAAATCCAGGGACTGGTTCCACCTCTGCACTGATGACATTGGTCACTGTCGTATGGTATCGCCTATTGATTCCGGTTTCCCCCTCTCCTCGAGTTTTCTTGGAGGATCAATAAAGATATCGGTCTTGATGGGCTTTTTTTCCCCTCTTTTTATTTTGCAAGATGCATATGATGCCAAGAGTATGCAATTTAGTGAGCACTTGAACCAAGCACCGGCGTGTTATTTATCCGTTTTAAGCAGAGTTAAAGTAAAAGCAATGATAGCTCATAAACCCACCAAGACTTATTATATACAGCTTATCATAAACTGTTCTATTTGAGAGAGGTCCAAATAATTTGAAACATGTGGATGTTTAATGCATACGTTCTCCTTACTGAAGTAATATGTATTATATATATACGTGTCTGGGGAATATAATGAATTAGATTTTTATCACCCTTGCTTTCATCCTGAAGAAACCCTTCGTTAACATTAGGCAAACCAAATTTATATATTAGCCAGCTTTTCAAAGGGGAACAAAAAATTGGACTGCATAAAATCGTATTTTATTGAAATTGGTTTTGGAAAAAGATTATATGGAGTAGATAATTATTTCCATTTGCTGTTATGATTTACCCCACGTCACTGAGAGAAACTGTCACTTCTATAGAACAGTTGTTGGGGGAAAATTGCACGCTGACAAAACGTCAGGTTCGTTTATCACTAAGGCTATTTGGTTCCTTTGCAGAGGGGAAGTAATAGCGAGTATTACAGTCCAGCTAGCGCAGTGTGATCTTTTAAAATCTGACATCCGAAAGATAAACACAGGCGACAGGCAGCTAATTCGCCATGATCGATGCTATAACGTGATTACAACAAACGTTATAAAGGCAATCAAATAAACCAATTAAGTTTATTGATTGATAGTTTATCCCCCATTTGTCCCTCCTCATTAATACCACCGTTTGGCTGAGGGGGACAGCCATGATATTAAAGATGAGCAATTTTACAGTGGTTTACACCGCAAATGGAGTATCGGATTACTACAAACCGTAGCCATTTCTGTGTATGTGATCGTACCCCTTTTAGAAAAAGAAAAGGTTTTGCGAACGACCAAACAGAATATATCCACATGTGAATTGACAGATAGGACCAAAAATCAATGGTTGGCTATTTGCAGTTGGCATGTTTAGACGTTGTTGCGATAACATTATACGAGTAAAACTCTTAACGTATCAAAGAGTCGACAGTTCTGCTTTCCTAAAGCTTATAAGTACATGTAGTCAAAGGCGCAAAGTAATCTTGGTCGACTTTGGCCCATGAAGATTTTTTTTCGGCGATATGATTTCTCTTTTCTTTTTTTGTGTGTGAAATGGCTATTAAATTAGGCGTTACATCTGTCTGTAGATACTATCAGCTTTACAATATCGTAAGTTAAGTATGTAAAGTCCATTATGACCGATTCAATCCCCACACGTGAATGGTTTTTCTCGTACATGCAAAGATTTGCAAAAACTCTTAACCAAATGATAAGAAAAAGTCATTGGACTTTTGAATGAAACAATAAAAATTGATGTCTATTGTCATAGTAGGGGTTGCCGTTACAGGAATATCAACTGCTCAATGCCATAAATTAAGAGTAAATGTCATATCGTTAAGCCCCCACCCCCGACACAGTGTGTTATAGAAAGGGTTTCGAGATGAACACTAACAGCAAATTATATTAAGCCAATCAATCCTTTATAAGTGACAAACATGAGTATTTACGTTCTGGCATTTTAAATAAAAAATAATTGAGAAAATTAAAATTGATATTTAAGTCTTTTTAAGATAGTACATGTACTATACTTAGACGTGATATTGCCTATATGTGGATGGTTACATGTAATTGAAATATTGACAAGTTTCTTGTTAAAATAAGCAGTAATTTTATCTCCAGCAATTTTTATTCTTGTTTTATTGTAGTCATTAAGAATATACTAGTCTTTGTCAAATCTATGCGACTTTCTGTTCTTTTGGAGAGAGGAAAAAAAATTACGAATTTGTAATTGTTCAAACACATCATGTGATCAAATAATCGCGCCTTTGTATGTTATTTTCCTAAATTTACTCTGTTCCAATCACATTAGTTTTCTAAATAACATAAACAGCACAAGCTAATGGAAATCCGTTAGCATGAAAAGTATTAAACAAAGCATGCTGGAATCATTTCTATATATGCCGACTCCTGACAATTGGACGGAGGGGAATCCACAAAATGTATAATATCCTCGGATGTTATTAAAAATCTCGGAGCGCTGCGGATTTCTATTTATTAACCAACCGACGGTAGAAAACGGTGTTTTCCATAAGTCTTTTACAAAGCCACAAAGCATTGGTCTGAAAGGACTATATCTGCATGGTAAATATTGATCTCGCAGGGGAAATATACAATTTTCAAGACCGAAATACAAGCACTTCACTCTAAAAGGTTGAAGTGATAATGGGGCTTATCGATACAGCTTGCTTCATCTTTGTGTTTGTTCGTTTATCGGGACCTGCAGTAGAGGAGGCAGAAACGGAGCAATGTAATGAAATGAAAAAGAAATTAATATAGACCAGTTGTTATTAATCACTGGATGTCAATAACCTATATTAGTGGTGCCCTATACTTGCATCTGATGAATGAGATACTGAGATTCCTGCAGTATGTATATGCGAGTTATTGAAGAGATTACTTCTCGTGCAAAAACGAGATCTTTTCTAATAAAATGGTTTTTGTCTCGAAGGAAAGGGGGGAATTATACAGTCTAAATGTTTTCGATCCGTTGTTTTCAAAGTATATATTGTTGTAATAAAATGGTTTTGTCTCTGAGGAAAGTACTATTATACAGTATAAATGGTTTTTTTCCGATCCGTTGTTTTCAAAGTATATATTGTTATAAAGCTTTACTGCTAAACGTTTCTCGTATTTAATGTTTCGATCGAAGATCAATTCCATTGCATGTGAATGTCTCTCACTGTCTCCGATCTCAGACCTCCGTCTTCTTTATCATAAATCAAGGACTCTGAAAGCACAACATAGATCTTATATAAAAACATTTCATAACACACAAATAATTCAGGCTAATTCCATGTACAGTACTTTTTATGTACCCTGTATGACGTTTTATAGCTGATAGTTTTGAGTTGTCTAAGGAAGTTCCTCCGTCATAAATTTCAAAATGAACACTGTTTCCTGATAAAAATCAAGTCTCAGAAAAGGCCTCCTTTGAGTTCTTGGTCATAAAACCAAGCATTTCCAATAAGTTCCTTTTAGAATCCGAGTGGTCTTGTTTTTTCTCTCTTTTGTGCAGCTTCAATTTCCGAACACTTATTCCAGTACTTAGTAAGACATTAAAGAAATGGCGGACACAGTTACATTTCTCGATTTTACGACAATCTAAGAGGGAGTTGTATTTAACCTGCCAAAAAACAAGAGTTTTTGTTTTCTTTTGAAATCTTGACAATATTTATTTACGTCTGAATCTTCACAGACGCAGACATAATTTGCATCCATGTAAAAGTTGTAGGCATATTTTATGATCAAATAATTATTATATTGTAAGGTTTGTAGTGGTTGAAAGAAAACACTAACATGGATTGGACAACTTTTTCCCATTTTTATTCCATGATGACAGAATTCTCCAATGTACCGATATTTCATTTTATTTTGACAATTTGCAAAGAGAGCATGAAAATCAATATTTGTAAAGACGTTTAACCCTAGCAATAATACTGCAGAAATTCGTCTATATTTATACGATGTATATGACAGAGAGAGAGAGAGAGAGAGAGAGAGAGGTTATCTTGTCGTAATCTTATCATTTAAAGCCACGGTTGTAATTGCTTTCTTCTTCTTTTTCTATTATGTCTACTTTATTATGTCTTTAGAAATCGAAACATAGACTAGAGATATTATATTTTTCTCCATTCAATTATCAAACGAACAAATCCTTAAAGTCTCTTCCAATAGATATTCAATGAAGATAAAACATGAGAGGATCTTTATGTAAAGAGACCGCCCCCTCTAAATGTCTCTGAAAGCAGCACATTGGCCGTGATTCCTAAAACCCCTGCCAAATAATTCACGGTATATCTAAACAGAAGATATATCAAACTTGAAAGTGGTCAAACAATGGAATCGATGGCATCACCGCAACTTATATCGACAAATTAATTAGAAATGATGAGATCGATTTCAGTTGAAATACATAAACTGGTCAATGCTGAAGAGAAGCAAGACTCGGTGTTCTTTGTACAATGCTCAATATCAAAGTCAGATCCACAGAAATGAAACGTTCTGCGTTCTGCGTCTTTTGAGAGAACAATGCAAAGTCCATTAACAATTCCAAAAACAAACAAAAAGACATTTCATGTCAGTTCAAAAAAAATCCAAATCCACTTCAATCATATAGGAGCACACACGAAACCAATTCCAAGCTGAAAAGTTCGACAGATGTCACTGGAGCACACAGACGGTCACGGAGCGATTGATTAAACTTCTGCAACTCTGTAAGAATTTACATATTGTCTTGATGCGAAGGTTCTGACTCTCTTATTTCACATCAGAGAGGCTCTGTGACATTTTGTGACAAGCCCGATGTCCCAAAAATTGAGACTTTCCAGTTGGCCGAACGTCCCAAAAGTGCAACCTGCGACACACTAGCTACTACAAAGTCGATTCCATTTCGAGCATCGATCGGTATACGAGGTTTTTCGGTAAAAGATGCTATAAATCAAATGCTAGTTATGAATATCATTATAAGCGTTCTATCTTCGTGGTTGCCGTGCTGTTGGCGGCTCGGTGTAAATGCTATTTTGGCCGAAGTCGTCTTCCTCCTCCTCATCATTATTCTACTGTCTTGGAGATTTGCGATTTTTTTGGTAGATTTTCTTCCGTCGGGACGCCTTCTTTATTTATCTCGGTGTACAACCTGACGTTTAGTGTCGAAATGTGGGGAGAGAACAAGAAAAAGAAGTGTATTATTACACGTGGATTTATTATTTTTTGCCTTTCCGCTAGTTTAGTCGTAATTCTTGAGTTTCTGTAGTAAAGGTGGCAGGGGAATTTTTGGTGATCCCCCTCTGTGTTTAGATAATGGACGTATTTAATACCCCTCAATATTCATAACCCTCCGTTCCTAGTGGTGCAACTGGGAAAGTTCAACGTTATTATTTATATACATAAGACGAGGCAGTCATGGGTTTTTTGATGGTGCATGTGATTATTCTAGAGCGCCATTCGGCAATGGAAATTAATTTTGTTTGCAATATAGATACATCAAGATGTATTTCATGATATTTTCAAACATCATTGGCTGGCAGTTTATTTGTGTTTGTTCCTTCACTTACGGGGGGGGAATACTTGCTACTCGTTTTTCCATTTACCACATTGGAATTAGATTTTCGCCGTGAAGCACCGATGGATAAAAAGGGACACTGATTTCAACATGTCGTAAAGGATTTCTTGGCGAATTTAGGCACTTAATAGAATTGAGTGTACAAATTACTGGATGGTGTTAAGTGTCGCTTAATACTCGTCCGCCAGCGTTAAACTACCTCTTTCATCAATACCTGTTTTCTGATCACCAGCGATCAGTTAAACAATATGACAGCGCGTCGATGACAGATTAAACCCATACTTCTTGCGTGCCAGGCTGTTTGTACAGGGTGGCAAGACTGACACCTGGATTAATGGACCCCCAGATTTCTACCTGCTTTCAATTGGTCTGCCTTATTGAACACATTCATAACTTTCTGTTTTCCACCTTAACCGATTTTTTTCTTCTTTTTCTTCTTCGCCGGTCATCGATAATGTAATAATGGAAACAGTTTGACGATATTGAAATCATGGATGTAATGTGTGAGGTTTTATTAGTAGCAGCTTTTGTGATCTTGATAACTCATGATTCGTGCCTTTCGGAAGTTTATGTGAAGGAAGTTGGACAGCGAATCGTGGAAATTAAGCAGGGTCAGGTCCGAGGGAGGGTCGTAGGCTACCCCAAGGACCCAACATTCAAGCAAGTGGAACAATTTGCCGGGGTGCGATATGCTTCGTTGAGGAGTGGAAGAACCAGGTTTATGCCCCCGGCGTCAGTGGTCAGGAAATGGCAGCATGTCTATGATGCGTCGTTTGTGAGCGAGGTGTGCCCCCAGAGTAGGAAACCACCCTCCCTGAGATTCCCGGAGGGCCACAGAGAACAAATTCGTCGGAGGATGTTTCATACCAACTACAGTCAAGAGGACTGCTTGACCCTGAATCTTGTCGCCCCAATTCGAGGTATTTTTCTAATTTTTTTGTACTATTACTGTGGTTTTATTTTTTTCCTCCTCGTGGCTTTTGTACATGTATTTGCATTTTGGAAGATAACACTATAAAACCAGCCACATTGTTTCTCGATAAATCGATTGAAAAAAAAAATTATAGCCTTTCTCCAACTTACTAGTTTTTTTTTCCGGAGAATTGCAACAAAAAATCGTTACGTTATCATTAAACTTTTTCGCTAAAAATGACAAACTTTGGATGCTGGTGATCCTCTCTAAGCGTGTGATATAAACGGGTAGCGGAATGAAAGACTCGCTTATTGATTGCAATGCTTTAGCTCTTTTTTTTCTCGATTTAATTAGTGTATAGCTTTCCCATCAAATATCTTCATGTGGTATAATCACGGCAGAATGAAACGACTTTAATGTACATGTATCTTTTGCAATCTAAGCCACTGGGAACGGTAATCCCAAAAACCAGGATAGCGTGGCTCTTAAATTTCCGAATTATTCGTTTAATCTTCAAAAAACTAAGGTCAAATATATTGTTTTCACACATATTAATCAAGATTTTTGCTCTTGTGGGAGTAATATGTGTTTGAAGGATTAAAGTTTCAAACAACCATTTATAAATGTCACAGAATATCGCAATAGTAAAGTAAAGACATCGTATTTGGTTAAAACTATGAATGCACGTTATCTACAAGAATTTGTTTTCATCTATGACGATACTTGATTGTTTAAAAATAAATTTATAAAATACTTTGAAGGTGGACAGAGAACAAAAATAAAGGTTAGTTTTCAAGCAAAAAAAAAAAAAAAAAAAAATGCGGTTGAATATGAAAGTCTGTTTTGCATACGCTGTAAAGACATTGGCTGTAAAAAAAATTCCGTAAACGGATCCCTATAATTAAATGATAGGATGGCCGCAAATAGATTAATGATAAGCGGAATCAAAGGGGCAATGTTCGGGCTCCAAACAAGACAACAAAGTAAAGAAACCAATTATAAACATATTAGCGAAGACATGGATTTGATTTCAGCTTCAAGGTTTTAAGCTAATCATTTATCACTGTTTACTCGCGAAGTACCCCATTAGATTTATAAAATGCTAACAAATGTCTTTTAGAAAAGACGAGAAACATGATTTTTCGCCTTTGACCACAATCATAAAACTGTTTTGCTTAATTTGCAAGACAGTTAAATGTTCTTAAATTGTTATTTTTTTTTAAATTGATGTACAGGAAAATCGCCATTTTCTTCCAAAATACCACGTAAGAATTATAAAATGCGATCAAATGTCTGTTTAAAGATGAAACACATCACTTTTTCGCCTTTGACCATAACCATTAAACTGCTGTGCTTAATTTTGCAAAACACTAAAAATGTTCTAAAATTGATGTTTGGAAATGAAAATTTTTAACATAATGTCAGATTCATGTATGTATAGGTTATCATGTATAGGCAACTCCAGGCCTCTCATAATAAGATTTTCATTTGATGACTGTATTTATTAAATTCTCCATCAATATGAAATTTCCCCCTCCAAAATAAAAATCTATCGGAAGCAGTAAATCACATACGACTTTATCTCCTGTCGTTTGACTTATTGTGGCATTTTTAGTGTTTGTAAAAAGAGTCCAAATGATCGAACGTTCAATAAATTAGGTATTTGCTAGACCCATTGTCTTCGGGAACGAGTCGACAATTGAATGAAGCTCAGCCTCCACCAGATACACATCGTAATATGTCCCCCATAATGATCTTGATAACAGTTATAAATAATCCGGCTCAGCTAGGGACTCCCGTTCCTTGTTTCAAACACTGGTCCCTTATTGGATTAGTAGTGGCTTATCTAATCAGTGACCATACTGCACGTTTCACAGTAAATATTTTTGTTTCAGATTTGGTAGGATTTTGACCTTGTAGATTTCGTTGCTTAAACGTTGTTTTTTTTTTTTAAGACTATATACGTACTATCATCTAAAATAGCTACAGACGTTAAACTTACTTTTTAAAAATATTCTAACATAACTAAAGTACATGCATTAAAGTTGGCATTTTTTGTGAGAGGAGTGACACTTTCTCTTATCGTTTTGCGTTTTTTGGTCAGTGCGATATGTTGTTTTTGTAACTCTTAAACAAAATATGAAATTTTGAATTTTCTCAAGTGACAACATACATGTAAACCCAGATTATAACGATCACAACTTTATTTTTGTTGCATTGGATTTACTCTGTAGGTAATATAGTGTATCATTCTAAAAGAAAAAAAGGCTGTACACTCACTCACTCAACGTTTACTGAGTTGCAATCTGTCATCAGCAATCGAGCATACAAGAACTTGATATTCTTCCTGCGTCTGACTGAGCACTTCGGCATGTGTTGGTCAGTGTGAGTAGAGAGATTTCAGACCACGTGACTGAGGGCCATGACAATACATCGTTTCATTGAGTCCCCCCCCCCACCCTCCTTATCCTTTTGTTTTCACCTTGTTACTATTTTCTGCATCTTGTATCGCTAAATGTCTAATTACCCCTGACTTTACGCGAACAGAGCGTAGACAGTGGATTGCAAGTCGCACGATGCCACGCCAGGGAAACATAACGAAAATCGTAAAACAACACAACGACCGACTGCCAGGCCAACGGCGGGAAGCTTTTATTGAGGGAGTTCCGATTTTTGTCCAGAATTTAATCGCCGCACCGGCACGCCTCTTGTTAAATGTAGGAGAATACAGATGTCCTCACGGAATTAATTTCTTCACCCCTTTTATGAATTATCTTACGACTCCTTTTTTCAGTTCTTAATTTATTTGGGAAAATAGTTAGGAGTTTTTGAGTCCGGGAAAAAAATTATATTAGTGTGCTGGGAATTTTCTAAGATACTGGGGGACTAGTGCACTAGTACATGTACTAACTACTACTGTCTGTGATCAGACTGAGAACTGAGAACGTGTAGATGTTAAAAAAAAAAGACGGCAAAAAACGTAGAAGAAGTAGTTCAGTGAAAAACAGTGTTCGGTAATAAGGCTTCAGAAAAAAGTTTCATTGACTTTAATTACATCAAAAACACATTTCGAGTCTGCTGCTAGAAGGTACATGTAAATGAAATTTAAAACAAATTACAGTAATGTTGAAAGACGTTTAAATACATTAAAACTTCATCCAATATTTTACTTGAGGGTATAAAGGAAATTTAAAACAAAGTGCATGGACAGAAATGTTCAGAAAATGAACATTATAAACAGTAATTTAAAAGGCTGGCACTTTAAATTCCCAATTTCGGTATAACCCCACCGATATTGGAAAGCTGCATTAAGGAGTTGCTTGCTTATTGGTAAACGTTTTTGTATGTGGCTGGCCTTGAAAGAACCGTTTGTATTGGGATCCATGTTAAGTTCATTATCTATATCTTAAGTAACGTGACGACGGATCTCTTCTGTCTGATCCGAAATCAAATCTACGAGATCGTCTGAACAGTAGTATCTTCGCCACCCATCAAATCCGTAAATGTAGAAAGTCGGTCTGACTCTCTCTCAGATCAATTAAATAAAGTCCTTTATCACCCTTTAATTTAACGTCGGATTCCGTTGCACAGTACACATAATGTTGCGCGCGTCAGGAATAAATAGACATTACAGAGAAAGAATTTATTTGATATCTTCTTTTCCTAGTTTTGAAATCTTTTAACATCCGATTTTTGTCGCAGCAAGCTCGTGCAATACACCGGTATTTGATAAGTGATTACTAAGCAGCGCATAGTTTTAGGTTCTCAAAAATCATTATGCATGGTGTGGTTATTTTCAATATGGAATGATTTTAAATTGTTTTGAGGTTATTTTGTTTAAAGAATAAAAATAAAACGAAAACCTCACGCAATAACAAACTAAATCGATAAGATTTTTCATATAATGTTCATATCCCATCGGAAAACCCGCCATTTTGAATCGGCCATGCAGACAGTGGCTGCCTTCAAAAAAATGTAAAATAACAATTATATATGTTACAAAGCTGGCCCATAAATCTTCCAGTCATCGATTTGCGTAGCATGATGTCTTTTGCCATGGTAATTAATCTTAATGAAACCTATATTTCAGATATCTTCATCAGACCTCTTCATTTTTATTTTTTTTTTTTTTTTATAAAAACCCGGAACGAGATTGTTGATTGGAGTTCTCTGATAATGTGATTAATTGATCCTGAAGAAGTCTTATTAAATGTTATTGTTCTGTACCGGTTTCTTTTGCTCAAAGAGAGAGCGTACGGAATGCATTGAGGTACAAATACATGTACATTCTCCTAGCTTTGCCAGACGTCATTATAATCATAGATACTCTTTATGATTCATAGAAATTACAGGGAGGTCTAGAAGATAGAATCCATATATCGTTTTTTTTAAAGGACCCCCTACCGGCCTCCAATTCCCAATCCCCCGAGAGGAAAAACAACATAACCGTAAAATTTAGCGTTATCAAGACAATACTCAGAATTAAGAAATAGTCAAGGACACAAAAACATACATTATATGGTGCATTTTGGATAGTACTGGTATATAATTTCTTTTCATTATTAAAATTGTGGAAAGAGAGAGAGAGAGAGAGAGAGAGAGAGAGAGAGAGTATTGGAGATCAATCGGTTTTGTTTGCATTGTTTACATTTTATAATTGAAATAAACTCTGCAGTCGGTAATTCATTTTTCAATTTTGGTAGGAGTATCAATTTCTCGTGAATTAAGTTTTTAATGTTAATATTCGAGAGTTTGTAAATAAACCTCAAACATTTTGACAGCAAAGCTTTTGAGTAAAACAATTTTTTTTAAAGAAAATAGCAAACAAACCCACGTTCATGATACAATTTTCCCTCTCAATTAAGTATTAAATGGAACATTGAAAGTGGATATATTTAAGAGGAAATTAAATCTAGCATACCGGTAAATATTTGTATTTAAAAAGGTATTTTGGAATGCATATTACATATCAAATAACAAACGTTGCATGTTAGGGCATATTCTCTCTCTCTCTCTCTCTCTCTCTCTCTCTCTCTCTCTCTCTCTCTCTCTCTCTCTCTCTCTCTCTCTCTCTCTATTTAGAAGGTTGTATTTGTTTCACTTTTACTTTTTTTCTCTACGAGCAATGAACGCTTCAATTGAAGTTTCCTTTGTAAAAATTATTAAAGTGTGTATATATTTATAAAGACCTTGTATCGTGTACGACGTAAGTTTAATTGCTTCCACATACGCAAAATTTATTAACAAGAGTAGACAAGTATATAAAGAAATCAAATCGCTGTATGATTTTTTTTATTAAATGTATTTCATGTAACATTTTGTAACCCGTTTAATTTCATTTCAAATCATTTTTCAATTGTATTGAACAAAAAATATTTTTTATTTATTGAGGAAACCCAATAAAGAATTTGTGTTTCACTTATTTTATGGTTTGGTTTTATTTCATTTTTGCTTTTAATTTCTTACGTATTAAAACGTATATTTCAAAATATATGTTCGAATCAAATCTTTTTTTTTTAATTTCGAGATATATAAAAGAATAGTGAAAATTCATAGAAAACTGCACACAATATAATTACATGTAGTTTCAAAAACTTTATTATAAAGTAAGAACTCATTCCAAGCTCTTTGAAATTTGAAAGTGAAAAAAAAAAACTAAAAAAAAATTTACTTTGTAAATTTTAAGAAAAATAATGTATGTATCCAGAAAAAAGAAAGGATAAAGTTTTAAAAGAAAGAATGGTCCGCAAATCAGCCATCGGATCTACTTAGAATATTTAAGATATAATTATTGTTAGCTATATAAACTATTTTATTAAAATTTAATAAAGGAAAATTCCAAACATGTCAGCTCTAAAATTTAAATATTGTCTCCGACATCTTTTTACAGAACTTTTCCTGTGAAGGAGATTTAGACAAAAATATCTAAAAATGGCCGCGACCATCTGTCTTTGTTAAGGTATCACACCGGTAATCGACCAATCAAAATTAACTTAGTCAATTGTAGTTCCATATATACTTCAGAATTATTTTTTTCCTTGACTGCATTTTTACATTTTCCTTTACTCAGTTTAAAAAATTTTTGTACCACTGAGAAGGATATTTCATGTATTTTGTTAGATGATGATCTTTTTTCACAGGGACTACTTCTTTCAGGGCACATGCAGCAGCTTCCTTGGGAGTGTGCAGTCTGTTTACATACAAACAGAAAACACGTGGTTTTGAGGGTAGACCTGTTTGAAGCTAGATATTTTGAGAAAATGCCGTATCGTGTGCCCTTTTTATGGTGTTAGCTGATGAGATAGGTAACAAATAACATTTCCTCCGAATATTTTGTCATGAGAAATACAAACTGATTTTTAAGAATTTTTTTCCCTCTATAGTGTTATATAGTGAAAACAATTACCGGTGTGATACCTTAAAAGGGCTGAATGGTCATGGCCATTTTTAGACTGTATTGATCTCCTTTAGAAGAAGACCTCTATACAATAATATAGGAAATACCCAAATTTTCAAAGTCAAAATTAAAGGATTTTTTCTTTTGTTAATAAAAGTTGATAGGTATAGAAATCATATCTTAAATATTTTTAGTTATATCTGATAGTTATTTTTTTTTTTCCACCGAAACTCCTTAACTCATCTGAATAAGTACGTATGTTCTCAAGTACTTTCAAAGTTGGAAAAATGCCCACTTAACACTTAGAACTTAAAAACAATCCACAACAATAAATGAGACATCACTCTCTGCCATCAATCATACGAATATCTTTTAAACAGATGTCATTATTTGTTAGACATTTAATGCAAATTATTTGTTACGTAACTTCAGGAAAGTTTTGAAATGAAAAACTATAAAATGACAAACACTATGAAACCGACGGAATATTATGCTTTAGAAATATTGACAAGCAAATAAATTGAAAACGTTTTATCAATATTATTTCAGGGGTGTTTTTGAATTGTTTATTTGCCTGGAAAACTGCAATAACAAATATGATTTACGAACGACGTTTATACCAATGTCGATTTTAGTCTCTTAATGAAAAGAAGATTGGGACACAGAAAATAATAAACGTATCAAAAATCGAGCAGATAATTTGGGCAGACGAATTGCTTTGGAAAATATCATTTTACTTTTCTAAAATAATACAGAATAAGGAATAGGGTTCATATTCTGTGTAACCAGATCCTTAAATGAATGGTAGCTTAATTATTTATCTTAATTTGATAGTTATATCGGAACTTTATGGGGATATCATCATTTTTTTTTAGCATAAATGTAATATTGGAAATGAGTATCACATAATTAAGTGACTACAGTATCTTTTTTTTTTTAGTGTTTAGAAAAAAAAAGCCAACGACCTTGACATGACCTTGTTTAAAAAAAAAATTATGTGAGATTTAACTGAATTAAAAATGTTGGCCATCAATTAGTGCATCTGAGCAATTTTACAATTTTGAACACAGTTAATGTGAGAAACAATTCCACGCCACTAGACAATTTTAAGGGTATAAGTTGAATTGCAATTCGAAATAAAGATATTTAAATTTTTAGTGTAAAATCATATGCTGAATAGTAACTTTTTACACCAATGTTCGTTGATGCATGGAACACATGGGATTTTTTCCCGCCAATGAAAACTAATAATTAGAAACTTTCTGACAACTGAACATAAATTAGATCGGTGCGATATGTGTTACCTTGGGTAGATGACCGGTAACTTCATTACGCCTTGAGTGGCATTCCTCAGTCAATATTACAGTACAAAATGCATAACCGTGAAATATGATTTATTTCCGATGGCTTTTGCCGATGTCTACTCTCGGAAAGCGTTATAATTATAAATCGCACCCTCTATAAGATTTACTCAGGGAAAACAAACAGAGTAAATATCTTAATGTAATTAAGGAAACATAATTACATGGAGAAGATAGGCTGGATGTGATGAACAGTGAAGGCTTGTTAAGTAAATCACGCCTGTCGTGTAGAAAAAGAGGAGAGAGAGAGAGTAGAGAAAAAAATTGCCAATAACGAAAAACTGCGAGCATAGCTTCTTTAGGTGCCTCGTGAGAGGGATCATTCAATTAGATCCCGCCACCGAAAGGCGATGCAATTTGTCAAAAATCGTTATGTCTTAGTACTTAAACAGCAAAATAATGAAAAAACCCGAAATCATAAATCTTATCGCAAGTATCAATTTGTTGCAGTAATTGTTCATGTGTGCTGCTATTCAGCTTCATTTGCTTGATGTTTGCAATAGCCTTGCTTCGTTAACAGCGAATACCCATCATCTTAATAAGCATTAGGCGTTGATGAAGGGTAAATTATCGGAATATACAAGTGAATTTACAGCTTGTTCAGGGGGAAAGTCCAGTGATCAATTTCTGGCGATAAGATGCTTATCTTTGGGAAATACTAGTAGTATATACATTTTATAGTTACTGAACAAATGTAAGAATACGGGGAATATTAGTTAATAGAATATAGTTACGTACTTAAAGTTATATATTTGTGACTGTATAGATAAATGAAATAGGTCACATACCTGTGGAAGTAACGAGAGTATACAACCTGTGTTAATTCACCCGTATTAAGCACCTGGCCGGAGGTTTGATTGATTATTGATGATTGACATTCATGTAGTATGGAGACGGATTTTATTTTACATCTAAGAATTTTGTCAGGACTGAACCTTTTTCCTTTTAGCTCACCTGAGCTGAAGACTCAAGTGAGCTTTTCTGATCAATTTTTTTCCGTTGGCTGTCGTCGTCGGCGTTGTAAACTTTTTTTCTTCTTTCCCAGAAGCACGTGCATGGCTCATTTTAACCAAACTTGGCACAAAGCATACTTAGATGAAGGGAATTTGTTAGAGAAGGTCAATGCCCTATTTTAAATGGAGATAATCATGATTATTGAAAGTGTGTTGTTATTTAGAGAAAATGTTCTTCTCAAAAACAATTTCGCCCAAAAACTAAAACTTATGTGGAAGCATTCTCAGGTAATGTAAATTGAAGAATTGTCGAATTATGGTAGGATTGAGCCACAATTTGGGATAAGCTTTTCAGAAATAGGAATAAATAATTTAGATTTTTTTCTTTAAAAAAATGAAACAACCAGGGATTCATTGTTAATCGTAAGAATATGTGGATAAAAAATTTGAAGATCTTTTTTAAAAACGGACAGCTAAATTGTCTACATATGTTACCATAAAGCTGATTTGATAAGTGTTTGATAAGATAAGTTGCTCAGGTTAGCAATATGGCCCCTGGGACTCTTGTTTATTATGGGTGCTATACAAAAATATACCTTTTTACAAAAAGATTTACATGTAACTATTACTACAACAAAATACTATCTTTACCTCACATCTTATATCTCTTTAATAAACACGTCTTGAACATTTAACCTTATGCATCTCTTTAAAACAAATCCTTGTATTGAACCCTATAAATTCCAAAATAAACAACTTTAAGTTTTGAGTTTATATTGAAATGAGATGTGCTCGCCGTGCGACATAGATGTGGGAATACTGCCTTTCACCCCCCAAAAAATTGATATATTAAGGGGACTGGGTCGCCAACAAATTAACTAACAAATATTCCCAAAATTTTCAGATATGACATGTTGATTATAAACTATCATTTAGTAAAGAAAAAATCCAAATATTTTAGAATCAAAATTTGAATATTTTGCAATATCTTTATACAGAACTCTTCTTTTTTGGAGATTTATATAGTCTAAAAATGGCCACGACCATCCAGCCCTCTTAAAATCAAAATTTTGTCTCGCCATAATTCTTGTTAAAAAGTAGAATTAACCTTAAGGCTCTTTCTTTACTTGAGGAATTATATTACCCTTTTCCCCTAAAAGAGATGTCAACGATTGTTACCATTTTACATCGGTGTAAGTAAACCACCTGTTTTCAAACGATTGGGATTGCATACATTTTTTTTAAAGTGCGTAATTTTTTCAAAGTGTGTCGCCACATGACATATATATCTGAACGTGTTGAAGAAAAAGTAAAGATAATTTTATTCAAGAACTGAGAATTGAACTATATACAGAACATGTACACCATGTTGAGAAATGCTAGTACATGTCTGATGTCATTATATTGGACAACTAAATGTTACATAACAGTGCAGGTTGAACACACCCAGAACTTTGTACATCGTAATGAATTAATACACAAGAAAACACCACAAAGTTGGGTGTAATTGGAAGCATCTGACAAACATAGTTCTTGTTGATTTTGAATAATTAGGTATTTAGTGAATGAAAGTTATGAGGCCTTTGTAGGAGCAATTAAAAAAAGACTCGCTGTCTGCTGCTCTTCCATTTCAATCAAGAAATTTCGGTAAAAAGCCATTTTAAACGTTTCCGGGATAAATGAAAATGTCATTGGAACTTTTATGTACCAAATGAAATTACATCTTCTTGTCTGCAGATGCGTCTAAGTATAAGAATACCAATATCAATATACTTCATCTTTCGTTTGTTGAATCGTATCTTTTGATTAGATTTATGAAAAACTCTATATATCTTCGGATATTATGCAAATTGTGCCTATCCATTCAATTTAAATTTCCTGTTTGTTGACGCCATCGAAGATTTCTGAACTGTATATCTCATCAGAAAAACGCCGAACAATATTAAAAAGCTTTCTTCTCTTATCTCGGTATAAGATTTCAGGAAAAACACACAGTAAAAACACTTTGCGAACAACAGATTGGTATTTTTTTTTAAATCATAAGGATAAACAAGATTTTTAAAAGAAGCAAACATTTTCTGACGAACCGTATTTATTATAAAAATCATGTTCATTGTTTCTATTAAATAATCAGAAACATGAAAAATGTAAGTCAAAGATAGGAATATACTTGTTCTAAGGAATCCGTGAGCTTTAATGTCTAATTCCATGAAATGTTTGGTTTTGATATCTTGAAGTTATTGAGAAGAGAATATCGTGTGTGCTTTGAACATACATGTACATTTATATATTTGAGAAAATTCTAGTTGTGTGTAGTGTATTATACAATACTACTTTTAAAATATGCAAGGATATACAGACAACTTCTTTTGTGATCGTTGCCAATTTTTTGCCGTTTTGTCTAGGGTGGAAAGGGGGAGATGGTCATTGAAGCAATATCCATGCACGTGTTTTGTTAACATCGCACGCTTTGATTGCTCACCAGATATTTTCACATTCATAGCATTACTGCTGCACCATTTTTTTCGCACACGAGCTGTCGCCTTCATCAGCTTCTTATTAGTACCAATGGCGTCGTACAGTTTCAGAAATGTTAAAAACGGCAGTTCTTTTTTTTTCTTCGCGATCTGGTGGTCATGCAAATGTTTTTGGATGTGATGGTAAAAAAATTCCTCCGCATAATCACTTGCACAGCAGGATATCTCCCTCCGCGTCAAGAATGGCCTGGCACCGACGCCATTTTTAATCGCAGGGATTCTTTGATATCATACATATTTCTTTTTGATATAAAAAGAGAAACTATAACGCAGATTCGCATTTAAGCAATCACTATTACAGCCGTCGAACCCTCTAATACTTTTGCCATTACACCTGAATATTATCGAATGTTAACGTTCTCATTTCTTCAACCCAAAATTGTGTGCGTTAATTGGTTATGGACAATTGCATGTCTAAAAATTGGTTCCAGAAAACGCACCATTTTGTTCAATTAAGGTTCATGCAGATAAATATTAATCTCATAATCTGTTAAGGTATTTATACCAAGTTTCAATTCGGTCAAGTGACAATTATATGTTTTAGTGCTTCGAATTCTGTCTCAAATTTGACTTGAGCGTTGCGAGCATTTACATTCGTGATATGAATTACAGCTTTTATAAATAAGATTTCTTACGCATGGCTATGCAGAGTAATATCATAATTTGCTGGAAATTGATTGTCTCCCTTGGCGTGCATTAATGAGGTGCAGTTACATAATTGTGTACAATACGAGATGTTTTAATTGCTCATTAGAGTTTTGGTGCAGTGTTCCATCTTTAAAATCACGAAATACCAATCTCCCTGAACGTATTATCAAGTATTTTAAAGAATGAAGTACATGTATCTGATTAGAAAAAAAAATGTAGGAAAGTCTTCGATAGTGTGTATCTAATTATGTGCATGCTTCAATCAATATTATGAATAACATTCAGGAGAAAGTAAATCAGATTCAAGCCCAACATCTGTGACTTTTATCAGGAAATTACATGTAATCATAGCTGCCTTCTGAACAACTTTAATAATCGTTGACGTTCATGAGCCTATAACCTATGGCACTTACTGTAGCAATGGAATCGCGCTAGGACTTCTGGGAGAGATATCTCGGGGAAACCCCGCAGGTGTTAAATTCACGACATAAACCCCCCTCCTGACTGATCGGTTTACACAATCCCCCTACATGTTGCTCACTTTTTAGGTTGCCCCTAGGGAAAAATCGTTATCACCGATGTTTACTTGTATCATTCTGTTCTTGCGATGATTACGAGTTCTGGTGTACTATTAATATTTGCTTAACTGAGTAAAGGGATTGTCGCAGCTTTCCGCACAAGTTGTATAATATGAGGGTTTTTTTTAATCAATGATACAACGAAAGGATCTTTTCTTTTTTTGTGTGAGGTTAAATAGTCTTATGGGAAATAAATCGAGCGTCGAAGACGACAGGTTTACTTGCATTTTCTCCAAATCATTTTGATTATGAATGATTGTTAAAAATATGATATTTGTAAACTCTACACTCTCTCTCTCTCTCTCTCTCTCTCTCTCTCTCTCTCTCTCTCTCTCTCTCTCTCTCTCTCTCCTTAGATGAGTATGAAGACGAGACAAACGGAAAGAGACTCCTTTAAATCCTTTAGCACGACGATAAGTGGTCGTTTATACAGCCAGGTAAACGGCTGTATGTTCGGAAGTCATCGTGAACTAAGCTTGGAGCTTAAGGTGATCGAAGTTTCCACGTCCTCATCGGGAGAGATCAAGAGACCAAGCCTAATGATAATCTCGGTGTGGCTGTAAATTGTAAAAATCCAATATCAGGCCTTTTTTTTTTAATTTCCTGGCCCCGATACGAGGGTTTCTCCTAGAAGTACTCGGGGAAATCCCTAGACATACACACACACGACTTGATACCTGATCGACGTTTTGTTTGTATCGTTACATCATTTTTTCCTACTGATGAACTAAAAGCGATTCATTTTTTTTTAATTGGTTAACCCGATCGATCAGGGCTGAAAGATTCCATAAAGAAATGTTTCTACACTGGTCTAGTATTTTGGGGGGTTTTTTCCAGATGATATGGACACTTTTATGGAATTGAACATATTTTAATGTAATAAATTTTTACAGAGAGATTGGACACAGGTTATAAAAACTTAATTTGCCCTTTGCCTAGTTTAGACAGTAATTTATAACAAGGTAGTTCGTGTATTTTATTTGTTCATGTGATGAGGTTATTGGAGTTGTTTAAGGATTTTTTCCTCGAGTTGACGCGTAATACCAAAAAGGCATTAAAAACGTTGTTTGGATTAATTCGCTTTGAAAAATAAATTACAATATTAGAGTGAAAAACACAGGGGATAGGGGAGAGAGAAAAAAAATAACAAAACATTTGATGAACATTATCTGAATTAATTGTTGTTTAAAATGTCGTGAATTATTGATCAGTGTGCTAATGGTTGACTGGGACACATCAAAAAGTTCCAGACAATTATGGGAAAAAATTCTAAAACAAGATAACGATCTAAAACTGTGGCAAGGCGAATAAACACGAAGAGGTTTGTTAAAGTATTTAGTAATTGTAACTAATCTAACTTATTAATGAAACAACCTTGAAAATTTACTTCAAGGAAAAATAATTGTCGTATTTGAGAGCTAAAGAAACGCAACTCATGTAAATTAAATATCTATGCTCATTCCTGTTTAACCAAGTACATTTAGTTCCCTTGGTAATAATCCTGCTTTAGAATGCTTAAATTCGGGATTATTTTAAGTAGTTTCAGGGTTGGATTTTAGAACTGTTTTAACAAGAGGTTGGACTTTGTGCAGTACATGTACGTGACAAATTTCAGTTTGATGAAGGCAGGGTACCTTATAACACTGTGCCGGATAATTATGCCAGTGCCAAGGTGGCACTTTTGCACCCGCTTAAGATGCAGTTTCGGAAAAATCCATATATACCAAATGATAGACCATTGTCTAGAGAGTATATAACCACTTTTGTTTTTAGTGTGTTTCACCTGACAGGTGAGATATTTACCTTTAAAAATTGATATCCTATAGGAAAATGATAATTCCCATAGGAGAAACGATTCTCCTACAGGAAATATTGATAATCCTGTAGGATTATCTAAAAATCCTATAGGAATTATATTTCCTATAGGAGAAAGCTATTTCCTGTAGGAATTTGACTCAGACAGGTAGTTTTCCAATAGGAAATCAAAATCTCCTATCGGATTTTATCAAATCCTATCGGAATTGAAATTCCTATAGGAAGTTATTTTCCTGTAGGAATTTATTTTTGAAAGGTAAATATCTCACCTGACAGGTGAGATACAATAAAAACAAAGGTGGTTGTAAACTCTTTAAGCAATGGTCTATCATGTGGCATATTTGAATTTGTCGATACATGCAGCTTAGACGGGTGCAAAAATGCCACCTTGGCACTGGCATAATTATCCGGCACAGTGTTTTATGGTTAACTGTCTAGTCATTTGCTAATACATGTAGATATGAATAAATTGAACGCAATGACATTTGTCCCATTTCTTTCAGGGTTGTACTAGTACATGTATATTTCATTTGAAACAGCATCAATTTCACATTTCACTGAGCAGATCTTTGGAAAAAGAACTTTTTGATTTTGCAATCCTTGAATTTTAATTAATTAGTGAATTCGAAGAAAGCAGATCTATATTTGACAGCCTCTGTTGATGAGTAAACAAGATAATACATGTAACATCCCGCCGAAAGTCCAAGCTCTCGGTTAAAACGGTTCTATTTGTTTTTAAGTGGGCTTTGCTTTTATCTATTTTTCAATGTGTATTCTATGTTCTTTCTATATTAAATAATTATTTTACTATCTTTTGCATTTTTTATCAGCTGTTTTTTTTTTAGTTACGTAAATTTTGGTTTGCATGTATATCTATTTTTTGTTTGTTTTGTTTTGTGACCAAATTTTATATATTAAGGATGCCGGACGGTCAAGGAATTGACCATCAGATCTGATTTAAACTTTAGACATGATGTTTTTGGTTGTAAACTTTTTTTTAGTAGAAAAAAAAAACCCAAATAGATTAGCTTTAAAATTCAAATATTTCCCTGTATCTTTTTTTCAGAGCTCTCTTCTTAAAAATTTAAAAATGGCCTAAAATGGACACGACCCTCCAACCCTCAATACTCAATTATTTCGTCTCTGTATAATGAAAGATAACTCTTTCATAGTAAATCATTCTTAATTCTTAAAACTATTTTAGAGTTATTGCGCTTTGCTTGTATAAAGTGAGTAGCTTTCAAACGCTCAAATAAAGCATAAAACATCTGTTAATAATGTTCTTTATCTGTGTAATATCTCATCTCTGATATTGTGATGGAGATTTCCAGAATAAATTGCGGAAGCTTTTAGTGATGATGTATAACCCACAGAAGAGTTCAGATTTAATCGAACTTCAGTAATTTAATTAAAGTAAAAGCTATCAATCTTTTTTTTCAGTGACAAAGATGTGTCATATTTTTTATTGGCTGACGGGAGTTTGACAATTTTGGATTGGCAAATTATACTCAGATAAATAAATTATACAGATACTTGCAGCGATGATCGAGATGAATTGAAATTTTTCTGAATTCTGTTATTAATAAATTTTTTTAATTCATAATAAATGTACTTAAAGTGCATGCATGAATTCTATAAAGATAAACACACAAGTCTATAAAACGTTTCATAGAATTTATGTCTTGTGTAAAATAAAGAAATAATTATATACTGTCTGTTTACGCATACCTGCACGATCATATAGAGAAATGAATAGTAATTAATGCTTCAGATTTTTGACTGTGACTGCACAAAGATTGATAAACAGAAATCTTCTTTAAATGAAAGATAAAAGGAAGGCTATTTATTATAACTTTTTGAAATGCAATCCAAAACTGAAATGCAACAAACAACAAACACATGCGTTTTGCAATTTTTACTGTTTGTTTATAATCATTATAATATTTCCAACATTTTGTCTGTGTAGTAATTGAATTATATCTGTCTGTGGGCACCGCCCTATCTCCTCCCATTAACAAAGCATCCACATCCCTAATATACTTTTGAGTTCTGTAACTGAAAATACTTTCTTCTGAATTAAAAAGCAAGTTCAACCTGTTGAAAAAGTGCAGTAAACAGAATTAGAAAAGAAATGTTTTTATTTTTTGCGAAGAAGAATTCCAATTGTATTATGAAACATGGACTCTCTTTTTCTCTTTTTCGATGTTCGTTAAAAAATTGACATATATCTGTTTCACGTGCCTGAGTATTTTGTCTGAACCCTCCCCCCCCCCAAAAAAAATAAAAAAAATAACAAAAAACAAAAAAACCAACCGATAAACCCCACAAAACAAAGTGTTACATGAGCAAAACACTCCATGTGCAAGAAATCATCTCTCTTTCAATTTGTTTATTTCAAATATGCACGTGCACACTTGCCTTGTTCTTTGAATATGCTCGGTATTTTTGTTATCAGGTCTGTAATTATAGTGATTAAAAATCATCATTTGATCTCGTTAAGTGGCTTATGTAAAAAACTAAGAAATCAATCTGAGATCGCGAAGAAATTAATCTGTTTACCGAGCTACATCGGAAAGTTAATTAAACACACACAAAAACGATGGATTCTGTACATCTACGTTTATTTCTTGGCTGGAGATGTGAAGTCTTTGACATCCTTGAGAGCTAAGAAGCCATGTACTTATCTTTAAACACAACGGCTTTTTGATTTGGCTTCTTCGCAGAGCCTTCAAAACAAGTATATAGACACAATAAAGGAAGATTATGTTGATTCTGGCCAGGTGCAATGAATGATCAAAAGAGCATTGCAGAGAAACAATTGGTATTAAACAAAACAAGAATTTCACTACAATACTTGGAAAGTAATATACAGGCGACAAAGACAGTTATTTTGCTGACGGACTTCATCAAATGATTTTATATTAGGGGGGCTCAATGGTCGCGGCCAATTTTAGACTAATTTTATATCCTTGAGATGAAATGCTATGTATTAAGGTAGAGAAATATAAAATTTTAAAGCTATAATATTTTGATTTTTTCTTTACTTGACTATCGTTTGTGGCCAAAATACAATATCATTTTTAAAATTTTAAGGTAGATGTGATGGAATCTGTGTTGAACATTAAATAGGGACACTGCCGGAAAGGCACAAGAAGATTCAGTTTCAGAACAAGTATACTTGTACATGTAGGTCTAAATACCCGAAATACTCGAAATACCGGCACAGCTAAAACACGTAAAGAGATATGTAATTAATGGAAAGTAACAGCAAAAAAAAAAAAACCCTAATAAATTAACAATTGATCATATCATATCCTTACGTGTATTTAATAATTATATAAACTACAAATGGGAGAAAATAGAGCAAACGAAATTATTATACCGTCTAAGTTCAATGTACATGTACTAATAAATACATGTAGCATGAAGAAAGTACAGTATCTCATGTAAAACTTTTATATATGTATATTTACTTTTGATACATGTTTTAAGCTTCTGATATTTACCACTTGTGTAGAGTGTTTGTCTTGCATAGCTGTTGATCATTTTGTGAATATTTCCGCCATTTTGTCACACACCAAAAAAAAAAAATGCACTGAAGACTCGTCCAAGCAAACAGTTTTAAATCTGAATTGCTAATCCGAAACGATCCACCATGCATCACGAATGTTTATTGATTGGCAACAAAATCTAAATATTTTAGCAAATAATTTATCGAAAGCCAAAGGACGTGTGTTGGCAAAGCGATAATGAAGTCGAGGATATTTTCGCGATGTTTCCTGAGAATTGGGTGGTCCGTCCCTCAGATTCAAAGCAGCTCCGAAGCAAAGGTGCTTTAACCGTTTGCCGTAAACCAAACTGAAGATATTAAATATCAAGCACGTGCAATAAAGATTTCAAAATATGCTGTTCTCATGCAAAAAAAACCTGAAACAGGCCAACATATAAAATATCCTAACGGTATATCGGCTTTTACGACCTCAGCATATGCTGGTTGTCTTAATCCGTTATGTAGAGTGTTTCCGTTCTAACAAGGTAGGGGAACGGAATTTATCTTGTATTTACCTGCACGATGGTAGGCGGCCAAAGCGCATGTTACAATAACCCTTCATACCATAGGGGCTCCGTCTCATCCAATATCTCGAACTCTTGTTTAATTATCTTGTAAATCTTGAGTGATATATCAGTATACATGTATGTATTGTGTACACGAGCGTGCACTTTTTGATGAACGACCGTGGGTTATGTTGCTCGCTATCTTCATACTTAAATTAACCACCACAGCAAATATTTTGATTTTTTTTTTATCGTTAATATCTGACAATAATATGACGGAAAACACAAGAGGAGAATGAATTTTAACGATTACATTAAATTTTACACTGTATATAAAAAATCCAATCATAATAATTATTGTCATTCTTATAAGTTGCAAGGGTCTCTTAAAGGGGCATGGTCATGATTTTACTCAAATTTTGTTTACATAATAAAGAACTTTGAGCTCTGTATATTGCTTATAACTCGACGACTGACACTCAAATTTTGGTTGACTATTAGAAATGCCTTACTGAAGCATGGTACACAATTAAAAATGGGAAAATGATTTTGACCAAATTTGTGACCATGCCCCTTTAAGCTGAAACACAGTATGAAGCAGAAAAAAAAAAGATTTCAAACGATTTTATTAAATTTGGACTCTGTTAAAAAAATCCAATTTTTGCCATTCTTTTAATGAAGTTGCGAAGGTCTTTTAAGTCAAAATATGCATGAAAGCTAATTATAAAAGCCACACCATATAGCAGTATAGGCTAAACTAATGGTCTAGACCAAGCCCTTATAGACTATTAAGTGACAACAGACACGGCGATGCTGACTTTCTCTCTTGATGAATATTTCCCTTCACTAATAGATGCATTTGTAAAGAGGAATTAAGCCGTCTGCCGTATTGAGCACATGCTGACAACGTGTTTTTGGGTGTCCGCATTGATTTCTCAGGTTTTAATGAATAAATTAGAGCAATTTCGTATTTATCTATCTTTATTGTATGCATTTGTTTCGGAAAGTTAAACATACACACGCATATTTTTAGCTCTTTGCAAAGACTTATAATTATAGAATCAAATTCACAAGAACGATTGATGCGTACAGGATCCTTTTATTAACACTTTTCTGTCTTTTTATGGAACCTAGCGGAAATGCGTGTAAGAAATATAAGAATTTGCAGGAAGAACATAAAGATTCCGGAAACAACAGATCTCGTTGAGTTCTATGATAATGGCAATAATAACGGTGTTCTGTATAATCGGAAACAATCTGCCGACCGAGAAAGAAATACAGTGTTCATACCATTATCTACAACAATCAAACTGCCATCTTTTTTCTTCTAATAATGCTTCATATCATGGATGTTCCAAGCAAATGCGCTTTTCACGCTTTTACGTCGACAAATTATGTCCATTTATTTCCGAATATTTGGAAGATTTCTTATTGATTCTCCACATTACTACCCCTCCTCTTTTGTTTTTACCCATGGTTTCTAGTTGGGGCTTTCAGGACACGAGACGTTCCTCAATTTTAGATAATTGCCCATGAAACTTACAAAAAAAGATTGTAAGTTCCTTATTTATATTTACTTATATTAAACCTGTTAATGCCCCAAAATTTAGAGTACATTACCAGGCTATTTTTGGAGATAGAATATTTTCGATTTTCCTTATAATAGCATGCAAAATGCAATTGAATGCTTATACGTGAAGTCATTAAATATAGTTTTCATTGAAACTTTATATCCAAATAGAAAAATATCCTATAACATGAAATATAATCATGGAATATTGTAGTGGAAATCTTTTCTTTGCTGATATAGGAAAAAATTAGAAAATAATGGAAGAGAGGTCGCGTCTGACCTTAATTTATCAATTTACAAAACTCAAAATATTTTTTTTTCAACCTTTAAAATGATACACATCTTTTTATCATGCATTCTGGGCAAACTGTGAGAGGTGGGTGGGAACATTTATTTGGTTATTGCTGTTCCGTTGTAAATAAAATATACATGTAAATGTAAAACCTAATTATTCGTAAAAAGACACCATGTTTTTATGCGTTTGTATTGTTAAAGCGGTTGTTAATTATATGTAATATCATCACCGATCTCTTTATTACGCTTTACAAATTAATGCTTTGTCGTTATTTCAGTTGTTGTTTTATATCACTTCGAGAATCATTTGCTCTTATTAAGTCCAAATTAGTGTTAACAACAAGGTGAATCGTTTTATATTGTTGGTAGTATACTGGAATGGCATGGTGCTGTTCTATATATACACGCCCGGTTCTCCATGCAATTTCAGTTTTTACAGTGTAAAGGGAAAGAAACCCATCATCATTGGTCGTCTTACCACATTCTTTACAATGTTAATGTTAACTACTGTAACAGTTTAGTGGTAGTGTGTTTTTGTTAAACACTAAACAAGTATAAAATTGTAATCTTCAAAGATTTCTATATAAAGATCTGAAGAATTAATAATTATGTATCTATATTTACATTTTCCAGTGTCTTTGTCTGTGATTGCACAACGAATCGATTTTGTAATGTATACTTCAATACATTTCATCAATGAGTATTTAATATTTAATCGTACAACTGCTAAACCATTTATATAAATATAAGAAATAAAGAATCATTCTTTCAATGATATGAGGTGATCAAATACGATCGGGCGTTATCAAATCTATCATAAAGCCCTTTGGGCTTCATTAAATTTGATCACCCCAACCGTAGTTGATCACCTCATAAATAATACAAAAAGAATGATTCCTTATTCCTTTATACGGAAGCGTATTAGTGCCACATTGTAAATTTTTTTTTCTTTAAAATTCCAACTTTAAAGTTGGAATTTCCAACTTTAATCTTGGAATTTCCAACTTTAAAGTTGATTTTTCCAACTTTAAAGTTGGAATTTCCAACTTTAAAGTTGGAATTTCCAACTTTAAAGTTGGATTTTCCAACTTTAATCTTGGAATTTCCAACTTTAATGTTGATTTTTCCAACTTTAAAGTTGGAATTTCCAACTTTAATCTTGGAATTTCCAACTTTAATCTTGGAATTTCCAACTTTAAAGTTGATTTTTCCAACTTTAAAGTTGGATTTTCCAACTTAAATCTTGGAATTTCCAACTTTAATCTTCTGTTGTTATTACGATAGGTTTTTCCATTTCAGACGAATTTCTTTTAATAAGTGATCTTTATTAACGCCATGTAGATACAAATTCCAAGGCTTTGTTTTGATCTTAATTGTCTCTTAGTGTTCTTCTTTCTAATCCTGCATTTAATTAACGACACCCTCTTGTTTTACATATTAAGATAACATTTATTTGATTCAAAATTATTTCGATATTTAATATCTGATACTGCATACATTTAAACATTTTAATCTTATATATATATATATATATATATATATATATATATATATATATATATATATATATATATATATATATATATATATATATATATATATATATGAAAACTTCTAGTTCAGACATACACAACTATATAAGTTTATGCACAGTTTGCCTGTAATATAATGTATACTGTTATTACGGAAGCGTATTAGTGCCACATTGTAATTTTTTTTTCTTTAAAATTCCAACTTTAAAGTTGGAATTTCCAACTTTAAAGTTGATTTTTCCAACTTTAATCTTGGAATTTCCAACTTTAAAGTTGATTTTTCCAACTTTAAAGTTGGAATTTCCAACTTTAATCTTGGAATTTCCAACTTTAAAGTTGGAATTTCCAACTTTAAAGTTGATTTTTCCAACTTTAATCTTGGAATTTCCAACTTTTTTGTTTGACTTTATTTTTTTGTAAATATAACAGTATACATTATATGACAGGCAAACTGGGCATAAACTTATTGTTGTATATGTCTGAACTAGAAGTTTTCATATAAATATATAAGATTAAAACGTTTAAATACATTCAGTATCAGATATCAAATATCGAAATAATTTTGAATCAAATACATGAATATATATATAACAGTATACATTATATTACAGGCAAACTGTGCATAAACTTATAGTTGTGTATGTCTGAACTAGAAGTTTTCATATATATATATAAGATTAAAACGTTTAAATGTATGCAGTATCAGATATTAAATATCGAAATAATTTTGAATCAAATATGTTATCTTAATATGTAAAACAAGAGGGTGTCGTTAATTAAATGCAGGATTAGAAAGAAGAACACTAAGAGACAATTAAGATCAAAACAAAGCCTTGGAATTTGTATCTACATGGCGTTAATAAAGATCACTTATTAAAAGAAATTCGTCTGAAATTGAAAAACTTATCGTAATAACAACAGAAGATTAAAGTTGGAAATTCCAACTTTAAAGTTGGAAAAATCAACTTTAAAGTTGGAAATTCCAAGATTAAAGTTGGAAATTCCAAGATTAAAGTTGGAAATTCCAACTTTAAAGTTGGAAAAATCAACATTAAAGTTGGAAATTCCAAGATTAAAGTTGGAAAATCCAACTTGGAAATTCCAACTTTAAAGTTGGAAATTCCAACTTTAAAGTTGGAAAAATCAACTTTAAAGTTGGAAATTCCAAGATTAAAGTTGAAATTCCAACTTTAAAGTTGGAAAAATCAACTTTAAAGTTGGAAATTCCAAGATTAAAGTTGGAAATTCCAAGATTAAAGTTGGAAATTCCAACTTTAAAGTTGGAAAAATCAACTTTAAAGTTGGAATTTTAAAGAAAAAAAAATTTACAATGTGGCACTAATACGCTTCCGTACCTTTAAGAGTCTGAGTTTGAAAACTCTAAAGTTGATATATAACACATAAACCCTCCAGAGTTTTATGTCAGTCTCATAAAACCATTGATCCGAAGTGTCAGTAAATCTTTCATTGTATATTTTTTTATGTGAATGAATTATACTTACCGTCTTCTTAAACAATTATAAAGGGGGAGAAAATTCGATTTGGAATGTTTCTCTCGCTAGTTCCGGTTTAATAATAAAGGGATAATCGCGAATACTAAGCAATTTTCCCACCATATACCAACTATCATTCCAATTGTCCCCAGGAAATAACATGTCAATATCACGGGGGCCTCGGACAGATTTCTGTTTCTCTCAGACTACCACACTGCTACCGTAGCCTTGCTATGTACAATGTACTGTTCCCCAGCGCCTAGTTAATTTGTGAAAGTCTTTGAATTGTTTTGTCGGTGCCAGGTCGGATCAAATTGTAACCGCGATGTCGAACGACAAATGGCTGTCAGATCGTTGTGAAAACTAATATTTCTTTGGCGGCACCTCTCGTATTGATTCCCCCCGAACTTAAAAGTGAGAAGTTTTTTGATGACAACGATTCACCATTTCAGATGTTAAAAGCAATTAGAACTTAAAAAAGGAAGATTAGATATTTTAAAGAAATATATTGAAGAATTAAGAGGGCTGGATGGCTGTGACCACTTTTAGACTATATCAATCTCCTTTAGAAGAAAAAGTTTTGTATAAAGATATAAGAAAATATTTCAAAAGCTAAATTTTTTTTAGCAACATCTTTATATGATAAATTTTTAAGTTGATCTGATAATTAAATTATTAACCCTAAAGCCTCCTTAGGTTGCAATTATCTTAAATTACATTCCACAAAGGAAACAAAAAACCCTCAATCATACAGTGTACATGTACGCAATGTTTTCTGGTCCGCCAAAAAGAGTGCTCTGATTGTTAACAAATTGTCAACGTTAACCCTTAAATAGAGCTAATCATATCGACAATATCCGTTAACTTCATTAAATAATCATTCTCTACACACTCTTCTTCATAAAAACCGAAACGTACTACAACGGACATCGATAAAACGATTTTTCTCCCCTTTCCATCGACCCGGCCGTACACCGTTATTACTCTTCACTGGAGCAATTTCTCTCTTCTGGAGAATAGCAATCGTTTAATGCATTACAATACGTCTAATCAAAGCCTAGTGTAGGTTACGTATATGACACACACAAAAAAAAAAGAATCCGAGTGATGGATCTTCATTCGGCGTCCATCGAGATACGACACGTCTGAGACTGGCAAAAGAGACGGCCATTCCCCGTTAAACTTTCACCGTTCCATGCCTCTTGGCCTCGGAGTTGAAACTCTTTTGTTTTAACGCTTTGAAAAATCTCAAACGGGCTTTAAAAAACTTAGACGAGCACCAACCGCTATAATCAGTAGTCTCCGAAAGAGGAAATTAATTATTCATACAAGAGGCTAGGATTTGGTGAAGTCGCATTTCGCCAGTCACACTGGTTTTCCCGGCAGGTGAATGTTTCGTTTTCTTGCCCAAGTTTGTTGGACGACGTCGTACGGCCTTCTTATTCTCTCGCTCTCGCCCCTTCTCTTATTGAGATGGAGAGATTTTCTGCATGATAGCTTATGTATATGAGCGGCACGCGGATATTATGAGAGGAGATCGACTTTCAATTTACCGAGTACATCAAATCTCACAATGCAAGATTTCGTCCGAATCTGAGGTTTCTCTCTAGTGCAATGAGGAAAAGTAGACTTGAAAGTCTGTCAGAAAACCAATATATGTTCATTCTTTGAGAAACCTGTCATTCCAAGGCTTTTGAGTTTTATTTTTACTCGCAAGGAAGGGTTTTGGTGGGAATTATATCTAGCAAACCATGTGTTTTGCTGGATAATTCACTTAGTGCAATTATGAGTTTTACAAATGCTTTTTAGTGTTAAAAACATATTGTGTGGGCAACTATATAGCATCGGATGATCCTTGCTGGAGGAGTATACGATTTCTGTAACAACAAGCTGTATATTTTTACAAGGATAGTTACACTCTTTTATATCAGTTGTGCCTTTCACTTATAGGAGCTTTCAGTCTTTATTTTCACAATTACGGATTGATTGAACTATGCGCTGTGGAATGGTGCTATAATGGCACTATGGAATTTTCTTTGCTGGTGTTTTTTGTGTTTCGTAATTTTTGTGAACTCTGTGCAGTATGGGCATCTCCTTCGCCCTAAACTTGGACGGACGATCATAGTTACTCCCCAGGGGGAAATCCGGGGACTTGAGATAGAGTTCCAGGATTCTATGGATCTCGGAAAGGTGGAAACCTTCCGAGGAATAGAGTACCACCTCACATCCCCGGATCTCCGATTCCTGCCCCCAATAGGATCCTATAAGATATGGGACGATGTAGGCAAAGCGGTGGAATACTGGGCACCGTGCTCCCAGTCTTTTTCGCACCCGATAACTAAACGGTATCTACCCGAATTCCTCCAGGAGCGATTAAACACCATACATAAAAATTTCCTGCAGAGTCCGAGAGAGGACTGTTTGTCCTTGAATGTCTATGTCCCGATGAGAGGTAAGTTTTTATAATAGGGACTCTTCGTGAGGGCTGACATTATCAAGTATATTCTCTGTATATTGAACAGTTTATTTGATTTAGCCGAATGTAGATGTCAGTGTTTCTGCGCCCCGTTCTGTTATTACATTCAACTGTCTCGCAAACAACTCTCATAATTAAAACCTAAATAGATGAAGGATAAACATAATTATATTATGTATCGCTTTGGTGGAATAGTGATGACATATCTAATGTTGTATATATAGACATAATTGTTACCCAGATATATACCGGTATTTACATGCAATTTCTACAACAAAAATGAGCATGTTCTAGTTCAAGTCATTGTATGGAGATAGCAAGCAAACAAAATCCTTTACAAATAGTACCACTGCTTTCGACAAATTTACAGAACATGAAAAAAAAAACCCGAAACTCTTTTATCTTGTTTCTTTTAAAATTTGCAAATTTTATTTTGTATACATACGAATACAAGAGAGAGAACAATCTTCTGATTCGGTATTCTAATGTAAAATCAATCTATAGACCGTAAGAATTGCAAGTAAATAACCCTCAAAGGTCAGAAACATAGCTAATATTTCATCAGGCAGAAACTACGAAGTTTGCAATGAGATTAAACCACTGTAAATCATTTCATCGCGGAATATTAGCCATGTTTTCTCCAAAGAAAACCCACTTTTAATCTTCTTCAGTGGTACTTTTCCCCCAAATCAACGCAAAGATAATCAGGAAAAATAACCCAGATTGGGATTGGGTAAAGTCAGGGACAGTCGCTACAGATTTTTCGGATCGTTTATGTTGTAAATCCCTCGAACAAGCATGGTTAACTGATAATAAGTATTGTACATGGGCCATCAAATATTCAAAACCGGCCAGCAATTCTGTAAATGGAATTTCGTTGTTTTGATTTTCTTTGATCTCAAAGCTTTGCATCTCAAAATTACTTTGGGATTTAATATTCTTTTGCATGATTGTATAAAATTATATTCACTGCAACGAGGTATTGAAATACGATAAAGAAGATTGTTCGACAGTACCTTGTTTTAGATTATTAATGAACAGACATTCCTTGATGTTTTGGGGTTTATTTGGTCCATCGTTAGTTTGAAATGAAAGATATTTTTTTTAATTCTTGATTTCCGAACACATCCAGTGTTATCCAGTGCTGCTCTTTGATTTTTTCCGTGTCTAAAAGTACTGTATTTTTACACTTTACATCCATTTTTCTCTGCTCATATTAAAAGTGGAAAATGAACTCGTATAGAAAATGTACAAATGGTTCTAAGGTAGACTTTCGCTTTGATATACTAGCAGACAAAATAATGGGAATTGAACTGAGAGTGAATCGTGTCTGGTTGAATGAAGATGAATCGCTAACTCCTGAGCGAGAAATCTGAGATGAAGTCATAATCGTAATGGTATCTCGAATTCCGACTTTTGCCTCATTGGTAAACCTAATGAAGCATGAAATTGGATGGCAGAGGATCACAGTTTTCTACAGTTATATTTCATTTTTTTTTCAAATACGAAACACTTTTCAAAACAAGGCATCGGCATTCTTCTCTTCTTCCGAAACAATACCAAAAAAAAAAATCCCCACCCAAACGAAATTTCAAATTGCAGTTGTAATTACATTATATATATTAATTAAGTAGAGTTTTATCATAATTCTTCTACAGTGAGTTCAGAATGTTCTTACTGACCCTTTTAATCCGAATACTTATACTTGTTGACATTGTTTATCATCGATGATTCATGTGACTATAGGATCCTACACCAGATCCAATAAAGTAGTACCTAGCGGGGATTGTATCCCTATTTAATCACAACAAATGATACATTAAAAGAATCTGTAACCCTTCCGCGTCTACATATCTCTCAGCTTAGTATTGAAATAACTCAACGTCTCACTAAATCATGGGTAACTCTTATTATCTTATTATCAAATCCTAAAAATGATATAATTAGCAGACGATATATTAGATACAAAAGTTTTCAAGTTTGTATTATATTACGAAAGGTAATGATCTCCAGACAGAAAAAAAATCATGCTATTAGACTTGGGTCTTACTTTAACCAATAAAAAATGATAATAATTAGCAGAAGATATACTAGATAAAAAAAATATTTAAGGGGGACAAGTTTTTAAGTTTGTGCTACCGGTATATTACGAAAGGTAATGATCTGACTGCAGACAGACAAAAAACCCCGCATGCTATTAAACTTGGGTCTTACTTTAACCAATAAAAAATGTTCTAGGTAGCTGTTAGATCCCTTAATCTTTTCTCCATTGTTTTTATGTTTAATCAGAGACATTAAGATTTGTAATTTGCTGAGAAATCCATTGTTTATTGCCCTATCTGCTGTCAGTTATCGACCGTTTGACGTCTGATTTATCTGCAGGTGAATTTATTTGTTACTTATGACCAATAAAAAATGATTTGATTTATACGTAGGTGGTGAACCATTTTCTTTTTTTATTTTTGTATCGAAAATAAAGATAAGACTTAGTCATAGATAATTTTTGGTTTTGTAATGCTTTAGTTTAATTGTCTTTTTATTTGGGACCGGGGGTTGGGGTGTATGGTGGTATGTTTAAAAATTCAAAAGCAAATCCCTTTTCTGTTTTGATGATTTTGTTTTTTCTTGCACTTTTAAAGAAACAGTTGATGTTACATGTAATATGGGCAATAAAACCGAGATACGTTTATCAATTATTTATATACAAATTTATACTGTTACTATATTCGTTTGTATTGGAAGAAACTTGATGGCTATTGAAGTGAGATGGTGCAAATGGAGTAGCATCAGCTTGCACTTTCGATTGAAAGGAAGTTAAATTAGTTTTAAAAGAACCTATAAAAAATTGATACTTCTTTTTTTTTTTAAATGCATCTTCCACAGAGAGCGGAAAACTCTGGGATTTTTTTTTATTGAAAATTGCCAGTATAATTAAAGGAAAACAAGACTAAAGTAGTTCTATGGAGAAAACAGCTTTCAAACGACATGAATAAAGATGGAAAGAAAATGGTCTTACAGTCTAACTGCTTGATTGCGTTTCTTGTAACGTCGATGTGTTTGGACAGCTTAATTGTTTGGGTAGGATCGAGTGTCCCAGGCAAGGGGGTATTATTTGACGTACTACAACAAAATTGATGAAATTGCTAGTAGATGGCACAATTTTGTCAATACTTTTAAAGGAATTGGCATTAATCGCAGACAAGTCACATTTGTTTTTCTATTTTTTTCTTTCTTTTTTTTTATTTTCTCCATCTGTAGTGGGTCAGATGTTTAGAGTGGGCACTAATAGCTTTGCTGCATCATTCTAAATCACTGTGTCTTTGCAGATAAGAACACGGTGACCAGACTGATATATTGATGTATTGATAAACTCACCCACTGCATGATATTTATCTGTTATCTATCCGTATAAATATGTAAGAGTTTTCAATCACTCAACATTTGAATAAAAATAATAATGATAAAGCAACTGAACTGCAATCAATCATGTTGAATAAAAATCGAGACAACAGAAAAGAGAAAAGAAAGAGAGCTAATATTGTAAAGTAGTAATTGATAATAGCCAGTAGCATGCGACGTGTTCGTTGTACAATACAAGACGTTGCGTGTGGCATAAAGACGAAAAAGGTTTGTAAACATGCAAACGTGTCATTTGAAGAATTTCACCATCTGATAAAGGTATTTCCCCATCAGAACCAGGAGCGCCAACACGGTGTACCCATCAGCATTCAGCAAATGCTAACGTAATATCCTGTCTGATTTAATTACCTCCAACTTAAGAAGAGTTCCCACAGTAAAAAGCATGCCTGTTACTGCAATATCATGACTGTAATTGTTTCTTTTACATGACGTTTCCATTGTATGATATGTTATGAATGCGCTTTTAAAAAAAAATCTTCCGTGATGCACAAGAATGATGTTTTATTAATATTTTTTAGCTTTGAGGATTTTTATTCTTTCGTCATGATGAGATCATCTGAATTAAAAACAAATATATTAAGTTTATAATATTAATTACATACTGATAAATAGATACAGGTGGCATGGAAATAAATTTAAACTAGATTTAAAAAGCAAAAAGAAAAAAATATTGATAAACGATATGTTGGTTTCTGACTTTCATCTATTTTAAAAACTGAAACCTTTCATCTATTTTAAAAACTGAAACCTTTTGATATTACTCACTTTAAAGTTTAGACAAAATTAGACTTAGTCCATCCCGCATAATTATGAAAAGCACAGCTTGTTCAAGAATAGATGTGATTCACGAGGACACTATTTTCAATGCAAATAATCCTTCGGGAATTATTTATATGGTGGTAACAGCAGTACAATTTGTAAAAGGATATTTCTGACATTTGTTGCAAATTGCTCGTAAGTTACCAAACATATCTATGATTTAGTATAATAATAATATTGGTTTGGAAAATAAACGATATTTTGTGACTCCATTTTAACTCCGGGAGACATATTGTCAAATTGTCTTAATTCAGATTTAAAAACTACATATTTACGACTAGAATGATATTTCCCGAGTGTGTCTCCTTACTTTGATGTATTTTTTAAACTTCAGTCCTTCTGACAGACTAGTCGAGCCTGCGATTTTTTTTTCGTAATAAGTATAATAATCTTTATGATTAATGAACTTCATATCACGTTATAATTATTTTTATTCAAATTGTCACACGTGAAACTTGAGGTGCTTTTTTAGAAAAAAAAATGCTGTGAAATTTTATTGTAGGCTATATCAATTATAACAGAATAAGAGAAAAGCATTGACGTTATTTAATGCTTGGTCCACGCTGTGTAATATTATTGGACATCATAGGAGAAAAACACATTAGATCCGGATATACCTCATTTTAAAGCTTGATTCAGCTGGAATATGAGTTCAGAACACACTGTGAAATATTATGGGACATAATTTATAACAGAATGAGAGAAAAGGCATTAGGATTGGGTATCTTGATCCACTTAGAAGAATCGGGTATACCTCATATAAATCTTGATCCACTTTGAAAATGCATTAATGCAGGTATACATGAATGTTTTGGATGGGGTAGTTAAATGCCGAGGTGTTTGATGTCAATGGCTAATACTGTAATACCAAGGAAATCAATTATTCGCCATGATTAACTCCATAACAGCCCCTCAGTCGATGAGCTGAATTTGAAAAGCCAATTAATTTATACTGTCAGAAAGTCTAATGGTCGCCCCATGATCAAATAAAAATGGCGCGAAGTTTATGGTGCAGGGAACGAAAACATCGCATGATTAAAATGCTTGGGATAACACGTGCTAATTAAGAATTCATTTGTGGTGTTATCAAGTATTAATGTTTGTTCATTGCTTTAGATTTTTCACTATCATCACATCTGATGAATTCTCTTTAAAGAGAGAGAGACAAAAAGAGAGAAAAAAACGTCATTATAAGTACTTTTGCATTAATGCGGGTATTGCAATGTTTAATCATCTTTAATTGAATTAAATTTTAGTCTTGTCGTATCATTAAAATAACTTGTCGAGGTTGAATAGTTCATTCCTGTTTTCATCAATTATCAATCAAAAAACGTACAATGCATTGTGTAAAGAATTAAGCCCTTGATCAGTATAAAAGATAGTAATTTTGCCTCTCTCATTTTAACGCATACATAGTTAGTATTTATTGATTCATTTTGAAATGTGTTTCAAGGAAGTTTGTCCATCGCTAATATACCATATGAAAACACTTGCAAAGATTGGTGAATGCATTTGAAAGTTAATGGCGTCCTTTGAAAAATCTTTTATGTGTATGAAGCATTTTGCAACGTAACAAAATATCAAGGTTTGTGACGTTACAAACGGTCTCGACTCGCCTGCTCCTAGCCCTGAGCTTTATCTCTGAAAGACTAGCATGCAGCAGTGTTATTTGACAATCGTATCTACGTTCTATTCCGATTTAAATCTGGATTTCTGTTTCCGGTATTCGTGCTTGGCATAAATCAGCTAAATGGTCGCAATGACGGAATCAATCAAAGTACTGATATGCAACGTGGCATAATGGTCGCCCATCTGACAACAGCAATTTGATAAGTTTGTAAATAGAGCGATTCTCTCTATCTAAGCAAGATGGATTTTTATAAACGACTACTGAAACTGAGAAAAATTAATGCAATACTTAGAACGAATGTGTTTTCTAAGCGCTTCGTTTACTTCAAAAAATACCTGAATAGACTTATATATAAAGTGTTGAAATCTCCTACACATTAACAATATAAAATAAATCCATTTGACGAAAATTTGACAAATATTATTTAGATTGTATTTGGAAGACATTGTGTTCAACGCAGTTCTTAACGACAGAAGAATATTTTGCTTGATCTTGTCTGTAACCTTTCAAAACTTTCTTGCATGTATTAATTTTCAATGTTTCTTTATCAATTTACACCGGTATGTTATGAGTCGACTTAATCCCAAAGGGTAAATCTCAGATTTCAGTTTTACGGCATCGATGTTTCTAACCTATAAAATGTCGTTAAAAACACCATAATGCACTTTAATGGTTATATAGGGGATACTTTTTTAGAGCACTTTAGCTGTTTTCCCCTTTCTACGGTCATATACGATCTGATTAAAATAAATGCGCATGCGCAAACATTCCTTTCCTTGATAGATTATTATCCTTAACAAGTTCTAAGAAATAAAAATAGACAAAAAATGTACTCTCTAATCTCTGAACATAGTCATTTTAGTGTGAATCAAGCATATCTTTAATTTTATTGTAAGGAAACGGTGACAGCAGGCAAAGTGGAATTGATCGGCCGGTCTGAAGACTCCGCCATGCTGCGCCACTATCAGATACATTAAAATTAGAACCAATTTTACGGAATGGAAAAATCCGTGTTGTTCGTTATCAACACTGGATATTTATTGGCCATTATGCCACCTTATTTCCATACAGAAGATTAAACGAATTATGCCTTCGATCATACAACAAAAAACAATGGTTATTCCAAGAGAAACACAACCCGTTACTGGTGTGTTGTTTTGTCAATGTTTCAAATTGCAGTTCCATTTAGTGGAACATTTAGAGAAACGTTTTAAACACGGGTCACTTTAATTGAAACAAGTGTCAATTTTTTTTAATGTAACGGGAAGCTGAGCGTTGATTAAGTATTGTCGAATGTTTCATAAATCTGTCCAACTATCTGATCAAGTATGAATCATAGACACTCTGGCATTACTGTTACAGACATTAAGATGAAAGAAGGATAGATTGTGTTATTTTCGGAGATTCATTTGCTACTCAACCATTGCAAATATCACAATAACCTATTTTGGTTCAGTAAATGGTAACAACAGTCAATGTTTGGTTGATCAAAGATATTTCGCTCGAACCATTTCCATAAAAAATGTTGCATCTACAGTACCATTGTCATCTACACACAACAGTGGCTTATCCTATTGATTTGCGTGAGGAACAGATCATCCGTTCTATATCTATAACACCTAGAAGAAAACGTTTTTCGTGTTGTTCTCTCGTATTTTGTCCCATGACCTTAAAATTAGACTGAACAAATCATAAAATAGGTTTTCACGTTCACTTCCGGGTTAATGGAGTAGAAAACGAAAATAACATAGAAACCAGAATGCATGGAAGTACAGTGTATTTTATAGTGCATTTAGTTTATTGAGAGAGAGAGAGAGAGAGAGAGAGAGAGAGAGAGAGAGCACACAACTTTTTTTCCTTTTATCGTCGCTTTCTTACTTTGCATCAATTTGCCGTTGTTAAGTTTTAGTACATAGTATAATTTAAAAAAAAAAACCCAAACATATACATATACATATAATTCATATTTCTATAATGCAAGTTAAGAGAGAGAGAGAGAGAGAGAGAGAGAGAGAGAGAGAGAGAGAGAGAGAGAGAGAGAGAGCATAACCATTGTTCTTATCTCTGCAATGCTGTTCCTTATAATGCATCAATTTGCCGTGTTCGAGTGTCGTCGTGTTGAAACAAATCTCTATCGGACAACCCCATCGAAGGAATTTAGCCCATTTCTTTGTTGAAGATATAATTTTGCTTTGTAATGAAGAGAAATGTTTCCACAGAATGGAATATCTGACGGCAGAAAATATCATTTTAACAATTACATCTTCCACCAGCGTTCTCATCGTACTGACATTGTCTTCTTTTGCGCACGCTAATGTAATTAGCCTGATAGAAGAGATGTAAGAAAAAACTTCTTTTTCTTTAGAAATTACGTATTTAAAAGGATGAAGAAATCACATTAATCTTTGGAGTATTTAGGAATTATATATTGTTTTTAAAGTAAGCAAGTCCTACTTTGAACATTTATGCTAAATTAAATTAAAGGATGAATAGTTCAACATTTCAAAGTAGTAAAAACAAAACCCTCTTGTGTCAGATTTGAAAGTTGATTAAGAGTTATTAACATCCAAGGCATCTATCTGTTGTGATCAGGGTTTTGTTCACGTATTGCGTAATTTTTCAAAACTCTATCTATCAGGAAGGTCGAGAAATAAGTGAAAGTGTATTGTATGTGCGTGTGTTAAAGCTGATGCATTGTTCCCGCTATATCCACGGTTTCTTCTAGAAAATGTTCTTTTAAATTAATTAACTTGAACTCTAACCAGTAATAAATTTGATTCGATCACGCAGGTTTCTGCACTGAAAACAATTTGTGGATGAAAAGTTTCTTTTGAATTTGGCTCAGAGGATATTTTTGTTTTAGTATGCACGATTTCTGTACAGAGTACATGTATTCTGACTTTATTAACCTATCTACACACGTTTTATTTTCAAATCATGAAAAGCTTAAAAATGAATTTAAATTTTTTTTCTTAATATGAGTACAAGAGATGTGAGTTTTTGAGATAAGAAAAAAACCGTATTTTATCAGTGAGAGTCTTACGAATTACAATACACTGAACTTCTACATTTATTGCAAGCCCTTCTCTAATGTCTTAGATTGTGTCGTTCTTAAAGAAACATGTACGGACCTTTCCATTTTCCCGATTACGACAAAGTGCACACAATCCTACATGGCACTTCAACCTTTTTCTGTTTTTTTTTAAAGGGGTCCGTGTTCGCTCTGCTGCTGTATTGCAATTTTCCTTTGGACTTTTGAATTTGAACACTGTTCGTAATCACCACATGTCATGTATTAAACTTATAGAAAAGATTGATGCTTTACATGTAATCCAATTTATTTGCTTGATCAAGTACAACACAATGATGACATTTCGTTATTCTATCAATAGGTAATCAAGATCTACGGAAATCTCAGTGTAGCTTGTCTTTTTGTAGTATAACTATTGATTGCCTAAGTGTTACATTTTTAATGTCGCAAGAGAAAACGCATTGCAGGACATTTATACCCCCTGCTCTAGTTCAGAACCCCCCGAGCTCCAAGATACAGTTTTAAATAGGAGAATATTACATTTTGGGTTGTTTGTTAATTACTATTAACGGAATAAAGTCGGGTTGTAAAGGTCCATATGTTACATTAAAAGTTTAAAATCAAAGATTTTCTAAACTTATTTTGTAACAGTCTTTTGTCAAGAACGGACCAGAGGACTTACCATAACAAATGATAGAAGATTCAGGATTCATAAAGGATATTCAGAATATCCTATATGATTAATTCTTTCTAATTTCCTTTTAAAAAGTAAATTAAAGCCTTTAGAAATAAGTTATTTTCTATTAAAACAAGCATATCTCATAAAGGAAACTAATTTCATAGCACCCTACGGAAAAAATTGATTCCAAAAATGTTATATAAAGAAAAAAACTCTATACATGAAAACACTGAGATTTACCATCTTATTCAATACTACTATGGTAATCGCTGCATAAGTTGTACAAAAGTGTTGATTTTTAATCTAAACATAGATAATAATAATATAATATACAAAGATTCATTTTCGTGCTCCTAGCCATTTACAAAGGGAAAAAAACCCGTCTTTAATATATTTAGGAATGGGGGGGGGGGGGGTAGGTTGGCATTGGTATAATTTAAGTCGTCCGGTACATTGTAAAAAAAAAAGAGCTCTCCAAATCAGTCCGCCATCTCATATTATGATGACTCTTTATTTTTAACTCTTGCACTTTTCCAATTTCAATATATAAAATAGAGACATTTTGGAAGGTATGTTGCTCATTTACAGGTTTTTATTTTACCTTTAGAAATAGAAAAATTCACCGGACTGACTCATTATCTTTTACTTCAAACGATCATTATCTTTTACTTCAAACGATCATCAATGCAATTAATCTCTTTTGTTCCTGAGTAGTTGTGGGTTTTTTTTAAAAATGCAAATGAAATGCTGATTGCTTTTCCCCTTGCTCGTTGTTATCGATCTAAAGCGATATTTCGTTCAGCTTACTTTTATCTGACGAGATTCTCGATGTTCTTTAGTTTGGTGGGTTTTTTTTTTCTATACATGCACTGAATGCAGTGAATTTTCCTTCTGAGAAAGCATATTTATGATTATATTGACATTTTTTCGTCCATTGACGTTGGAGAGTATGACGAGATAAATCGGGACAAAAACTTTGCCATTTCCATCGCCCGAGAACAGACTTAACGTGTGGCGAACAATTTACTTGAACTAAGTCAACTGGCCAAACATTGTGAGTGATCGAAGACAAACAGTAATTTGTTGATGCCTCTCTCTCTCTTTCTCTCTCTATCTCCATCGAATTTGTCGGTACTTGATTTTCATGAGCCAAAATCAAAAGAAATCGAATCATGCTAATTTCCAGGCCTTGTTAATAAATTGTAGGAGGCCAATACTTTCGGATTGTTAATGAAATTAGACAGGGGGAAAACTTGAGGGTCTTTTTTTTGGACATTTTTGAATAAAAGAGCGCTTGTCTCTCAGGACGCGGATACTTTTAGGTTATTGGTTTGCCTTGTGATGATTGTATTGGGAACAAATAACCGCCACAAAAACAAGGTCGTTTCCTAATGAAGCGGTACAAGAAGTCAGGAAGAAACGCTCAGTGCTACCGAGTCGGATAGTTTGGTGGGAAAATGAGAAAACCGCCTGTGTACAGAAATGTTCTCTCTATGATCTTCAATTGATGGCGTTTGCTCCAACTTCGAACATAACATGAAATTACTTTGGCTTTTATTATCAGTTTTAATTGAGTGTGTTCTCCAAACTTCCAGTGAAGTCTATATTAAAGAGGAAGGACCGATTGTGTACACCCATTACGGTCGAGTACAAGGACGAATCGTCGGGTTACCCGATTATCTTTTGAAGTCAGCGGAAGTATATCGAGGATTACAGTATTCGACAATTTACGGTTCTACGTTCCGGTTTATGCCTGGCACCGTTGTTTCAGAAACATGGCCAGAACCTCGTCGTTTTCATCATCCACTTGCACCATGCCCACAGAGGAAGTTTTGGGATACAAATTTGTTGGAACGGTACTCCGATGGGTATCGAAAAAGGCTATGTCGGATAAGTCACTCGGTATTCAATATTACCGAGGACTGTCTTAGTCTCACTTTATACAGACCTCATGCAAAAGGTAAGAACAAACGGTTAAAGTCTTTATAGAGCAGATTTTCCAACTATAGTTTTCCACTCTTCAATTTAATTATTGTCCTATTGGCAACCCTTTTTTTCAATTGACATGTGCATAGATGGTCATAATTCCGCATGTGCTCGCGATTTTAACTTTTAAAATTGAAGACAAAAAAATTAATACAAAAAAAAAATCACAGAGGTAAAAGTAACAATCAAATTTTAAAAAAATCGCTTCATCGCCCTCAAAGATTATCAGATTTACGAACTACAGAACAAATTCATTGTAATGAATGTTTATTGTGTCAGGGGACTCTCTTTACGACTTGAATACGTCATCAAACAACCTCTTAATCTACGCTTGGCTATTGCTTTATTGCTCGTCCTAACCTATTGCCGAAATTCCGCAAGGCTTTAAATTTTTTTTCATCAAACTTGGAGGTGTCATGCGAAGCAAGCTTAATAAGTTGTCGCACATTGGTTAAGGGCATAGTGGTCAATGCATAATCTAGTTGCTCAAATTGGGATGTCTAGACTTGTTCACAGAACAGATCTCGTATTCTTTATCATCCTGAAAAGGTTTTGCTTCTATAGACGTCCGGGTTATATAATCAGTAATATGCAGAAATGCAAAAGAAAAATTGACGTACAAACACGTTACAGTTTTAGAGACAGTTTAATTTTTTTCGTGTGTATGTTCAATCTACCGAACAAAGAGGATTCCATTTGTCAAGAGTAAGAGAACAGTCACTTTCGAATCTCTAGAGATTCTGCAATATATTATAATCTCCAGAAGACTTGCCAAATTAACAACTTTACAGACAGTTTGAATGTCCTACTGAAAAGGCCAATCGTTTAACACGGGTAACATTACGGTAATTGATGAAGTTACCAGGAGTGAAACTGTAAGCGAGAATCTTACCGAGTTGTAGTAATCGCGATTGACGTTACTTTCACTTTCGATGGTGTCTACTGAGGTCAGTTACAATTGGAAACGGGGCCGCTGTTTCGTATTTCTTCATTCATTTGACAGTTTAGATCTAGACATTGAGACATTGGGTCATTCAATTATGCACATACTATGGATGCTTATTAAACTCTTTGTAGAACTGTTGGTTGTACATTTAAAAAATGTACATATATTCAGTTTATATATAATATTTCACCACACACTATTTAAAACAACATTTTATTTTTTATTTTTTTTTTTTTACAAATAATAGGGGAAAAAAACATTTTACGATGAGATTTGTTAAAATGCTCTGAATAGTCTATGCATGTTGAAATAATAACATACAACAGCTAGGATAACTTGTTTAGTTGATTAAAAGTGAACGACTATTGGATAAGCGCACGTCATACATACAGTATAGCATATTTGAAAACGCCTAAAGCAAAACATACAATCTTTCTTTAATTACAATATGTTTTTGATAATCATTAAAGTGTTTATTAGCGCAGGCTTTCCTGATTGCAATAAAAAACAAAACACATTATCTATAAGTTGTAGAGTTAAAACAAAGTGTTAACAGGTTTTGATGTTTAGACCCCTGTTCAGAAATATTGAAACTTAAATTTCCATATCCATAACCTCTGAAAAAGTTGAAACTTTCCTAATGACAAAATTAACTAGCATTGTTAACATTTTTAATGTCTGAAATCAAACAATCATATTTAATACTAGATGAACATGAGAATTAGTTTCCATCAAAACGATGAGATTTTTTAAGGGTAAAAATCGATTTTGTAGAACTGATGACAACTTGATAGCAAAATAGCAGATTTTATTTCACAGTGTAACAACAAAGAGCAAAAAAAAAACGTCCTTTGATCTCTCTGTCTCTCTCTCTTGTATCAATATTTTTTCAGATAATTAAAGTTGTAGTATCGAGTTGCGTCCCTTTTGTCGGGAAAGTGTTGCTAAAATGTGACAATGTTCAGCAAAGCAATACGAGACAGCGAATGATGACAGTGAAAATTAATTTTGTATTTTTATGGGGTTTCGCTCGCACCAAATCCAGTGAACTGATTCGCTGATACACTGTATGATGAAATCTGTCGAAGGCGTCTAGTTCGCTCCAACGGGGAAACATTCTTCCAACCTTTCAGAATCGCGGAGATCTCATTAACACACAACGAGGTACCGTCAAACGCAGAAATATAACGACATACCAGATTTCAATAGAATCACCGCGTTATAATGGCAGTAGATACTTATATATGTAGAAACGTAAAAAGAAGTACATATTTAAGACCTATAGCTCCCATATTTCATTGCAGTGGTTATATAACATTTTTTTGGGGGGGGGGGGGGGCATTTGACTAGAATACTGTTTTATACACGAACTTTTGTATGTTCAACTCTGCGCTTTATCAAATGAGAATTGGGTTAAAATCTATACAGTGTAAAGATATGGCGTGCGTAAAGGAAATTTTGGTACCTCTTGAATGATATATGTAAAATTGATTATCAGCAATTTATAACTTTAGAAAAATTGTTGGCATAATTTCATTAATGAAGCTTTGTTGTCACGATCGAGAGCATTTTGCTCTTGATTTTAATCTTCCTCGGTTATATGTTCTCCTTGCAGTTCCTGACGCTCGGAAACAATTGCGTGTGAAATAACCATCACAAATTATGAGCAAACATCGATACGAACCTCGAACGATGTGTCAAAATTAATTTTAAGATTCGTTTTCCATTATTTTTTTTTTGTCCAGAAAAATCTTCTAAATTGCAAGGACGAAGTTTAATGAAGGTGTAACTTAAATTAAAAAAAAGTTTAATGCAACATTTTTCAAAGCAAGTAAATGTGAAGCATTTTTCTCTTGTTTTAAATTTTAAATTATAGTATTTTACAAAGACTGTGTTTCCACGGTGATTTCTTGTTCTCTCGTTTCTTAATTCGTCCGTAAGACGCATCGATTTTCCAATTAAGTTTCCTTTTTAGAGTCTTCAGGGAGTTCGATGCCAGAAGAACTGAGTTTGTTTGATTCTTGCTTTTCCTTAAAAAAGAGCATTTAATGAAAAAACTCTATGCTCTAAATTTTCTCGGTTCGTTTTAGCTTATAAAGTAGAATGTAGGCGACTTCATAGTACAATAGGGTCCTTGATAATTATATACTCTGTATGCGATCAAACGGTACTGCGTTGACATATATTTGTTCATTTCACCCTCACGTGAAATTCACGTAAATTTCACGTGAATATCGTGTAAATTTCACGTGAATATCGTGTAAATTTCACATGAAGTTCTTTAATTTTCACGTGAATTTCACGTGAGGCACAATTGGCCGTAATAGCAGAATTTTAGATCTTTATGTTTCATCACGATTTAAAAAAAATAATAGACATCTTTTGTAAATTTCCTGATGACCTATAGAAAATAAACAATAAGATTTCAAACTGGTCTGCAGAATATAAGTAGGTCCACAGAGGTATTATAATATTAACATAAAATTTTTCATCTTCTCTTGTTTATTAAAGGGACTTAGACACGATTTGAGCTAAAAAAAAAAAAAAAAAGAAGAAAATTCAAATTTTATTTTTCCATTTTTAATGTTTAGAATGGTTAATATGGGTATTTTTAATGCTTTGTCAAAATTTGAAAGTCCAACATTGCGTTAAAAGCAAGATAAAGAGTTTGAAATTCATTGTTTTGTAAACAAAGCTCGACCTTGTTATTGTTTACATATGTGTTTTATTGATATAAGTTTCAATCAAACGTTGCTTTCTTCTGTTGATAATTAAACTTATGAACACATTAAACCAGCTTACCTTCTTTTCAACGAGTCATTTTGTCAAAGAAATGGTAATTTCATACTAGTTTACATTATTTGTAAACAAATATAAGACTCGAGCTTGTTTACATAACATTGAATTCTTACCTCTGTATCTCTCATATAATTGACTTCTAACATTGAAATTTTGGTCAATCATTCAAAATGTGCAAATTAATTAATTTAATATACATAATAAATAGAAAATAAAATGTTCATCTAAAATCGTGTCTAAGCCTTTGAGGAAAGACAACATACCGACGAACATTTTTGAAACGTCTTTATCACGAAATATTCACCCACCGTTGTCAGCCACCACGGCTAAAAGATAAATAAACGGGGAAGAGATTTGAAAATCGACTCTTACGACGGCTCAAATAATAAACTTGAACAAATGCATCACGTATTGTTAAGTAGATAACATGATTTAATTTGAAAATTCCATTTAGAATCGCAAAGGAATACGTATCTCCATTGAAATTTGATAATCTCATTATGCCACCTCGTTTTGATGAACTTTCCATTGCCACGCATTTCAGCTAAAATGATTACATCCTTACACAGCAAAGCAAATTAATTTTACAAACATTGAATGTCAATTGAACATTGTTTCACTCTAAGACGGGAGCCATTATTGATATATGTACAAGTACAATAAATAGATGTTTAAAAGATTAGATTACCTTTAAGAGATATCAGAAACTAACAATCAGTTAAAACGAAAGTTAAGTCACTGGGGGGTGGTTTGAACTTTTAATATTATTTAAAAGTGCAATGCTTTGTTTTTCCTCAAGAACACGAGCTTACATTCTGATTCAAAAGAATAAAGGTTAATGGAACAATCTTGCTTTGATCCACGTTTGTTTATGATAATGGCCGCCATCACATTGTCAGAAAACCCATTGGCATCGCATACGCTCACTCACCGTGAAGTTACTCGTTCTCATCAATAATTCATGCGTCTCTCTGATTGGCCCCTACATATTTCGTAAAGGAAATTTCACCAATCATATTAATGCTTAAGCATTAAAAACACTAGAAACGGTTTAATTGTGTTCATAATTAACTTGCAAACCTCCAAAATAAAACTCAATCAATTTTGTACTAGTATACAATCAATGCAAACAAATTATTGCAAGTCTCGTGTTTACATAAAAAAAAAAAGAATTGTGAAACCTGTATCTCGCTTGTAACTCGACAACAGACATCAAATTTTGCTACCTGGCTTGAAATGCCTTTAGTAAAATGCATTGTTAACAATATTTCACCCCAAATTGTGAGCATGCTAATATAAAGATAATTTGTTGACCATCAAGCCTCCTTCTGAAAGGTGAAGTCCCATTCCCGCCCTTGGCAGTGGGAAGGTCTGTGCTGAACTAATAGCATGGCATAGACTGTTCCTTTTCTGCTTTTCTTTCAATACAACTTACGTGTATATGTTTGTGAATTCTTGAAACTATATACCGACTTGCATTTGAAACAATGAGAACTGTGGATATTAGTTTCAAAACACCAACATGTTTATTTTCGAGTTTTAAATAATCCACCGTCGGATTGCATCTTTACCAATGAAAAATACAAAGAATAAGTTTACATGTATTATTATTAATACTTGTCTTGAAACTAGCGTATGGTTTTTTTTTGTGAATGGTTAATGTACTTTTCCTTAAAAAAAAACAAAAAACAAAAACAAAAAAAAAAAAACAAAAAAAAAGTGCGTTTGTTGTCGATGACGGATCATCTAGGTGTCATAAAAAACTATCAATAAAATATCCATATCTTATTTTTCATTGTGATATATAATGTAATTCAATAGAGAGCTAACCCCGAGCTATTGTTTTTCTTTCTTTTTTTAATTACTTCACATGTATCTTTTTTAGAATACCATGTATCAAAGTTAAAAAAAAATTAGTCGATTTTTAAGACAATATGGTTAATACCATGAATTCACATCTGCCAATTAATCATATAAAATTATATGAGATTATATATAATTTAAAAAAAAAATCATTTATAAACCGAAAGTGGTTTTTGTGTTTAATTACAAACAATAATATAGATCACATATCAATGTTTATTTTGTCAGTGAATGTTATAGATGCTTTAACCGTAAAACCAGAGTTTGAATAATAGGGTGGTGGTTTGGGGGGGGGGGGGGTCCGTCGAAACAAGTTTAAGGATTCGCGGAATGGTGACGCAATTCTCTGTATACGGAAACTTTCCTCCTTAACGCAGCTTACCTCTCATAAGCACCGGATGTAAAACCTGCCACCACTGCGCAACCTGGGGAGACAATCGGGTCATGCAGAAAATCTAATCGCATCTTCTCGGGCCTTTCCGAGCAGCGTAAAAACAATCTCGAGTTGGTTTTCCAAGCTCTGTCGGAAAGGCCCGAAAAGTTGCGATTGGCAGTAAATCTCCACATCACCATTCACGAGCGTAACTATCCCTCGTGGCTTGATGGTTAATATCACGGGGATGGATCAAGAGATGATTAGATTTTATTGAGACATTAGTCCCCTTAAAATCGATATAGAAATAGCTGAAATGGCTCAGAGTTGTTCTTAAACTGTTTTCTGAGCACTGTGTAATGTAATCGCTGAAAATAGTCCTTGTTATACAATTATGATTGTATTTCAAATCGAGCTAAAGATGTACGAAAGCAGAAACATATGAAATAAGAAAACGGCGGACTCTATGAAGCATGCATTTTGACATCCTTTAGTAGACGATAGTAGCGAAATAAAACTGAATTGAGCATGCAATCTTTTGAATATTAAAAGTCACGTGCAACGAATATGTAGCCCTAATAAAGCTGACAGTGATTTATAAGGAATTTATTTAGACGATAAATAAATTCAGAAAGCTCTTTAATACTTTTTTGGTCGGGAATTGTCAGAGAAAAAGAATACGAGTGACGATTTGTTGTATTCAATGTTTAAATGAAAAAGATGGATCGGGCATCATGCAGTTTTGATACTATTAAAGACTTCTGCATGGTACCTCGAGGTTTCCGCGTAAAATCGGTTTGTTTAAAATCAAACCTTCCACCAGCTCCATTATTTTGATGGTCTAGTGCTAGGTTTGATTATAATCAGACTGGCGTAAATTGACCCATTGGTCGATATATATCAATAACAATGTTTTTATAATTTTTTCACGGTGTCCTTATGAAGATGATAAACATTTCCATACTAAAAAATACATGTATATATAATTAACTGCGCTTTCTCAAACGGTATCACCACAGACATGCTAGCATTTTAGCTTTTTAGAGAAAAAGAGAGAAATATTACATGTAGTTTAAAAATAATGTGCATGTATTATAATTATTGGTTAACTCTTTGATTATCTTGATAATTTAGAGTGTAAACATGCGATTCTTGTTAAGCATTTTGGGGGTTTAGAAGAAAACCCCTCAATCAAAATAGGAACTATTTTTCTTTGCTTGACCACGCACTTATTTCCGTTTTTGACCGATGATCCCCGTGCGGCGATCGAAGTCCAATTACTTTGTATCTTCCGTTATTTTGTTTGCATCTCGATTCATCACCGCGTAAACAGTCGTAGATTACGAATTGAGACTCACCATCATATTATTGCCGTGATTATTTCATTATTTTCGATTAATGCAGCAGATAGATCAATTTTGTCCGGAATAATGGATGAAAATGATCGAGTCGGATCGGCTGCGCGAATTGCCTATATGTAGCCTATTGTTAGACTCGGCATTGTTAGCAGAAGTAAGTAATAATGGAATAAGTGGCGTTTGCTTATAAGAACACCCTTCATAAAACAGCTTTCCCAATTGTGATCGAAAATATCTCGAAGGCATTTTTTCCCACCGGATATTAGATGTAAAAGGCATTGGTACGCAAACTTAGTTTGTTACCAGAACAGACAATTAAAGACATTTCTCTGGTGCTGCGGTAGGGCAAAAAAAATGTCGTCTGACTTATTAATAACAACTTTTTTTTTAAACAGATTTTTGATTTCTTTTTCCGGTTGATGTTATGGATTAAAAGAAAATTGGAAGAAATCATTTATTTATTCAGCTGATAAACAATAACAACTTTCAATTTAATCTTTTAAAAATAATAACATACGCTATTGATTTCCAATAATAAAAAGTAAAACTTTAAAACTCGTATAAAATAATATATTTCTTACATCCATTTATATCCTGTAAAGTGGCCCATATTTTGATAGTAAAAAAGAGGAAAATAGAGCTTAATAAAACCCGTATATTTACAAACAGTTGGATAAAATTTTAATGTGAAATGCGTTTTATCAATAACGAAATCGAAACCAAAAGATTTTGATGTCAACATCGCCTTTGTCTTAGTGATTTTTTAAAAAAAAATGTCACGACCGCCTCTTTCATATTGACAGCTTAAGGGTGCTGATTGGTCAACAACATACCATCAGGTATATATTAAACTGTTGGGGATGCTCTCCGTATCCTGAAACTATTTTAAGTAAAGAAAATAAATATTTTAGCATTAAAATTTATATATTTTGGCATATGTTTATTTAGAGTATTTCTTCGAAAGGAGATCGATTTGGTCTAAAAATTGGTACGACCATCCACACCTCTTTAAGTAAATTTCAGCACACCAACTTCACTCCATCGATTTGTGAGATATGGGCTTTGATCCGTACATGTTTTCTTTTTAACATTATTTGTTTTCTAAACATCACTGGTTTATATTTGAAAACTTTTATGCATTTTGGATGCAAAATAGAATTCACCCTAACGGTTTGGGTCATATTAGGCATAGTTTTACGTGAACGTTAATAAAAAACAAAAAACAATCTTTAGCTCAAAATTCTCGTTTTAATAAAATTCAATGTATATTGTTAAAAGCTCCTTTGCGGTAAACCAAGACCAAACATTTTAACAATCGTTTTCATTTGGAATGACTTTATACTCACTGTCGACTGAACTTTATGATATTATGAATATGCATTAGTTACCATGAATATGCATTAGCGATTAAGAAGGATATATGTCTTGGGTACTACTATAAACCGGAAGTCTGAACAGAAATGCGTTAATGATGTGTTAATTGATACAGAGTTGCAAAAAAACTATATAGCTATTGGTTTTAAAATTCAAGGTAATTAGTGCCATTGTAGTTCTAGGGAAAATATCATACATACACTGTGCGTAATCATTTGAGTTGACCTACGTCATTGCTGTACATGTACATGTACATGTAAGCATGCGCATTGCTGCTTTGATCGTAATGGTTCGAGAAAATTCAATGTAATGTTTTGACAGTGTTATAAATGAGGATGGATGGTCATGATCCAAAATTTGCCCATCATACACGCTGAATTTTAATATTAAGTAAAGAAATACTTATTCCTAATATTTTAGCTTCTAAATTTTATTATGCTCCTATACCTTTGTACAAGATTTCTCCTTTTCAAGGAGATTGACATTTTATAGAAATGGCGATGACCATCTACTCCTTTTAATGAGAATGGTAATTTCAGTGCTTCATTTTTCTTGAAGTCTGTGCATTTTGGTACATTCAAACTGTTGCCCATTAAGTGAAGAACGCGACAAGTCTCTAGAGCTGAATAGATCTGATTTGAAATCTATTTGATAGTAAATCGTTTATTTTCTTTCTAAGTACACAAAAACAGAAGCTTTAATATTTGTCTCAAGAATAGTTTATCGCCGTTTGCTTTATTTAGTTTTCAAAGGAAGAAAAAAGAGGATCGAAAAAAGCTGAGAAAAATGACGACACTAAATTGCGAATCACAGATAAGCGGGATGAATTAAGAAAATATTTCAAATGGAACTCTTCTGATATCCAGATTTTTATACGATATGTCTTCTTCTCTTTGAATGTTGTCGGGAAGTGGCGTCAACTTGAAAACCGTGTAATGCAGAACATTCAATATCGTCTCAGATTTGATGCAACAAAAAAAACATTAACTGTAGCATTACTTTCCTTCTCGTTGTTAACTGCGTCTAGCTAGAGTGTGATAAACGATAGATACTTCATTTATCTGTTCATGCCATCTAATCGATTATTTGTATGTATTTGTCATAAACAGCCAAATGGCGAAGTTGTTCTTTTTACTTGTATATGCTTTTACGTATCAAAACCCCCCGAAGGAGATCCTTTTTGATAGCACTAGTTTGGGATGTCTCTTCCAAGTTCCAAGCCGCAATTATATTTTGTTTTGTTGCAAAACTAAAACTAGCACCGTACCACTGCTCGAGTGTATCCGGATAGGAAAAATGAAATATCAAATTAGCAGTACGTCGCTCTTCCTGTAACCTGTTCCATTCTATATTCAAATTGCGCGTGGCCCCTAGGAAGCTTTGATCACGTGACAATTCGTGGAATATTTTCCTGACAATCTCTTCTTCCGAATTAAGATAAATATCAGTTTTTTTCTGCAGGGTGAAAATAAACTGCATTACCGCTAAAACCCCCGTTTATTCATATATTCCCCAATGTTATTCAAACGATTCATAGACTTTCAGGCAAGATCATTTATTTTTGTTTTTTCAATAAAATGGAGATCCTTGCAATCAATTTCCATGGTTTGGCTCTAAGTTAGGCAAGATGGAATGATCAATTGACTGCTCAGTCCAATGGCCAACTTTGTATCATGAGACGTTTCGCGGTCTTTGTCAAGCATCTTCTAGGTGTGGATAAACAGTGCGCGTGCCTGACTAACGTGTTGAGGAGAGAGAAATATACATACTCGATTCGTGAAGATCTGGTATTGATTAAATTTCACGCTAAGATTTCGCATTGTGAGTTTTGTGATCTTATAAATGTCATGAGTATACCTACTGTATGAGAAACAACACTGTAAAGGGATTCTACGGGGAAACTAACGGCGTTGGAATATGAGACGGACTGTTTTCGGCATGGTACTAGCAAGCAACTTATTGGGGATACTCGCACCTGTCATAATAAGGCATATGACCTCGGAAATTCAGCTAAAACAGGGTCGAATAAGGGGGTCGCTGATTGAATTTTCTGGAACAGGAAAACGGAAAATGTCACCCACCGAGGCTTTCTTTGGACTGTCTTATGCTTCTTTGAGAAACAGTGATTCCAGATTTCAAAGACCTGTTGCATATTACGAGACTTGGCAAGGAACGAAATTCTTAAATGAGACGAAATTGCCGTGTTCACAACTTCGACTTAATTTGTCAAAAAGTGAGGAGGTATCGAACAGGTTTCCCCAGGGTCGGCCGGAACATATACGTAATATTGAGTTATACACGTCTCACACGACCGAGGATTGTCTCACACTGACCCTCTATAAACCCTATTGGAGAGGTAAGTCATGTCCGAAATCGTAATAACTGCCGAATGTGCGGTGTCTTTTGGCGGCGGTATAGCACCACATCTTTGCTTCGCTTTTCTAATTACTTTGTTCATAAGTATTATTCATAAAATAAGAATTATTTTCCAACGTCAACTGTTTCGTACACTGTGTTATAACATAAATCGTCATTGGTAACAATAATTGATATTTTTCTTCAGAAGAAAATAGCGTGTATTGTGTGAAGAAAAAAAATCATCCAATAATATGGTGTCAAGAGAAAGTTTTTTTAAAGAAAAACCTTGACGCAAAGATGTTCTAAAAATTGAAAAAGCCTTGTCAATTTTTATTGCAAGCTTAATTATGTATCTATTTTTCAAATGTTGATGATGAGACATGTTATTGACAAACATGCTTCAAGAATGAGAGAGTTTATTGCGAGTGAGCAAAATCAATAGAAGATCAACATGATGACCGATAGGATTACTCCAAAAAAAGGGAATAATCCTGCCTCTAATCGTTTGCCATATCATACGGTTTTCTGAAAGTGTTAATCAATCCTGCATCCCAAACTGGATTCGAAACTTGGGCTTCGGCGGCGAATGCTAAAAATGTCTCTCCGCTGATCTAACACAGACCCCAGGATATAATCTACAATGCAGATGGATGCAAATTGCGATAATAAGCAAAAATCGAAGATATAGTTCTCCTATTGTGACTATTGACCATTTCACAAAGAATTTGGTGGTCTAGTTCGCGCAGACAGTGACGCGCAATTCATTATCATCCGTTGTCGCTCGTTTTCTAGCTGCCTAATGCCATTCGGAACTCCCACCAACTGCGTCTCCTCGGACTTCATTAGTCTTGAGATTTTCGAGCAATAAAAAAATAGTCTCAAACAATTGTTCCCCTAAGGCATGTGAAGTGTACAGTTCATTTAATGAAGACTCCAACAACAAACTCTCTCTTCTAATATCTTATTACAGTCTGTGTCACCAAAGAACTGTTTAAAGAACAGGAAATGGCCCATCAGCGGAATGGCTTCTCAGCACTGTTACTTTTAATTGTTCTGTCTTCGAGCATAAGCTCTACAGGGCATTGAGAGAAAATTTGAATTCGAGAGCTGAAGGTCATTTTTTATTCATTTAGCATATTTTGTTGCATAACTATATTTTACAGTTATAGTATTATGCAATTGGTGTTTTTTGCAATTCTAAAAAAACAATACATCGACAAATAGCTTGCCTCATTGAAATATTATTTCACGGGAATACCGATCTTCTTCGACAAAAATCACTATGCTTGCATGTATATGGAGTAATCAAAGAAACAGAATCACACCCCTATATTAATGTTAGAACTATTCAACATTAAAAACAACGATAACTTCCCAAGTTTATCCCCTGCAGACCTCACCGCAGTTAAACATAGAACAGAAATGGTTCTATTCTACAGTTTAATCAGTCTATCTCATTCTGTAAATACAAATTACTGTTCCGGTGTTATGTTTGGGATCCATTCCGCATGGTTTGAGGTTGTCGTAAAATTTTCGGAACATGATGTTTTTATGTACATAGACCGACTACGATTAACGTAAATGGGTCTGTGAGCAGAGATAGATAACAAAGCGAGATGTAGTCAAATTTATAATTCCATTAAACATAATGTGGTTTCTGGACCAAAGACTACGATGCACAGACAATTTAGAAGGATTGCATAAACAAATCAAGCAGAGCATTGTTAATCTTTTAATATTGGTCTCTGGACTGAATTCTTCCATCGAACGTGTCGACAGGAAGTTCGATCTAGGCGCCTTCCGTTTTTATTTTATTCTTCACCATGGCTACCAAAGTAGTTTTTAAATGAGATATTAAGCTCTAACAAATTTAATGTCTCTGAAACAAAACAAAAAATCATTCACAAATCCTATTAAGTGCAGAAATGCAAATAGTTATCAAAAATGGTTAACTTTTATGGACAATATTCACATAATGCACATTTGCTTTACTGCTCTTGTAAATTAATAATTACCAGATTAAGTGGTCAAAATTGCATTTTAAGGTAAAACACAATTTATACGTTATTTGTTTAGGGGGATTAAGGGGTGAGGTTGGGATCCCTACAATATGCTTGATTTTGTTTTCCAGCAACAAGATACAAGTATTGACGAAACAATATTCATGATGATAGTTAAAGCCCCAGTCCATCTGTTTATCTCTGCTTAATTCCATGAATTGTTGGTCCCTCTATTTGCTGCCGATGTCTCGTGTTCTTATTACTGGTAAGCCAAACATATATCAGATATAATTGAGGCTTAATGACCATGGGGTTGGCATAGAACCGAAATACTAACTACATGTAAGTCCAGGAAAGTGGAAGAATTTCCAAGCAGACAGTAGATAACGCTAGATCACGAAGGGAGCAGGGCTCTCGTTTCGCTGTCCCGTGATTAGTTTTCGTCTGATGTTGTCTGTGCTGTTATTATCGTCGTATTACACTTCAACACAGTTTGTCTTCGAAATGTCAGATGTTTCGTGTGACTTGAGGAAGATTGCGTGATGTCATGTTGCTAGCATTTAGTTACACTAATCAGTAATGGTCTGCCAAACATGGATTATCCTTTCTTTACAAAAGAGAGCAAAACAAAAATCAGGCAATATAATGTTAGGGAATTGTTAGTTCACACACAAAAAATGATTGCAAACACCTTGTTGGAATTTAACGTAAAAAGATTCAAAATAATAAATCCTAAAAATTTCTTTGATGTCTGTTTGACAAAAGTATTTTTAATCGAAACTTCGTTTGTCCTTGAACTATAATTGAATAAAAACAAAGTATTTCACTTTTTCGGTTTCTATGCTTCTAAGAAAGAAGAAATGAATTTTGTATTTTGTTCTTTTGTTGTTGTTTTGTTTTAGTTTCAATATCGAACAACGCCTTAAAGAAACAATTTCCTGCAGCCATTTTGATTAATAAAATAAATACAATGACCATTTTGAAAAAAAAATGAAATCTTGAATATCACATATCTGCTGTCATTTGTAGAACACTTTCAACAAAAAATGAGTGAAATCTAGTGAAAGTGTATACAGTTGTACGTAAACGGAATCTGTCGATCAAAATTATGGATTGTCACACTTGCTCAGACCAACTGCAATAATCAATGCACGTTATCATGCGATGGTCCTAAGACTCCTTTATTAGTCTTTAACGATTCTTAGCCGTCCACTCATTAATTTTGTACACATGGTTTCTTCGGTTATTTTGTCTCTAAGACAGATTATTCTGTTCAATAAAGGTCTCAATTTCTCTAGAAATGAGGATTTTTTTTTAGAAGAGAGAATGTGTAAAGAAGATTTATAGATCCAATAAAAAGTAAATTGAAACAAAGCAAATACCGGTAATCTTTTTTAATAAATTCTCAGTATTAGTTCTGCTGACATTAAAAACAATTAATTCGTGTGCCTCAAATTAAAAATCGAACATCAAAATCGAGTTCTAATAAAACCAGATTTGTGTAAGTTTTCGATGTATTTATATTTACGATGGCGTCAATTTCTATCTGTGTTTAACATGTTAACATTTCATTTTTCCCCAATTCCTTCTTGCATTTTCGATTCCTTATATAAAATGTCATTAAGAGAAGGAATTAGTTTTGAAACTCTTTGTAGCCAATCTAATTATAGTTATTTAGAGTCACGTGACTTTTCCCGTCATTCGCAGCACTCCGTCACGTCAGACTATCGACACTTGCTTTGGCGCCTTGTGATGGTGACACGAGTATTTGTTACTAATTGATACTTATGGGTCAATCGTTTCTGTCAATTCTGTCAAAGCAATTGCATCGCGTTTCATCATTTAGTGTTGATGGGGGGGGGGGGGGGGGTAACAGTTACATGTACCGTATCAGAATCTGTTGATGAACATTGACATCTTTGAATTATTGCGATAGAAAAATAAATGACATCATATATCTGTAGAATTAATGCAATTATGAGATCGAGAAAAAGACGATTTATTTTAAAGTTCATTTTCTTAATTGTTTTAAGGAAATTATTAACTTCTTTGATGCCAAGGCATAGAATATTAGCTGTAAGGCAAATACCCTGCAATGATATTTTAATTTTTTAAGCCTGTTCCTAGTTGTGTTAACTGTTGCACGAAACACCATTATAGCTGCAATTTCCTGATAACAGAAGTAAAGGATGATAGTGCCACATTCTTAATTTATGTGGCCAGACTGATTTTAGAAGGGTACTTTACGAAGCTTTGATATTGATTGCCTAAGATCGTATTACCTTTGTCTCTCCGACAGTGCAATAATTTGTGTGAATGAACTTCCATACAATCTTTAGATTTCAATTAAAAATCGTGTTTTATTTTATCTTTTGTAGAGAAGAACGATTCATCCCCATTTCCAGTAATGGTGTTCATCCACGGAGAGTCATATGACATCGGAACCGGAAATGCGTATGAGGGAAGCGTGCTGGCGAGTTACGGAAAGGTCATTGTGATCACCGTCAATTATCGCCTCGGCGTTCTAGGTAAGTCATTTGTGACGAGTGCACATCAATCGCAACTTCTCGGGTCTTTCCGAGCCCTGTCGGAAAAGCCCGATAAGTTGCGATTGGAAAACACCAAAAAGATCTATCTCTGAGTTCTTTCATTCCTTCTTATACAAGAAATCATACAAGAAATTAAAGCATCACGGGCTGCAATTTTCTTGTCGAAGATATTTATTATGGCTTTGCAATTTACTTCTAGATATAAAAAGACTATGATTTATATACTTCTATTAACCATATTTATGTAGAAAAAGCTTTTGAAGGGCTCTAATTGAAGCAAAATTACATTAATGTCGTCCTACACAATAATTGGTTTGCATTAAAGTCCTCAGGAAAGAGAATTTGTTCTTCTTAAAAAAAATACTAATAATTTATTTAAATATTATCTATTATAAAGGTCTCGGTTACATGCAAAATTATTCTGAAAGCAGATTTTTTAAAGCTTAAAATAAAATTAAAAATTACAGCTAATATTTCTTTAAAACAAATGCACTATGCATTAATCACTGTCTCTCAGTGATGTATTTAGTGAAAATTAGACGAAACTCTATGAAGCTATATATCTCTCAGGACGCGTTTTGAAGGTCTGATAAAGTGCCGTTCTCACTATATAAAAACGTGTATAATTAACTTCTTTTTCATCTTCAGGGAAATAAGAAATGAAGGTTGAGATATAAACGATATCATTTTGTCATTAATTTCCCGATTATATAATTCTAAAATAATTGTCCGTTTCCACCGAAAGCTTCATGAAATGTTTCGGGTTTTTTTGGCGTGCGATAGCGAATTGGCAAGGTTATATTAACGTATCTGGAACCGTCAGCTTGTATTCAGCAAGATGTAACTGTTGATACCACTCTGTTTGTACATATATAGATAAAGTCCAAATTAAAACAAAACGCTTGTAGGAAAACAATTATATGGTGTACTTTTGATAATCGCTGCAATAAATTTCTGCTGCATCAATTTTGGTTTTACAGCCATCGTCTTCTTACAGAAGACGCCTAAGGAACCAAGTGACATATATGTATACATGTAAATCAGTAAACTTTCCTTCAGGGGCCAAACTTAATATACTTAAATTTAAAACAGCAAATTCTTTATCAGACGAGTGTTATCAATGATCTCTTCTTGGAAACGTTGATCAATGCTGTGAAATTATTTAAATTCGTGATGGCTAGTTTTCGTGGACTCTCAGATTTTAACAAGAATAGGGACAATAAATTTCATTGTTTGTGAATGAATATTAAATGAACACAGATCCAAGAGTCATTATTTGTTGGTCATTTAAAACTCTAGGTGAGGGGTAATCACGAAATCCACCACGAAAATTAAGCCAGCTAAGTATTTATCTAGGTTTCCTGGGCGAACCCGAATATTATAGATTTCACATTAGTGTCTATATATTATTTATTTGAATTATTTCTATGTTTTCTGGGTGAACGGTGAATATTTAAGATATCCCATTATTTTCTATATATTTACCTAGGTTTCCTGGGCACGGGACATCCCAATGCCAACGGGAATCAGGCCCTTCTCGACCTTCTGGCCGTCCTCACGTGGATCAAGGAGAACATCGCATCATTCGATGGGGACCCGAACAGAGTGACCTTGTTTGGGCATGGCCACGGTGCTGCTCTTGTTAACTTCCTTCTGTTTGTTCAAACAGTTAAAAGAGGTAATTTTAGGCTCATTACTTTAATAATGAAATATTTTAAGTTTTTTTAAAACTAGGGGTTGGGATAACACGCCCACCTAACACCCCCTTAAAAAAACCCATCAATTCATAGCATTGGAGCAATGGCTAACTAATTAGACTTGGAAATGCGCTCCTCTACGATACGCTATACAAGTGTAGTACAATGTATCGACGAAGAGCAGTTTTACAAGCTAATTTTAATTAGATTTGGAGTAGTTAGTCTCTCTCTCTCTCTCTCTCTCTCTCTCTCTCTCTCTCTCTCTCTCCTAAGCAAGATAAATATTTTTGTTAGTTTGAAATTACTTTATTATTGAATTAATGAACGAGAGAAACATGTCTGTAGATTGCTGGTTCAAAGAAGAACTATAAATGAATCTAAATCTAAAAATAAAAGAAATATAAAATGTAAAAAATGTGTTCGCATATCGTGTAGATGCCGGTGATAGGTAGGTAGTATTTTTCTAACACCTGCAACTCTTGTGAAATTTGTAATATTCACCTAGTAACTAATAATAATTCGACAAGGAAAACATGCTCTGAACAAAAAATGAACAAAACAAAAAAAAATGGCCAAACATCAAACGATCTTCACACATCTGAGCTTTTCTTATGATTTATTGTTGCTGTAGGATTTCTTGTAAGCATTTTCTAGACAACAGTCATCAGGCATTTTGATGGCTAAAACACAGAGATTCACCGTGAAATGACTTCTGTGAGTGACATCAGAGCACCAGGTGCCCGTTTCTTATCGAGATCATTATGTTTTATTAGATGACTTTGTATTCCAGAGGTCGAAAAGTGGCGGAAACAAGCTCAGTTGTATATTACATATATCGGGAGGGTTTTTTGTTTGTATTTGATGGAGCGTGATATAAATATTATTTCTTGTTTTATTATACGTTGTTAGATCAAAGTAAAAAAAAAACCTGTTATTGACAAGATGAAAGTGAATACTGTGGAATCATTTAATTTCGAGGCGGCTTATTTTTTTTTTTAGATACCCCTCCCCCTCCCCACCCCCCACACACTCGTATATTTAACATTCTTAACAAATTATGAAACATAGTATTTATTTATTCAACAAACAAGTAAATCCACTAACCTGTGAAAAATTAAAATTCTACGTAAATTGGTCCCAGCCAAATTTAACGATTCGACAGTTCACAAGAGTGATGAATTTCAAAATTACGGTATGGAAAATATAAAATGAAATATCATTTTTAAAATCAAGTAATATACAATTTTTTTTGTTATTAGTTTGTATTTTTCGTTTCAGAGAAGCTCTTCCATCGCGCAATCTTGATGAGCGGTTCCGCCGGAAGTTCGTGGTCAGAGTCCGTGGATCCCCTCGCTTGTGCTCAAAAATTAGCCGTTAACGTCAATTGTAGTCAGTACATTAACGAATCCGCTAAACTGATTCAGTGTTTCAAAAACAAGACCACCGAGGAACTTGTCAACAATGCTCCAACACCACCTAAATATTTCTCCTGCTTTGCTCCTTCCACGAAGATCGGGACATTTTTTACAGGACCTTTAGACAATATGATGAGAGACAAAAATTCGTACGCTTTCTCAAAAATTCCCGTCATGCTTGGGGTGACTAAGAACGAAGCTTACTCCTACCTTAACCAACAAGAGCTAACAAACGGGGTCACAGACTTCAGAAAGAAACAGATTCTTAGGACGTACGTTCAAAACGTTTACAAATACCACCGCCAAAAGATTTTTGAAATCCTGGACCACGAATACTCCGATTGGACGAGACTACAAGATGACAAAACCAGACGAGACAACGTCATGGAGATGATCAGTGATGGTCAGTATGTGGCCCCTATCGTAAACATGGCCAGGGAGCACGCGGAAACGAGGGCAGGGACCTACTTTTACTCTTTCGGGTATTCCACCAATTCTGAGAGCAAGAGCTTCCCGGAGTGGTCCAGTGGGGTCTTTGGTGATGAGTTACCGTACGTCTTTGGGGCACCCCTAGTAGACGGGATATCGCCGTTTCCAAGTGAATACACCAAGAATGAGAAGCGACTCAGTGCCTCTGTCATGAGATTCTGGACAAATTTTGCCAAGTCGGGGTAACCATTTGGTTGAAAAAAAAATAAAGATAGAAGAATTTGAATTTAAAGGACAAAGGGAAAAAATCTAAGAAAATAAGAAAATAAGTACTTCTCCTTAAATGAATTACTTCAACCGCTTTCAAGTAAATAGCTCCACTGTTATCTCATGTGATGAATAAAAAAGAGATAATGTTAAATAATTATAATATTTATTTTGTTAGGAACCCAAATTTTCCTGTGAAAGAAACGATATTTGAAAAAGACAAATTCTCGGACATAGATTGGCCAGAATACGACCTGAAAAAGCAACAGTATCTTCAGATTGGTAATTATTGTTTCCTTAGCCATCAATACTTTCATCACTAATACGCAATCGACAAACACGTCATTAACATTTTATTGCGGGGTTTTTTCTGTATAAGTTTAAACAGAATCGTTATTAAAATACAATGTAGTCAGATCTTAAACAAAATTAATTATGAATCCATGCAAAAGAACACAGCTTGTTTATTCTTAAAGCTCACCGTCGGATCTTATTTGATTTGATGATGAGCTTTTATCTTGTAAAGCTGCAAGTAAAACATCTTCCGTACACTACATAGAGTTAAAAACTTTTGATGGATCCTTCAATGTTTAAACAAACACTTCAAGATCAACCAAAATCTTTCGCTTCATCTTTTAAATAATAACAAAAAGGTATTCCTTTTCATTTGTAAATATGTTTTATTTCACAGGAAAACGTCCTCAAGTTAGACACCATTACCGCGGCAAACAGCTAGCCATGTGGTTGGATCTTATTCCAAAAATCAACGTGGAAGACATCACAAACAGCGAGAAGCCAGACAACGCGGAACACAATTTGTTAGATCCGAGAAACGATTCGACCTTCGATGAACCCCAGCGACTCATTACTCGATTCCATAGGTTATTCCCCGTCCCTCCCTCCACGTCCCCACCCCCGCCAAAAGACCCGCCTTACCAGCCGAACACATCCTCCGAGAGTGTGTGGGACAACACGGAAGGACGACCAAAGGTGTTCGTTACGGAAGGAGGCGGCGATTTGGCCACTTCTGTACTTCCGCCGGTTTCAGATTCCCGAGCTGGGGAATCTTTGGCGAGGAGTTCCGTCCCTTTGAGTATAACGGTTGCTATAGGTTGTTCTTTGCTGTTTTTAAACATATTGTTTTTTGCCGGTGTTTATTATCAGAGAGACCGTATCAAGAAGCTGAAACGTGCCAAAGGAGCGTGTGAGACGGAGCTCAGAACTCCAAAGAAGAACGGAAACGATGGAGGCATCTCCAATCCACACGAAACATCGAGTTTAATGACGTCACAAGCGGCGCAACAACAAAATCAGTTGACGCCATTAAAAACAGTGAATGAAAGACCCGAGGTTCAAGGGAACCCGATATATGCTGCCATATCAAAATCATCAGATCATTCATCAGATAAATACTCATATTCCCCAGTTCCTACAGACTCCTCCTCTCCGATGCATAGACATCGGGATCGGAATACACATTCTCACACAAACAATGTTCAGTCTTCGTACAAAGGCGTGAGCACTTTTTCTTCGGGACGACCGCCAGATCGCTCACCGAAAGCTGACAGAAATGCATTAAAGAATAATGAAAGACTTAAATCAAAGACTAACAAAGATAACCCGTCTTCTAATTCGACTAATGCAATCACTGTTGTTTAACATTGATCCGTTTTCATGTGTCATGTTTGAGCGATGTTTTGTATACACGTGACGTATAAATGTGCATATGTGATCAAGGGCACGTGAAAAAAATGAGAGTTTGTTTAATTTATGTATAAATTGTTGTGTGTGTGATTGTAATGAATGTATTTGAAATTGTGTTCAAGTTGATGATATGGGGGACAACTCTTGCATATGATCTTTAAAAGAAATGTTACGACGTTCAATTTCCCCAAAAATGATTTTCAGACGGTGTTAAATGCAAAGGTACTTTAAAAAAGTATAAATTGCATTGATATTTCTTTCATGGACTTCAAAGTTGAATTTTGAAGAAAAATATATTGTATTATTCTCTTTGAATGTTTACCCACAACTTGAATCTTTTTTCGTTAAGGAGTATGGATGGTCAACAAATAATTCATCAGATTTATCTTAAATTTTTAAATATGATATTTTTTACCATAAACAATTACTTACTAATGAAAAAACCGAAGTATTTTAGATTTACATTTAACATTTATCATTTTCTTTTATCTTTATACAGAGCTCTCCGTTTAAAAGAGATTAATTTAGTGTAAAAATGGTCACAGCCATCTAGCCCTCTTAAGTTTTACATGTATAAATAGACACTTCAAATGATATGTGGAGAATCACTTGATGTCATACATCTTAATCTGCACAAAGGTCAAAATAAAAGATCAAGGTCAGGATTGGGTCAATGTCATTGATACATGTAAATCTCAAAATTCTCATTTACTTATTTTTTTCAATATTGAGGACAACGTTTCTCATGTGCATATTTTTTTTTTAGAAAACACTCTTTATCGCAGTGTTATATTTTTTTCACAAATTATTAAAGATTGTATGAATGTGTTCAATACAAAGTATATATGTGTTACATGTATTTTGAAATCGGTGACATTCAAACATGTATTTCTTGCACTGTGGTTGACTCCTATAATAATACCCTTCCGTGAGTGGGAATCAAGCTTTTTGTTAGTATGGATTTGTTGTTATCTGACGATAATTAGATTTTATAGAAAATAAATGCTGTCTGATGTTTCATGTTGTCCGAATTCTGGTTAGTAGAATGCATTAAGACGCATTAATCTATTAGCGCCGACGAGCGGCGGAAAGCTTGGTTGTGGGTGCATATCTTCAACAGTGGTTTTTATCAGCTAGACCCCAAAGTTAACAACAACCCGTTAAGTTAAAAACGGTGTTTCAAACTTTTCCCACTGCTTTTAGATGTATCTGGTTATAAATTTCGATGATTATGAATAAAAGCGAATTGTAACTTTATGAAGTTATTTACAAAGCTAGACCCCAAAGTTAACAACAACCCGTTAAGTTAAAAACGGTGTTTCAAACTTTTCCCACTGCTTTTAGATGTATCTGGTTATAAATTTCCATGATTATGAATAAAAAGCGAATTGTTACTTTATGAAGTTATTTACAAAGGCAGATTGTAAAATTGCACGCCCTATATACAATCAAGACAATACAGGTTATATTATGTATAAGTGCAATAGTTTTTATAGAATCAAATTAAAAATGAGAGGTTTTTTTAGTAGCGACCGTTATAATAAGCCTTGATTTATATTTACATGCCCCCTTCCTCTTACTTAATTTTAATTTTATCAATCCATCATGTTGCACATCACATAATAACATATTAAACGTTAATTCATAAAGAACAAATTGACGAGTCAATAATCTTTAATTTTTATTTGTTTTTAAATTATGAAAAAAAATTAAATACGGATAAGGTGGCTGAATGTTCAGCAAATTAACATTCAGATCTTAATTAGAATTTTAATTACGATTTAATTTAGCCATAAACTATTGTTAACCCAAGAAAATTTTCTAAAATTTTTTAGCTTTAATATTTAAAATATTTTCTTACATCCTCTCCTCTAAAGGAGATACATATAGAATAACAATGGCCACGACCACCCGGCTTCTTAAATTGGCGTATGTTATCAGTGGGACTAATTTGAGCATTAAATCAAATAGTGTTTTCACCGTAGTCTCATCTCTTGTTAGAATACGTGAGGAGGTTCAGTTAGAACCATTTTAACAAGACCTTGGATTTGCGGTAGGATGTAACTGTCTATTTCTTGCATGAAAAAAAGTTGAAATTGACGCTGGTTTCAAGTGAAATATACACAGATTGCGTAGTCCTAGCTCAAAAAGTCAGACAAATCTTGTTGATTTCAAAGATCCAAGGCTGAATGTCCAGCAATGAAATAGACATATGCAGGCCTAGGTCACTATGCTGTTTGACACAACAACCCAAAGTCCATCCTCTTGTTAAAATGTTTCTATTTCAATTCACTCCAAGAGAGAAAAATGAAACAAACACAACGTATTCTATCAGATACATCGTGGCACCGGTCTCTGACATGGATTCTCGCTCTTTACAAATAAGATTTTGTCTTTTTTCCGATTTCCTTCTTAGAATTTTATCGATCTTTCTTAAAATCACAACTATTTAGGTCACTGAGTCACTCGGATGACTTATAGCCATCAGTCTTCGTCCACTGTTAGTTAATACTTTTACATTTTTATATCTCTTTTCCGGAAGATACAAGGCCACTTATTTCCATTTTTGGTATGTATCGTTTTTAGAATAAAAGGAATGTTAATTTAAGGTTCAACGATTTTAGTTTCCCAAGGGAATCAAGGGTGTGCCCAAAAACTGCATAAAAAGGTCAAATTTAAAACTATTAATCTTCTTCTCTATGCCAACCCAGATGGAAGAATTATACAAATGCTGGGTTATGGTGACCATGAAACCGTAAACCAAATTTTTTAAAATTCTTGGCACCTGATCGGAGGTTTATGCCCTAGGGTGGGGGCAATAGGCTATAGTGACAATGAATGAAATCATCGAAAACTTTCTTTCCTATTACAAATCTAAAAATTTGGAAATGTTGGCTTGTGGGTTAGTGATTTAAGATCTAGGTTGGGATCAATTAAATTTAGGAACCTCTTTACTTTCAGACATATTAGAAAAACTTAATACATTTCTACAAGTATGATGCCCATTAACATTTTTACCAAAATTAATTATAGTATTGATAACCGGCTTGACCGCTGGATTCGGGATTCATGTCTTAAGGTAACATATAGTGAGGTAGTAGTCTTAAATCGTATGAAATCTTTAAATCTTTTCACGTTATAACAAAGGATTTCTCAAACGAATTAAAAAGATCGGAGTTTGTGATGTTGCTACGGGGATTTTTTTTTTTTTAAAAATAATGCAAAATTCATGAAAATCTTTAATCCTAAACATTATCTGGTAAATTATGGGCATTGTCGAAATGAGAAAGGTATGTTAAAATGGTCCTTGGGTCATTCGGTTTGTCGTGTGAGGGTGGGTCTCTTTTGATAAATTAATGCATAAAATGTATTATAAATAAATTCTTTTACAAAAACTCTCCTCTACCTCTGGGAAGGTATCAGCCAAACCAAAAACATGGCTTAAATAAATCTCTTAAGTATGTAATTGCCTATTCCATAGTTCCTGGATGCGACGTTTTTGGTGTAAGAGCGTTAACCTATTGATTACAAAGTGCATTACTTGAAATAAAAATCAATCGTCAAAATGGGAAAAAAACGACACATGCATTTGTAATGTTTCAAAAACAATTCTCCTTCAAATTAAAAAAAAAATGCATAAAATTAATAAATTTATAATATAATAAACCATTATTTCCGACGTTTGGGAAAAAAACCAAGATAATGAAAAAATCAATCAAGAAGACATGGATTTAAAATTATTCATTTGGAACCCAAGAAAAAAGTACTGAATTCTTAATTCATTTTTGATCGCTGAAACAGTACCCATATCATGTACTATAACATTTATGTGTATCGATTTATAGATAAGAACTTCAGAAAAAATCTTAATGTACGTAAAGAACTTGGTCACGCACCATACGAACGGAGGGTCAGACGAGTATGCACCGATAATAATGGACTGAAATACATGTAAAAGCAAATTATTGATGAATAATTATCATTGTCACGTCATTAGTTGTGTAATTATTTGAATCTTATACATTGCTATCAACAACTTCATAAAGCCATAATGATTTTTATTTGATCCGGATTTGATCCGGAGACTATCGCAAACCTTAGCCAAGCATATAATTTATACATGTGCATGTATGCTGAGATTAAACCCGCACCTCCTGATACCATAGGAATTAACGGATTATCTACTGCATGATTAGTTAACTTCAGTATGTGTGGAAACAATCCTAACGAAATTAAACTTTGATTATAACAATCGATGACTTCCAAAAAGAACTGAAAAACGCATGGCACATTAAAATCGAATTTCAAAATTAATCTAATAATCTTCTATGTATTAATAGTGCATCATTTTGAATCTTAAAAATTGTTTGCGCTTGCGATTTCACTATGGGTGTGAGGTCGAAAAACGCTGGCGTTTTTCCCTTTTAAGGTTTTTTGAAATGTACTTTTTTGGTCAAATGTTTACTATTTGAAAATTTTAAATCGGTATAATTATACAAGTATTTGAATACTTTATTCCGTATTTTAATAACTCAATATTTGCATTTTCCAGTGCATTTATCCTTAATAACACTACTTATCAAATTTGGAACGTATGTATACATGTAGTTCAATACATTGATCAATGACGCAAATGGCGCATTGTGGGGCGCAAGCGGGGTTTGCATAATTGTACGAAATGAAAATAACGTAAGAAGTCCAATAATTTAATCGTACAACTTCTGAAATTTATATACAAATAAATAACAAGGAATCATTCTTTAAATATTATAAGTTGATCATTAAGGTCGGGGCGTGATTAAATCTATCATGAAGCCCTTCGAGCTTTATTGGATTTGATCACGCCCTTATCATGATTTCTTATTCCTTAAATGTGTCCAATACACAAACTTTTTTCTCTAGTATAGAAATACCGCTTTGCAAATTCTGAAATGAATGTTTATTATGAATATAAATCACTGAAAGGAAAATCTAATAAGAAAAAATGATTTAAAAATAGGTCAATTTGATTGAAATGGCAAATTAACCTGATTAGTTTTAGTATATTATATTTATCAGGGAGGCAACCGAATGCCGCTTTACACTCCCGAGATTAATGCGCCGAAATGTCCAGAGCATTATCTGACACATTATTTTAGAAAAATTAAATCGAGCAGTTTTCATCTATATGACTTATTAAAGTGGGTTGTTTTTTTTTTATTATACATGATATCAATTTGTAAATTGATTTTTTTTCTCAGAATACTAATACTGTGTATTCAAGCAAATTTTTTCAAGATTTACTACAGAAGCCTGTTAGTGCCACATAAGATATATAAAAAGAAAAGTCTATATAAGAAAAACTCATTGTATATATAAAAACACACACATATATATAAGAGTATAACTCAAGTATATAAAGATAAGTGAGTGACCTTCACTGAGTTCAGCATGATAAACCCCGCCTATGGAGGAGAGGAACAGCAATTTATGCCCCCGGTGATTAGAGAAAGATTGAACGATCTAATTAATGTTACATTACATGATTCCGCAGGGATTTGGGAAAAGTCAGTGGCGGATTTAAAGGGAGGGCATCTGGCACCCTTACCTAAATTTTCAAATTTAAGATCTTTTTTCTGTCACGTTTTCTGTTTCTTGTGTTTAAAAGGGGGGGGGGGGTTAACAGATTTGGCTTGAAACGAAGATAGAATACGATGTATCCAGTTATCCTTTAACTTAATAAATTATATTGTCACTTATTTGATAGCATTATTAGAAACAAAGCAAAATTGTACTTAATATTAGTTTATTTAGTTTAACGACGTAAAATGTTTATCAAGATAATGCAACTCACATTTATGTTAGAGAAGTTAATATGCATGTATGAGCAACAATTGTTATTCAACTTATCAGTCTCTGTTGCACATCAAAAACGTCCAAAAATGGATATCCATGAATCCCGCGTTGACACTAATTTGTTTGCAAAAAGGTTAAAGTAGAATCTGATGTATTCATGTAGCATCTCAGTGAATGTGCAAGATCATGCAATTTTGAATCCTGTATTGTGTTATGGTATTTAAAACGTAATTTTTCGTAATTAATTTTGATAATAAGATAAATGTAGTACAGTAACAGAAAATCATGATTTTGTGATATTTACCTCGTCAAAATGAACCGTAACTATAATCATGGATAGAATTTTAGCCACAAATTCGAAGGATTGGAAGATTTTTCTTGCTGAGAGAACGCGTTAGAAACTTGAGATATACATGGTGATATGTTATTTCCTCCAGTTTTGGAATTGGAATGCAGAAATTATACGTTAGTGATAAGTGTAGAAAGTTGTTACAAATATTCAACTAGTTTCAAGACTCTGTACTATGATTTATATATGATCATACATTATGATATTATCCGATAGTTGATTATAACTTACAGTTGTAATTTATCATCAAAGCTAGCATCCTCACACCGTCAGGGGTCCTGACGTTTTGGCAAATCTAGATAACATGTATTCTTTTTACCTGTTAAAGGTTAAAAGAATGTGCAAGGCAGGAGCTTTACTGCAGGTATTAAAATCTACGTTTGGAGAGAGAGAGAGAGAGAGAGAGAGAGAGAGAGAGAGAGAGAGAGAGAGAGAGAGAAATTATTTATGAACGTAATATAGTGATCAAATTTTCGTCTGATTTTGGGCACAATTTATCATAAATTATAAAACTGTTCTTTTAAATCATATCAATTGAAAATAAGGAATTTTCGGTAAGCTTAAACGTGATTTTGAAAGTTAGTGTTGGTGAAAGTGGGACGGGGATACAATAACTCCCGAAAAAGAAAGTTAGAGAGGGAGATGACAAATAAATACTAGTACTTCATAAGATTTTGAGTATTCAGAAAACAATAAATTTCCAAAAAAGTATTGGTTACAGCACTCCTATCCTAAAGTGATTCTCATCAATGCTCAGATTTTCAAATCCCTGTCAATAGGGTAGATAATATTAAGGTACTTTTTAAACAACTTCTCAAAAACATTAAGGTACTTTTTAAACAACTTCTCAAAAACATTCTTTGAAATTAAGTGGACCAGCCGGTTAGCTATTGAGTCTTAAACTGCCAGCCTCGGGAGCATAATATTGCTGATCCTCTCCTCCGTAGGCGGGGTTTATCATGCAGACGCTGGGCTGAACTCAGTGAAGGTCACTCAGTGGAAAATTTTCGCTTTATATATTTATCACTGTTGCTTTTATATATCACAGTACTGTTTATATATACACGACCTAGCTTTATATATATACACAATTCTTTATATATATTGGTAATTCCTTTATATATAAAGCTGCTTATCTTTATATACTTGAGTTTATCTTATATATATGTGTGTGTTTTTATATATACAATGAGATTTTCTTATATAGACTTTTCTTTTTATATATCTTATGTGGCACTAACAGGCTTCCGTAATTTACTATTGCTTTATGCGATGGATTAAATCTTATTGTAATATATCACATCGTTGCATAAAGAAAAGGGAATACTGAGTAGAGCTTTAACACGTCGTACTTCAACCATTCGTTTATGGAAGAGTTATAGATTCGTGCTACATGTAAGTTACATTGCAAAACCCATCGATAGGCCAATCAAAGTCGTCCTACTGTAAAGATATAAACGACCCTCTATACATTATTGCAAAATGTTTTCAAACTTCAAATTAAGAATCATTATTGCATAAAAATATTCAAATAACAAAGCTGATATATATATATATATATGATATATATGTATATATATATATATATTCTTTACTTAATTAATGTTGGTTTATAGGTTAAAAAAAAATATGTCTGAAAATCTATTTGAGATCCAACGGTTAATTTGTTGACCACCCAGCCTCTTTAACGCGGGAAAAATTACAAAATGAGACAAAATTTAAGTACTATATAATCGTCTTTGCCCACATTAGTTTGGAAAATACATGCAATTGAAGTTTTCAGTCTAATCTAAAATTCAGAGACTTGAATTGACAAACTAGGTCATACACTGTACAAAACATTTACCCCTATTTTACATCAGATAGCAGATTCCTTTTAATACACTACCCAAAAGTACATGTTCTTTGAAATCAGTGTGCAGTGTATAAAGGGCTTTAAGGTTGACAATTGAAAGTTCTACTGACATTCCTGAAGAGATTCACATTTTGAATATTTATTGTTCCTTTCTTCATCATTTCGTTCAATTCACGTTTTCAAATTCTACTCAAAGTCTAAATATTATATTGATACCATTTGTATTATATACAACGATCGAGATTTACAATTGAACATATACAATTTGGTGTGTCTATACAATTCGGATCTCAAGAAACAATGGAAGTTTAATGTAAATTATCAACAATATCAATTACGAATAACCACCATGAAAAATCGTTAAATGTCAATTTCATGAAAAAAAAAAAATAAACAGGTGTTTGTTTTAGAACAAATTATGCTTGCTTTTCGTGAGAATTCAAATGTTTACAGAAACCCTCCTATCTTAATGACGAAATCTGACGCGAGGAATTTTATTTAGTTTCGTGATTAAAACCTTTAAGAAATGAAATGGGGATCTAGTTACAGGTCATTATTGAATGCTAATGAGAAATCACCTGATGTTGGGTTCGGTTGCTGAGTTTGCTCAATAAAACGAATAAATAAAAAAACCCCAGATACCATCCGATATAGGTCATTGACAAAGGAATGAATCGCGAACATTAGCTACCGTTAAACTATGTATACAGGCACATGTATTTAAAGCCATCTTCAAAATGACAAAGTGTGTCTTTAAAAAAAAAAAGCTTTTTAACTAAATTTTTTTTAAATCAAAGAAATCAATGAAATAAACCTTTTCATCTTAGTTAAAAAAAGTGTGAAAAATGCCTCAAGATTTCATTTTTTGCGATGGTGTTTATAATATCACATGATTTCTGCAACAGCGCGCCTGCACAGTGCTTGATTGTCATCAGAGATTAACAAATTTGTTATTCTATTAAAAGTGGTTCTATGTCTTCGTTTTAAACACCGGGTTTGTTCGAGTGACGCTAATACGATGGTCGCACCTGAATTTGATCAGACAGACATCGCTACTGAAGTTAGATTTCTATAAATGTCATACCACAATTGCAACTATCCGGATCTTTCAAACAAGCGAAAAAAAAAACCCAACAACATCGGCTGTATTACGTATCATGCCATTACTATTGATTATCTGTTGAGATTTGAATTTAATGACATAACCTAAAATACACCTTAATAGAGACATTCAAGGCTGTCTAAACAGACTATTCAAAAACAAGCTTATCTTTAAGGTCAGACGACACGTTCCTCAATTTTATATAGCCTTTTCCAGGAATGGTTATTGATTTACTATTCTACTTTGACAAGCATTCTTGCAAATATAATTTTTGAAACCCATTTCGGTGAAAAACCGGATTATTTCTATTGGAACTCTTTATTACGAGGAGATACAAAAAAAGATGCTCGTCTGACCTTAAACAAGATAGGTGAACTAGCGATGCATGTAGCAAAGAAACAAAGAAGTAGATTTCTAAACCATTGGCTTAAATCGTTAACAGGAAGGCACCGTGGAGCACTGGAATTGTGTAGGGGGTCTCAATTCAGAATGGTGAATTTAGAGTGGACTTGACATCGGCAATTGCATAACTCATAAACTGTGCTTTCATCAGTCTGCATTTATTGTAATTTCAATTTTGAGGTGAAAAATAAGAGATCAGTAAAACCAATGTTACTGTTTAGTAGCAATCGTATCCTCTCGGGCCTTTCGGAAAACATATCTGAGGTTGTTTTCCGAGCTTGACGGAAAGATCCAGGAAGGTAAAGAAAAGCTAGAGCTCTAGTTATTTTAATTTATAAATTACTGATCTCTATCGTCTTGGCGTTATAAGACCTACTAGACTTTGACCCGTGCCTGCACGGGTTGACATTGCATATGATATCGGAATAATCTAATATTATTCTAATAGAATAATCTGTGTCTCGGGACAGGCCTTCAACACAGTTAAAATGCCTCCCATATACCCGTAATGTAGCAAAAAACTGCAGAATCGTTCCGATTTTTGAGAAAATTAATGAAGCTTTATTGAAAATAACAGTCAAATTATTCATAACAAACCATTTTGAGGCTGTAAATACGTTTCATCAAAAAATTTAATACATATTAATGAAGAATTCAACACTTTTTCACCAACGTTTTTTACTCGCTTCAAATTTACACGCCATGTAGACATTCGGAACTCTCGAGATTTTTCATATCAAATGCACTGAGTTAGTTATCTCCCGTATTTTCTTTGATGAACAGAATATATACATGTAGCAAACTTTCAATGAAAATTTACACGTATTTGTATTATCGTTTCTGAGTTTATCCATGCAAATGTGATATTGTGGAAACATAAACTAAATAAAGAGCCTCCCGTGATTTAGCGTGAATGTAATGCGCATGCGCAAGATTGTAAAATCCAAAAAATCCAGATGATTTCCGGATTTTTAAAAGGAATTTTCGTTGATTATTAATTAGCGAAGCTTGATTGAGAAAAAATAAAAACAAATTGGTAATCTTCAAGTACCAATGATGTTTAAAATATATAAAACAAAAGACAGTACTCTTCCGATTTCTCGGTATTAAAGCCCAAAAATTCGAGTCTATTATTTTAATCATATGGAGAAATAAGTCCGATTTGTTCTCATTAATATTCATTAACCACACTACGTAAATCCTGACGTCACAGTGCATATACGCAGTACAGTTAAGGCGGCCAATAAAAATATCGGCGGATTTTTGTAATGAAAACACGTATACTTTAGTTCATCGGATATGTCCTTTTTAAAATCAATAACAGTCGCTCAAATGCAATATATTTCTGAAATATATATATAATAGTACAATATTTTATGTTCATAGTGGTCGCGTGATATGGCAGTCGCATGGTACAAGCAGATGTATTTGTGGTTTCGAGGTCATTTAAAAATGTGAATATTGCAAGGGCATAATCATGTCAAAATTCACAACTGAATTATAAAATAACTTTATGTTATATAATAGATTTTAAAAAATGCTGTGAACTTTGTAAGATAATATTATTTGTTAGAAAAAACCATAATTTATAATGCATATGTTGAATAATTTTGAAGGTCACAGTGTTAATTTCATTAAAAAATAATTAATTTGTGAGATTTCACAAGGATCTTAGAAGTTTTTAAATTGCATAGCATATTTCAAATTTACATGTAAAAGTTTGTCATGATCAGATAAGTGTATGCCCTTGCAATAAAGTGATTTATTTAGGCACCCAGCTTTAAAATATACGATATTTTATACAAACCGAGGTTGCCTCTTAATACGATGCATAATTATAGCAAATTGAAAATAAGACTATATAGGTAGCATTCTACTAATAATAATGTTAAACAAAATAATCATTTATACTTTTCCGTTAATCTATGGAATTTATTTTTCATCGCTAAAATACCGCATGATAGCTTTCAATGACTTAACTTAATGCGTCATTTTGAAGCATATGACGTCATATTTTGTAGTACAGCGAGAACGACCTCTCGCTTATTTTTCAGTGTGTACGATATAACAGACATCGAAATTGTAAGTAATAGCGTTCGTTGTTCTTAATTAAAGGAATAGTATAAATTAATTTTGCTATTAAATGAATTAATTAGTACTTTCGAGGTTTGTAATATTCTGTGATGTCATAATGCACATTTCCCGTACTTTTTGTCTGAACGGAATTTATTGACAGCCTTAACTGTGCTGCGTAGTTCAAAGTGCGCCAAAGTCGTAGTATTGACTTTAAAAAGTTGTCGAAGAGAAATTTTTAAACAGAAGAGGATAATAAAAGCGAAACATCCATGTGTTCTGTCTATGAAAACAAAAGCTAGTTAAAACACTCTTTGTTTGCCCCTGAAATGTCGCTTAAATCACTTAAATCAAATATATATTATAGAGGTTTGCAGGTTTGTGCCCCTTTACTTACAAGCAACAACCCCCAAAAAGACAATTTTTAAAACTAGGCCTAATTGGCACATTCATTTTAATTAGAAATAAATAAAAATGTACATTAATTTAAAGTATGAAATATCAAATACCAGGGAGCACCATGGCAACTCGCTTATATCAATTTAAAACATTCGAACTTCTGTGTCGAAATTGGCAATTATCAACTTAATTCACTATTTTACTATGTAAATGGTTCCTTTCTCGCTTCAAATTTTCATACTCAAACGGCACAATAAAAAATAAATCAAGTTTTAATCGAATAGCGTTATTTTTTTTCTACCGGTGTGTAGGTGAAATTCATACCATGGCAAATAGTTCCGGAGTAAGCGTTTCCGAGTTATTTGAGAAATTTAAATGTTCATTATACATTACTTTGAAATAGTTACAGCCTCAATTTCAAGATGGCGGCCGTATGCAATTAGACAAATCGGACTTTTTTCTCCATATGTATAGTAGTATAGATATTAAAACTACTGATATATTTTGGCATATTTATATACAGGTTAGACAACAAAACACTAAACTTCAGATAATATGTAGATGGTTAAACGAAATTGACATAGTACAGTTTATCTACAGTAGTATTCCCAGAATGCCCTACCGTGAAGTCGAGCACGCAGTAAAAAAAGACTAACGTAGTTCTAAGCGACTTCATTTTGTAAGAAATCTTCACATCTGGTGATGTTAATACACTGTACATTCGATGTGTTGTCCGAGGTCTGCCGGAAAGGCCCGAGAAGTTGCGATTGTGTCTTACCATCGTCTGAAAGCAGTTGTCAGCAACGGGTACCTGATGATCGGGAAAGATCGGCATTGTCCGGATTACATGTACATCCATACCTTGGTAGCAATCACAAATTTCTGGCCTTTCCGTCAAAGCATGAAAAAACACCTTGTTCTCAGTAGATGGAAAAGTCTGAAAAGTTGCGATTGGCCTTGGTATTTACTATTCAAAGGGAGTAAACATTTTTAGTATAGAGATAGTGATGTTCAAAGACCTAATAAAGGGTTTAATCTGTGGTTAATTTCAGCAACCCGGTCCAGATCTTCAATTTGATAATTTCAGAGCCAATAAACTATTGTTTAACAAAGAAATTTCCTAGTCTAATTTTTTGTATTGTCTAAAAATGACCACGACCGTCCAGATCTCTTAAAGGTGTCTTTATGCTATACAAGACAAATATATTATATTTTCCTACAGGCACCTGACGTTATCATCGATTTTTTCGTAATAAAAAAATACCCCTACCTACCAGGTATGTTACAACGCACTTTGAAAAATTACGCACTTTGAAAATTTTTTTCAAAGTGCGTTAATTTTTGGACTAAGTCAACGCACTTTGAAAAAAAAATATTTTTTTTTCAAAGTGCGTTGATATCGTCGATATTAACGCACTTTGAAAAAAAATTGTTCAGGGTTTAGTCGAAATAATATTTAATTTCAGATACAATAAGTAATTGTTTCAACCTTGTGTAGCTTAATGGGATATACTTTAGAAAGTACTGCATTCTCAGCTAACTTGATTAACAGTTTTTAGATTAGAATTTTTCCTTTTTTCATAAGCTTACGTCGTTCGACAATTTACATAAAGAACAACTCGGGAAATCTGAATTATCCAAATATGACATAAACTGCATCGCTTAGCAACTGCATTTTCCTTTTTTGTGTATGCAGCAAACTTACTAATTATCTGGTACATTGTGCTGTGCCAGAAACGAAAATTTTTTAATTTATTTTTTGATAATGGAGATAATGTATAACATATTTCAACTGTCTTCAATTGCATGTGCTTATAAACAAACATGATTTAAAAAAGGATACTTTAGTTATGGTTATCAAAAACAACATGATCTTTTAGAGGATCAGTTTTTAAGTTTAGTCTATACTCAATTATTAATTCTACCCTAAGCCAGAGAAAAAGGTTATATTGTTGTTTTATTGACTATCAGAAAGCGTTTGACTCTGTAGATAGGTATTATTTGTGGTACAAACTTTCAAAACTTGGAATACGTGGTAAACTGCTGTCAGTAATTAAATCTATGTATGCTAATGTCAGAGCATCAGTACTTGTTAATGGTTTTACTACAGAAGACTTTGAAAAAAATGTAGGTTTGATGCAAGGCGAAGTACTTTCACCTATTTTGTTTTCTCTTTATGTCAATGATTTTGAAAGTGAATTTTTCTGTAGTGACACTATCCCAAAGGAAATTCAAGATTTAAACCTGTTTGTACTACTATATGCAGATGACATGGTTATCTTCTCAGAATCTGTAGACGGTTTACAAAAAATGTTAGATATTTTATATGAATACACTAGTAAGTGGCATCTTACTGTAAATGTGGCAAAAACTAAAATTGTTGTTTTCAGAAATGGGGGAAAACTACACACAAATGAACAATGGACATACAACGGACAGTTACTAGATATTGTCGATAGCTTTACTTACCTTGGTGTCATATTTAAGTACAATTGTAAATTCTTAGAAACAGAAAAAAAGTTGGCTGAACAAGGACAAAAGTGTCTTTATACCATGCTTTCTAGAACAAAATATTTGTATTTGAATAACGAAACAATGTTGGCATTGTTCGAAACATACGTAAAAAGCATTTTATGTTATGGTTGTGAAGTCTGGGGATCACACAAGGCAAATTATATTGACAAAGTTTTTATGAAGTTTTGTAAGCGTTTATTAGGAGTGAAAGCAAATTGTAATAATGCTATGGTTTACATTGAATTGGGATGTCTCCCATTAAGGTGTGTGAGAATTATTAGAATGATAAAATACTGGTTTAAACTACTTGGAACCACAAACTGTATATTAAAATCCTGTTATGTAAATCTTACCATAGACTGTAAAGCCAAAAGGTCATGCTCCAATTGGGCAGCATTTATTAGATCAGAATTATATAGTATTGTCTTGGTGAATTATGGGAACACCAAGAATACCTTGTGTTCCAAAAACATTTTCCAATTATAAAGAAAAGAATAATAGATGTTCATTGTCAGAAATTGTATGCTGTTATCAATAACTCTCCAAAATGTTATATTTTTTCACATTTGATAGATAATTTTTGCATGCAGTCTTATTTACTCAAACCTATACCTAAGAAATTTAGAAGATGTATTACAAAGTATAGATTAGAATCTCATTCATTAGCAGTTGAGTCTGGAAGGTATAAAAACATTGCCAGAAATGAAAGAAAATGTATTTTTGTAATCACAACGACATTGAAGATGTTTTTCACTTTGTGTTAAAATGCCTACTTTACAATTCACTAAGATCAAGATACATTAAGAATTATTATGTCAAAAAACCATCTGTGTTCAAACTTGTTCAGTTATTAAGTTCAAACAATACCAAAGAGTTATGTAACCTTGGTAAATATCTTCACTATGCAACTATGTTCAGAAATTCGTTGCTCTAGTTAAAATTATACAATTTTTTTTTCTATTATAATTGGTAAATCATAATTTCAGTATTATATATATTTATTGTATCTCACAATACCTTATATGATGTAAACATATATGAAAGCTGTATGTTGTTCTCCATATCGAGAGTGCACGCTCTGTAGAGACTCTGAAGCCTACTGGCTTCGCATTTTGCGTGCCTCGCATATGTTTATAAATGTTATTATGTTTAATGCTGATGAGCTTATTGCTCAAAGTTGAAATAAATAACAAATAACAAAGTTTATAATAATTTAATGTTTGTCAATGTACATGGAGTTTTTTTTTTAAAATGAAGTGATTTATTTAATTAGAATTTGAAAAGAGGGTTTATGTTGAAACGCTTATAGATTCTTTGACATACCATTGGAGAAATAATTGTTTGACCAGCTCGTTTTTTTTTTTAATATCACTGTATTTAATTTACAACAAAGCGTATTCCTTTTTTTGATTTGATACATTTACTCTAAGTTGCTGAATATCAAACACGTTTTGGAAGGAAAAAAGAAGGGTAGGGGACCTTCCTGTACGTAGTCAATGAAATGAAGCACTGGTAATTGACCTGTATCTTTGGCTAACCCCCACTCCCACCCCTATCCCCGATTTTTAAGACGGTAAATGAGATTCAATAGTGTAACAAATCATCATACTATCAACAAATTAAGAATTTAATTTCACAATTTGTGATTTATACATATCTTTTTCAAAGTGCGTTAAGTGTCTCGATACTAAAAAATGTTGATGTACCTTCATAACGCACTTTGAAAAATTTTTTCAAGGTGGGTTAACTTGGTCCAAAATTTAACGCACTTTGAAAAAATTTTTCAAAGTGCGTTGATTTTGTCCAAAATTTAACGCACTTTGAAACATTTTTTCAAAGTGCGTAATTTTTTTAAAGTGCGTTGCCACACAGGTACTATGGGGGCATAATTCTGCCCCTACATTCAAAATAATTATGTCAACATGCAAGAATAGTATGCCAACAAACAGAAATTATCTCCGTACAAGAAAACTATGTTATCATGCAAATTATCAATCTTCTTATAGACTAAGCTTTAAACATAGGTAAATTCCTTTACTATCGCCAGAATCTGACATCATACATGCAAGATGCAACATAGGTATGTAAACATGCGACTTATTTATGTCAGCATGCGAGTTAAATATGTTAACTTGCAAGATAGTCATTTCAACATGCAAGATAATTTTGTTGACATGCAACTTATTCATGTCAACATGCAAGATGATATTGGTAGCACATCCTCTTCTTCAAAGTTTTATTATTATTTTAAGTTTTCGTATAATTCTTAACATGGTCTCAAAAAGTGTGTGCGTGGCTTTTTTTTTTTTTAAATTCAATTTTCTATATGTAAATTCCAGAAAAATGCCGCCCCTTTCCTGATGCTAGTTGCCTGTGATATGCGATTTTATATAATTGCATATAAAACATTTATATATACATGCATTCTACTTATCTAATAATACAATGTATATTCCGTTCTATATCAAATGCTTTGTTTGTCGTATTGACTGTTATCATAATAGCCCTACACGTATAGCTTTTTAAAGATTAATTTTGAACGATGCTTATCTGACGTATAGTATGCAGGTATTTAATTCTATTTATATAATTTACTTATAATTTAAACATCCTAAACCAAAAATTGTAATAATTCATTAAAACTCTTAGCAGTCTTAAAATTAAGTCGTAATACTGCAAGTTTATTTTTTAATAAGTACATATTGTTTCTCTAGTATTAAATACTTGCAATAAGCTAGTAAACTCTGCAAAAGCTTTAATTAGCAATTACCATTAAATACGATATATATACAAGAGGAACCAGGGCCACATCGCTCACCTTTAATCAGTTCTAAACATTAACGATCTCCGATCCCCACCACTGTTCGATAACTCTAAAATATCCGGAATTTTTTTTATCCTTACCATAAATCTGCCTTTTATATAGACAAGTTTAATTAGTCTTGAGGTGTTAATATTACTCTCAATCATTCAACGAACTGCATGGCTAAGTGGCTCCACGGAGAGATATAAAACTGAAGGTTCGAGTCACCGTTGCACTGGTACAACTTTTTTTTTCTAATTTGATCTCAACTTGTATACGTTATTTAATCCATATATTAATCGTGGCCAAACTTGCAATAACTTCGTAAAATGCATGGATACCATAAAAAATTCTTTCCGTTATATTTCATTTATAAAGTTTGAAGGATAAATAACAATTTTATAAAGAAAAAATACTCTGAGGCTGAGGATCGGAGAACCTTAAGCAAGTGGTTTGAAAAAAAAATTTACTATATAACACCCTGATAGGTTGGGGTGGGGTTGAAACATATTGGGGAAACATGTTAAATCTACGTACACCATATAATAGAATAACAAAGTCATTTATTGTACAATTATATAATTTTGGTATCCCTCCTGGTGCCCCATTATTGGTCCACAGTGTGGATTCAGCTGTTAATATTGAACAATTTTAATATGCGCTTCATCATATCATCACACACTGTAGCGTATATAGAAGTTCTTTATTTTAGAAGAATTTTCCATATATACGTGTGCGATTTGTAGCATTGCAGTTCTTGATAAGAGGATTTGAAAGATTTTTGTAAATATTAGTATTTCCGGTGCAGTGTTTTTTTGAGAAGAATACGACGAATATTACAAAGATGAGGAGGAGGAAGAAGAAAGAAGATGATGAGAGAGAGAGAGAGAGAGAGAGAGAGAGAGAGAGACTTACAACAGATTTTCCTTTAGTTTAAAAATTTATTGTGTTAACTTTAACAAAAAATGAAACACCACCCGTAGCGGGTTTTCCAAGACAAGTAAAACAAAATTACTTTATTAACTATGTGTACAAAATAAATAAATCAATGACTGAACAACAGCAAGCGAAAATGATTGATGATTTACAATTTCTGAAAATAATGCATAATAATTCTTCCTTCTTCTTCCCACACTGTAGGGTTGTAACATTCTTAAATATTTTTCATTTTTCACACATTCCCCCTGGAAATGAAACAACGAAACTGCAAGACGATGATCGTGTTTTCACGATACTTCATAATGACTTCACTCAATCATCATATCAATAACAATTACTTTTATAAAATATAAGACCATTACTTAAAGCTGTACAATGTCAGACAACAGTTATTGTGTCATGTGTGGGCGTCGAATTTCGAACATTGTTCATTTTTTCTTTAGATAAATTACTACTACTATTCGCTGCATATTTAGAGTTTGGAATATGGTCTCTCTGAATCACTGGAGCGTCTCTCGGTATAGTGGGCGGTGCTACACCTTTATGATTGACAGCATTTTTCTGGTGGACGCCCGATGACGCGCAGGAAAGCGTCGACAGAGACTCGTGCGACGACTCCTGGGCTAAGTCACAGGGTGTTTTACTTATCACAGTATATAAAGGGTTACTCTGAATATTAGGTTTACTATGAGGATCGATATGCAAATCACGATCCGGGGGCTCTTTAATGGTTGTGTTTTCTCTCTGTGATTTGTGTCCTATGTCGGGAAAGTCGTTCTGATCGTTATGTTCCTGCTCTATGGCTTCCCGATTCAATCTCTGAATCCTTCGTCTCTGATAGTACACGGCAGAAAACAGTAAAATGTTGATGAATAACAAGGAACACCCTATAGCCACGGTGATACTTAACGGCACCGAGTTACTAAGGCTTGACTCTTGTTCCGCTCTCTCCTCCGATTGAGGTTTAATCTGTTCCAAAGAGTTTTCCCGTTTTGTTTTCTCTTTGTTGGAATATTCGGAGTCTCCGGGTGGGTAGTACCCTCCGGAATCCAGTGGAGGTGGCGAAGGGGGGATAGGTGGGTGGGGTGGAAACATCTTTTTGAAATTTGTGATCAGTCGGTGCGGGTCGTCGAAAGTCGCCATGGTGTTTTGGTCCTTTAATTCGTGCTCCCGAGGGTCTGGGTTGGGTGTTCCGGGCTGGTTGAGTTTTGGAATGAGGTCTAGCCACAGCGATAATTCTTTTCCTCTGTAGTGACTGGCACTTGTAGTATTTGAACCTGTAAAGTTATGACTAACAGGTTAATTTTCATATCAGCGTAATTTCTCTCTTAAAAAAAAACCCCGGAATTTTTGTAACGTGCAATAGTGATAATTTGGATGTCATGATTACGTAATGTGCATATTCATTAACTAATTAGGTTTTAATACCCACCTAAGTGGCACTTCGTCAGCATGTATTATATTAGCTTGAAACTATAACCAAGTGTGCTGCATGAATCACGTTGTAAAAATATAGACCACTTTAACATTAACATATTTAACCTGTCCCATGCATGCCGCTCAGATCATTGATTGAAAACAGTACTGAACTTATAGACAATATTCGATGCACAGTTTTAGCATAAAACGCTATTGATATAAACCATATGATCGCATCAAATGTTTTACCAAACTGAATATAAAACGCTACAGATATAAAACATATGATAGCATCAGCTGTTTACCAAAGTGGAGAAATCTCTGCTGATTCCTGTCATATTTGGGCCATCCAGGATCACTGCGAAGCTTCTGTTCAAAAGTCAACTCCCCTTCGGGCTTGTTAGGATCTCTGCGAGGAAAGGTTAACAACTTTTATAAATACAACTGTCTGGAAAACGTTCCCTCTAGATTATTTATCTTGCAAAACAGCATTCAAATAGGATTTATTAAGAAAATATCAGTCACATAAAAAAAAATCGTTTTCTAGGATTACAAGTGGCATTGAGCAAATACAGATTTTATCATAAGTCAATACCCTGTCTTTGCAAAGTTGGTCCAATATCTCATCATAGTCTCGCTGATGGTCTTTTCCAGAGGGGTGAATTTTTCAGAGAATGGAGTCACACCCTCGACAAGCGGGGCACCAAATATATAGGCCAGCTCGTCCCCGTGGACGGCGCTGGTCCAGTTATGATAAAGGGCAGTGTCCGACACAGTCGCGTGCGTGAACGCGTACAGGTACGTGTCCGTGCTTAGAGAATGCTGTTGCGTCATTTTGACAAGTGGCGCCACGTAGAGGCCGTCACTCAACAGTTGCAGAACATTGTCTCTTCGTGTAAAGTCGTCTTGTATTGTATCCCAAGACGTGTACTGGTGGTACAAAATCTCGTATATCTTCTGTCGGTTGTATTGAAAGTTGTTCAGAACAAACGTCCGAATTATCTGTGATTTCCTCTCCTCGCTGATGCCATCCGTGAGTTCTTTTTGTTTCAGGTACATATACGCCTCATTGCTTGTAACCCCGAATATAACTGGAATGGATGTGAAGGTATTCCGGGATTCGCCCATCAGATTCTCAATAGGTGCCCGAAATATTTCTCCGTACGCATTCGGTGACGGTGCCATACATGAGTAATACTTCGGGGCGGCAGGCGAACTGTTGACGAGATCCTGCGCATTTCGACTCTTTAGGCACTTGGTGAGGCCTTCTATGTCGTTGGGAAAGCTGGAACAATTGACGTTCCGCGCCAGCCATTGGGCGCAGGAATAGGCGTCGTAGGACATCGCCCAATGGCTCAAAGCTGACCCACTCTGTATGACTGCCCTTTGAAAATATTTGCCTGCAAAAGTTTAGAAAATATGTACGTATGCATTTATGTATATACATATACATACAGTTGTTAGGTCAAGATACATGTAAATGAATATTGTGTTTATTATATAAGCATACCCTACAATTTTTATCTACATTTTTTCTAATCAGAAATCATAAGTTGCATAAAACAAAATAAAATGTTAAAAAAAAAAATAAATATCGTTTACATCTAATACATATATACACTGTATGTACCATATTTCTGAAGTGATAACTTTCCCTAATGTTGAATTCAAAGTTTCTGATGAAGGTGTATTTTACATTTATTTTATACATATATAATGTAAAACAACTTCTTTTGCGTACAAAATAATTTCACAAGGTTCGCGTGAACCTCATCGTCGCGAACTTTTCTCGCTGCTTACTACCCGGTTTTTCTTTACTTTTAAAATTATCTTCATAAGTTTGCTTACAAAACAATTTGAACCTGTTCATTGTTAAATCGTGAAATAGTGTCGTTGAAAATAAGAGTTATTTAACATTATCAACAAGTAAAATTATTTAAATATCACAATCAGTACTGCAGTCATGTTTGCTAGCCAAGGATGTACAATCTGTTTCTCGTCATGTTGAAGGAAAGAGAAGCGCAGCTCGTAAATCTTTTGTATAGTGAGATGCATTGCAGTACAATAGCTGGGCTATAGACACGAATGAAATAACAGTTGAGAAATTAAACAACCTGCATGAATTATGACCAATAAGAGGTCAATAATGAGTGATTGTGATAATGTAATATATTGTAATAATGTAATAAATTGTTATTATGTAATATGTCATAATAATGTAATGCATTATAACAATGTAATACAATGTAATGCCTTTTTCGGTAAGGGAGGAGAACATCAGGATGTTATATATTATAACAATGCAATGCATTATTATGTTATACATTATAATAATGTAATACATTATAATAATGTAATACAATGTAATACCTTTTTTTTCGGTGAGGAGAACAGCAGGATGTTATATATTATAACAATGCAATACATTATTATGTTATACATTATAATAATGTAATACATTATCACAATGTAATACGTCAATGTAATACCTTTTTCGGTAAGGGAGGAGAACATCAGGATGTTATATATTATAACAATGCAATACATTATTATGTTATACATTATAATAATGTAATACATTATAATAATGTAATACAATGTAATACCTTTTTTCGGTGAGGAGAACAGCAGGATGTTATATATTATAACAATGCAATGCATTATTATGTTATACATCATAACAGTGTAATTCATTATAACAACATGTAATACCTCTTTCGGTGAGCGAGGAGAACATCAGGATGTTGACCAGGGCTGCTCCGTGTCCGTGTCCAAACAGCGTGACCTTGTTTGGGTCGCCATTGAAGTCAGAGATGTTGTCCTGGACCCACTGTAGTACGGCCAGGATGTCCATCAGAGCTTGGTTACCCTGGGCGGAACTGTGTCCCGTGTTCAGGAAACCTAAACCAAAACTGTATCATGAACGATTCCGAATTTCAGGAAATCTGTTTTCTACAAAAGGCTCCTTGAAAAGATTTTTTTATGAAATTTCTTTTTACAAAATTACGTGTAACATGGATTATTATAAGCAACATATATATATCTACTGATTTGCAACAAAGTTTTTTAACTACAGTATTTTTACCATCAATTAAAAACACAAAAACCGTAACACAAACGAATATATTTACATTTTTCAGTGTCTTTGCCTGTAATTATAACACTACGTATCGATTTTGTACTATACAGTACAATAAATTCAAAGCGGGGCTTGCTTATTTATATTAAGATATTCAATCGTACAATTGCTGAAAATTATGTAAATATAAGTAATAAGGAATCATTCTTTGAATTATATTATGAGGTGATAATTTCGGTCGGGGCGTGATCAAATCTATCATAAAGCCCTTCGGGCTTTATTGGATTTGACCACGCCCCGACCGAAATAATACTCAAAGAATGATTTCTTATTCCTTAAATATATTGACGATATATTGAAATATTTACTCAGTTTTAAGATTTTAGGACATCTTTTTAATATTAAGTTATAAAGTTCATACAATATTAGATGTTATAGCAATTAAGAAATAATATTCGATATTCCAACTTTATCTAGACGCACCATTAATGGAGAATGATAAAAAACTAAAACTGTATGACGAACGAATCTGAAAAACCGAAATGTTTATTCAGATCTTTTTAGATTTATCACAGAAGACTTTAAGAAATTTCCTCACAACATTCATGATTATCATTTACAGCATCTACACAATAATATTCAATATTTACAACAAAGATTTTATCTACAGTGCATTTAACCATCAAATATCAACAAGTGGCATTTCTTTGATAAGATTCTTATCTTCCCAAAAAATCTCAATAAAATATCATGCTTTTAGAAGTGTCTATCTCTCAGATAGTTTGTATCGCACAAACCATCAATAACCCTCTATATTGCTAAACAATTTCAAATATATATATACCACCTTGATGTATTGCTTTAGCTGATAACCTTTTCTTATCAATCATGTAAACATTCTGTAATATCAAACAGAAATGAAATCTTTGGAAATATTTATCCGGATAATTTCATGTTGTGTCAGATGTTACTGATTTTAAGGATTTTTTTTTTCAAAAAGAACTTTTTATTAAGAACGTTCTCCTATAGTTTAATAGCATTAAATTGCTAGTAATTATCATTATCTTTATGTATCTAATGTACAAGCTTGCGCTGCAGATCTTTATTTCTGAAATTCAGACACACGCCATCCTAGCACAATAGATTCTCCCACATAAAAATCACACTTTGTAGCTAGTTATGGTTAAAAATAGTTAAATTGGACATTTGTCGGCCAAAATGAAGCAAGAGGGTAAATTACATCACGCCGAATTTTATCTGTTACCGAGTGAAGAATTATGCCGATGCACTAAATCATGTGGGAAATTCGCATACGCGTTTCAGAATTATAGCTAGCACATCACGCTAAGCACTATTTAGAGTACAGCACACAAATAGTATATTGCAGTTTTAAATGTAACATGGTCAAAACATAACGTAAAGAAATAAGTTAAACATTTGAGGAATGGATGGTCGTGGTCGATCTAAAGAAGAGCTCTGTATTAATATACATGTATAAGAAAATACCGGTATTTAAAAAGCTCAAAATAAAATGAATTATTTGAAATTTTCTCTTTACTATGTTATATCATAATAGTTTTTAGGTGAAAAAAAGTCATATCTAAAAACTCAAGGTGGATCTGGTGGCTAATTTGTTGACCATTCCAACGCCTGAATAAATCACATTGTTCAAGACTATATATTTATTAGAATACATACCGAGGACACCTAGTCTGTAATTGATCGTAATAACAATGACGTCACCATAGCTCGCCAGGACACTTCCGTCATACGCATTTCCGGTTCCTATTTCATAGGATTCTCCATGGACAAAAACCATGACTGCAAAAGGAGTTGGGTCTGTCCAGTCTGAAAGCATTAATGGTAAACTTTGAAAATAAAAAAAAGGTACTGGGTTGATTTTATTTCCATAGTAAACCGGTATTTCATTTTTTGAGGGACATTTTTTACTACTGTATACAGGGTTATTTTCGCCCTTCTACTTTTGCAAATAGATTCGCCCCGTCTTGAATTCGCCCATGCAGACACAGTTGTGTTTAAAAAGAGATATTATGAGACGTTGGAATTCGCCCAGTCTAAAATTCGCCCGCAGACAACGAGGGCGAAAGGGGCGAAAATAAAACGAAGAGCGAGGCATGAACAAGTGCTATTATTTGGTACTGTGCATTTGATTTGTCTAGTGATAGTAAAAAAAAAATTCAGATAGACAGAAACAGGAAGCATGATTTTTTGTTCCGATTCAAATTGAAACATAATGTATGGACAACATGTTTGGAGTGATAAAAAAAATTGCGTTATGAAAGAAGAAAATGTAAAAAGTTACGAAAGCTTTGTTCAATATTTTAAAATTAATTTGGTGAAGACGAGAGGTAGGTACATGTGTTCATAGGAATAGTTAAGTCTAACAAATAAAATAACTAAGATTTTATGGTTTCGACTGATTCAATGCACATACTGGTCTTCTAGTCTATGTCATTACATTTCATTATCAAAAACCTCCCTTTGTACTTTTCCAGGAAAACAAATTATTTTTTTTTAAAGTGCCTTCAATTTATTTCATAGGAATTAAACATTCCATAACAAAAACTGAACAAAAAACTAATCTTCTCTTGAGATCTAATAAGACCTTTGAAGTCATCCATTTCAGCAAATCATTAAAAAGCACAAGAAATTATGTTCATAAATTGCTATTCCCTAAGTAGACGAATGAACACAAAAAAAGTCACAAGAGAAGAATCCTTTATTCACAAAGCTATATTTTTGAGCGCATCATTGCAAAGTCATGACTTCTTCTGTCTTCGTGCGGAAATAAACCGCGCTATCAAAGAAAACCATCGTCTCCTTAATTTTTTTCTCTGCATCTTCAAATTGCAATAACATCTATTTTGAAAACATTTTGCAGAGATTTACTAACAGTTAATGAAGCAAAGATACCATTCGTGTTTTTTCTCCCGAGTACACAATCGATGCATAAACGATTTAGTTTCACGTGATCGAAATTTAGATGATGTAAATTGAACGACGAAACAAAACGTTTCCTGGTATAAAAAAAAAAAAAAAAGAATTAGTGAAGCGAACATGTCACTTCCTGCCGAAAAAGTGCCAGTGTAAAAATTCATTAAGTTGAATTCTTGAGGAAGCATGGGACACCTCTATATTTTGACGTATTTCCTTTCAAATTAGCAATAAAATGTAGTATCGTCTTTGACGTCTTATAAATATGTCTAACGGTGTAGCGCATTAATAGATTAAAGCATCGGCTACTGGTCTGCAAGTCAGGAGTTCGAAACCCTCTGCGGCCTTATGAATTTCAAATATTTTTTAAAAAGATCTTTTATTGTACAATTTCAAAACTTTAAAACGGTTATTATATGTGGAATATGTTGAACTGTCATCATCGCTATTTTAATATTTCAATGTGTCCAGTTGCACCTTAACTCTTTTAAGCAAAATCAACAAAAAACTAAAGAAGGTGTATGATGTTAACGCCTCGCACATTTTAGATTACTTAGATGGTAAGGGAGTGCAAATATTAAGTGTGATTAAATTTACACATTAAATAATTTACGTCTTCCCTTCATATCAAATCTCTACTAATGGAAAACTTCAATGTTGCATTAACCATAAACACCACAAAAAGCGTCCCCTTTTAAGATTAATTTTACGAGGCCTTTGGAATACAAGATGCGCCAACATCTTATGATTTTGGACCATGGATCTTGACAACTGATAGCTTGCAGTCGAGCGGCGCATTTCTCTTCTAGAATTTTTTTTCTAATCAACTAAAACAAAGCCCGAATTTCACTGGCCTCCCAACCCTGTTTTGTCTCAAAGACGAACACTTCAAAGCTAATCACCATCCATTTTCTTTTTAGCAAATGATTAATAATGGATGGAGAGCTGTATTCAAATTATTATTCTAATGCTTGCAAGGGAAATTTAATATACTCTGGCTTGGGATGCAGCGAGCAGATTCTAATATCCGGTTCGAATTGCTGCATTTTGAGCCCGAGTTTTATAATAAAAACTATTTTCGTAACATCATGAACATAATTGTTGGAGCCTTTAGAATAGAGGATCCTGTTTCAAAATTTTACAAACAAAAGGTTTTATTATTTTATTTTTCAAGGGCAAATATTAAATTTCAGAACTTTATAACGATAACAATAATTTGGGTAAAGTATAGTTAAAGTGTATGAAATGCATGTACAAATAACACTTTCAGAAAAAGTTGCCTCAATTATCAAATCTATTCAATAATGAGTAAGAAGAACCTATAATTTACTTAAAGTTAGAGAGCTCTCATGACAGTTATAACGTTTTTCGTTAGTGTTCGTCATTCCTTATTTTTTTACGATTGGCATTGTTGTAAATCCTTTGTTAAACCGTACGTAAATTAGATCACCAGCAAATTATCTCACTTGCTTTGAACAGAATTTCAACAAATGAAAAAAAAATAAAAATCGTGTTTTCTACCAGTCTTAATTGAGGCGAAGTCCAAAGTTTGTGAAACATTTCAGCTCTGTAAATATAACGTTCTCCAAGAAATAACAGAACAAATTTAAACCAAGTTCGGATTTGAAATGTTCAAATATACCTTTAGTGTGCATAACAATAAAAAGGACAAATTTCTCCAGATGTACCGTTCTTACAGTTCTGAATCTTAAGTTCAAAATATTTTTAAGGAGTATGATCTTATGCAGTTTTTTTTGTTTTTTTTTTATAAATTTTATGATTGATTAGAATCTTAGGGTAACTGCATCTTCGCTTGTCAAGGGTTTACGATCCATTTCGCTTCTCTACAACGTTGTTTAGTAGCAAAGGATAGATCATATACATGTACCTGTAACTAGATTTCTATGATGTATAGGGATTGTATTCTATGAAACATGTACATGTATAATGCATGGTTGAGATAAGAGTACAAACCATCTCTAATATTTTATTCACAAATATTTTTTTTTTAAACCTGCTTCCTGCTATATTCCATTATTCACACATACACAATAAAATTTCGTAATCTCGAAATCAATGGAGCCCAGGAAAAACTTCGAGATATCCGAAGATACAAGATATTGTGGTAACAACTTAAGAAATAAGTTAAGTAATAGGGACTTCCAAATAACTTCGACTTATCCGTGGTATATATAGTGTTCGAGATATCGACCTATTCTGACACATTGTATGCCTAGTGACGTACAAGTTACATCGGGCAACAACTTTGTTTGAACAGATATTTTCCAGTTTTGAACCTAATATTTTGTAATGATGTACATACTAGCATACACTATTCATTTTTAATTTCTATCACATACACACAGCATAAAACAAACGGTTATTTCACATTGTAAATAATATCCAAATTCTAAGTTGGCTGTTAGAGAAAAACGAAAAATGTGTTCACGGTGATTCATAGAAAATTAAGGTTTGATTGAATTTAAATATGCCTTTTCTGTTTCAATGCATCATTTTTACCCAGCAATTCAAAATCGGATTTCTACGTTCTTGTGAAGACAGTTCATGGCAATACAAAACAAACCGCATCGAGTCTCTCTCTCTTTCTCTCTCTCTCTCTCTCTCTCTCACTCTCTCTCTCTCACTCTCTCTCTCTCATAAAGACTAAAGACTTTAAAGCTGCATGGTCCGATTATTTGGCTATAAAAGTATCAAATAATTTTCCATACAAACCAATTATCTTAGAAAGTAATAATAATCTCTGTATGGGTTTACAAAATACAAACCAAAATGCATCATGGGAATATTAAGGAAAGGGAACCGTTTTGTTTCGTCCCCCGGATGTTATGCATCAATTGTAAACGAATGCATATGGTAATTCAAAACAAAAACATAAACAGAACCAAAACCTTTTCTAAGTTTTCATTCACATTAATTGTGTCCACGTTTACATGTATATATACTAATAATTATTAAGAACCATATTCTTTTGTTGCAATTTTCACATGCATGGTCTTTATTATAATAACAAGATTGTCAATCATTTTTCACCATTTCACGACGTTTCCTGCTTTACACTAAAGATATACACCAGATGATCTATATATCTAAGTGGCCCACTTTACACGAGTTTAAGTGTGTTTACAGCGAGGCTAGCGGGGAAACACCTTCTACTGTCAGTTTCATTCAGAATTGACACGCGGAACGCTTCAGTAGCAGAAGGCAATTGAAACGATGTCAGTTCATTCGCGCGCAAAAATGTGAGTAAATCCCTCGTCTGCATCCCTTAAACCATAAACAAATATAAGATATAAGAGTCAAATAGAATGTCAGACACCGATATTTCTTAAGGTGAGGCTCTCCGGATACACGGCTTAACAAGTCGGCTGGTATCTTTATAGCACCGACTTATCATCTATTATTAACATGTATCACATGTAAATATGCGAATAATTTTCATCGGGGAGCCAAAATCGTGCCAAAGTAAATGCTATGATGCCTACATGAAAGCCATTGACCAGTTTTATTATAAACACGGCGGAATTCGGAAGAGATCTTGGTTTACTAGAAAAATTTAATGAAGTTGTTTTTGCAAAAACATTGAATATGAAATTATACACAAAACAAATATAGAAAAATGCAGTCCAATAAATAACTATAAAGATTCCATTGGGATTTTTGAGAGAGAGAGAGAGAGAGAGAGAGAGAGAGAGAGAGAGAGAGAGAGAGAGAGAGAGAGAGAGAGAGAGAGAGAGAGAGAGAGAGAGAGAGAAACGTAGGATAAACATAATACTAAGTTAAGGTATACCGGTATATACATGTATATGTATAATTTCGCCAATCGCAATATACTAGTATAAGAAATAAAAGTTCTCATATCTACACTATATACATGTCTAAATAATACAACAAATTCTACTAGGAATCTATACGAAGAAACAACATCCATCAATTTTTACAACTATAATTTAATTTTCTCAAGATGTGAAAATCGCATTTTTTCCGATAGCTTGCGGAGGGATCGAGGCAAAACATGCCCGTTCCTTTGGAACACTGGTTATATCGGCGATTGATACGGGTTGCAAAGGGAACTAATCAATGGCGTGGAGCTCTTTGGGGAATAACAGCCCATGAATTACAAATATTTGATTTCTCTCAGTAATAAAACACGGAACTACAGAACTAACGTTTTCTCTTTGATGGTATTCCATAATCAAGTTTCTTATGATTGTCGTATCAGCAAAATCTAAACTAAAAATGGAGCATAAAAATATTCGGATGGAAACTTAGAGTACTTATTTTATATTTTATTAATCCCAAATGCTGAAGTTCCAATCTATTCCTGTATTTTCCCCTTGTATTAATGTTCTTTTGGTTGTTAAGGTAAAGGGTGCCCTTTAATCTGTATAAAAGCAGTTCATTTATTTGAAAGTTTAAATTCTTATTTTAATTCAAAACTATATGGTGCCCTTGATTCACTGTTCATTATTTAAAAGTTTGAATTCTTGTTTTTCATTGATTACCATTAATGTTTACCATTTCAATGTTTTGGAATACCACAAGTCACAAAACTATGTGCCATTTATTGTGGATAACGCCCGAAAACATTTGCGCCAAGATTAACAGAACAAAAGTTTCTTGTCATAGAAAAAATCTTAGCGTCAATATCACGCCTCTCAAACGTGGAAGTCCGTTACATTTTGTACGAAAAACGTTTTCATGCTATCCAACGTTTTTACTACAAAAGCCACTCACAATTCAAAGTCTGATTTGAAAATTGAATGTTAGAGAGAGAGAGAGAGAGAGAGAGAGAGAGAGAGAGAGAGAGAGAGAGAGAGAGAGATGTACAAATTCTATGGGTGTTGACGAAATCAAATGTCTTAACTCAATGGCAATGTCGTGTTTTAATCAGAGATAACTATGATTAATCAGTTTTACAACGAATTGCATCCGAGTAGGTTTAAACCAATTTGGAGACTATATGAATCTTGGATTTCTGAATCGATAGACTTCGAGACAGACAAACAGACTGGAATCAATTACATAAACACATCACCGTATATACAGGGGACGCTAATGTCTTAAGTGGATTACAAATGACATTTTATCAGATCCACCACGCGATAGATAATGGTCAATCTGGGAGAAAAGGTCGCAGGCAGCGTTGGACAATCCGTCACAAGATACGCTGCATTGCATTTCCCTAATTTAACCAAATTTCCTTGTACAAGACAAAGTTATGGAAGTAGGAAGAAGAATCGAAGTGACCTCTGATGATGACACATATCATGTCGAGGCCAGGGATATGTGATTGAATTGTATTCTCCCAATAGAATTCTGTAATGAAATGTAGAGATTTCAAACAGTAGACAGATAGCAGAGCTTGCTACGACCGATCGTCACTTGGAGCTTTTTTTCTGTCTAAAGATAAGGTTAGAATCTGTCATCGCTGTGCATTGATTCCTGATTTTGTCGTTGAATGGTCCAATAAGAATCGGCACCATTGAATGCATACAAAGTTTTCGCGGAGCTCGAGCAATGCAAAATATTCCTAGTTTCTGTCCATTATAAAAAAAAAATACAATTATACACGAACGAAAAAATACTTTACAAGGCATTCCTACACCTACTTCCGGTCATAAATAGCAATAATACCGACAAAAAAGACCAAGTAGAATGAATCAGACGAAGTCTGTAAAATCGATGATTGATTCGGAAAAAAAATCTTTGCACTATTTTCCCTAGAAAATTTATTGTACAGGGTTCATGAATTTTTTTTTCTTTCTTCGTCTTCAATCGTAAAAAGCGCTTTTAACAGACACCACTTTGCCACACAAGAATTCTGTATTTTTTGGTTCGACGATTTTTATTAGGCTTTTAAATGTACAGAAGAGAATCATATAAAGAGAGGGTATTTTATTGCCCCAACCGCATTCCATGGATCTCTTTGTATTATTTACGTTATTTAAATTTCATTTTTTTTATTTTCCGAGCGCCAGGTCTAATTGCGTGAGCACGAGTCAAATTTTATTTAAAATTATAGTCTTCAGACTTATGATAATGCACTTTGATATACGAGACAAAGTCATGAAAATACTCATAAACATAGACTGCAATGTCTATCAGATATGCATAATTCGTGGGAATTTCTGTTGAAAAAATCTTGCAGAGATTTTGTTGCTTTTATTCTCAAGAAAACGTTTGGGTTTGGTGCATAAAGAGTAAGCTACACCAATTCGTTTAGCAAAGTGAAACGCTTCTTATTGCACCGAGTTTGTTAAAAGTAATCACAGAACATTGCTGTTCAAGAAGAATTCGCTAATTAATAGATATGTTACATCACTGTAACAAAATGGTATAATAACCAATCTAAATATAAAAAAAAATGTATAGCATGCAACGCAAAGAATCACATTCTATGAGGTGAGCACGAATAACTTTTCCCCCATTATTCGCGTACATTTGCACCCCCACTAATAATCAAAACAGTGCAAATTGTCGTCAGCAAAATGGTTGTCGGATTCAGCTGACAGAGTGGTGTGAAAACTATGATATGAGACTTTTATAGATCTGATATCAGTTTCTGTCATTTACCCACAGATATAAAGCTTACCTGGCGAAGGCAAAAACACGTTTAACGTCAGACAATCTTCCATCTGATTTTTGGTGTAATTAGACCGATGGTATAAACGAATCACATGCACCCTTGGTAGCACCTTTAACAGGTCTTTCAAAGACTTCACTCCAGCTATGTCCTCTTGGGGACAGACCTTGGCCCATTGGTTGGCAATGAGGGTTTTATTCCACTGGCTGTAAAAGTTTGATTCCGTCATGGCCTGGTTTTGTTTTCCCAGGGACCCATAAGACAGACCCCTGTACACTTCAACAGGGGTCCAATGCGATTCTTTGAATGTCACCAACAACCCTCTTATATCTCCAGATTTCAAATGAACCACAGAGGAACCGAGATGGCGAATTTCAAATGAAATTGAGGACACACTGCCACTCAGTATAACCACTAACATTAGGAATGACTGCACGCTCATTTTCTTCCATTCAGATAATCCCGAAAGAATAAATACAATCTGTTTAGCTGTGTTAAGATCGCTCGTTGTTTGTTTCTAATAATAGGCTCGCTGAATGATAGAGTTAGCAAAGGGTTCCTTTCTTTCGCTCTCTTTGCTCAACGGAAATTCATCTCGACTACCGGTTGGCTCCTTATCAGTTTAAAGATAGATAATACATTTCCATATGTTTAAGACAACATGTTCAACGAACACATACATGATCAAGCAAAACTTCCCGTTTTTCAAACATCCTTCAGCAAAACCACACTAATTAGACCATAGGAGCGTGGAATCTATAACACACAAGTCTGTCGTCTGACTATCGCGTGCCAAAAAATCCAAAGCGCATGCGCCCACCGAAAAACAGACACAAAATGAAAAAAATCCATGTAATTGTCATAACAGCTCATAAAAATGTTTTATGGTATTTTTCTAATAAGTTTGGACCTTCGTCAATGAACGCCTAACGTTAGAGCATGGCTGCCAATAAGACCTCTAACTAGGCCGACGATTCGATAAAACACAAACACAGCGGGAGCAAGATAGAGTTACCGTCCAAATTTAATTCTTCAGCCCCTGTTATGTTGTTTCATTGTAAACAATTTCACTCCAATTGTGTTCCCAACGATTTCCCCTGTTTCCCTAGAGATGTGTCGGGTGGTTTACATCAGAATCCGATTTTTTCCGCTATTTGTAGATGATATCAAGATAAAGTTGCAAGAGGAAAAATAAAAAGAAATCGGTGTCTTGGCTTGTCCAGGATCAATAAATTAGAGGCCATGTGATTAATGATACGCCTGATGAGAGAAAACCGACATTACTTTGGAAAAGTTTCCACCAGTGCCACAACTAATTCCAGACGAAGCTATAGTGCAGCTTATAGAGCTAGCGAAGAACGACGCTTCTTTTTTTCTAACGCTTCTCGCTCTAGTATCTGATACAACGCGGCATTTATTCATCAATTTCCATTTCGATGCATTGTTTATCGCCGATAGCAGCTCGTGTGACAGTTTTAATCAAAAGTTTTTATTGTTTTGGACTCGGATTGAATACTTCATTTTTCGCTAAAATTAAGCAGCGTCCATTCGATTCAATGATCAAACAGTCGAACTGGGCTTGCTTACTTCAGACAGACACAACACATATAGTTATTCGCATACTAAAACTAGAATAAAACCGCATCTGGATTTCGCTATGCATATTTTATTACACTGAAATCTGTGTTTTTGATCATTGGCGCAGCATCATTATGCATACTATCTAAATAAAAAAATTAATGAAAAAATTACATGTACCACTTTCTAATAAATGATTCTTCGTGCATTCTTTTGATAATTTTGCATCAATTTAGCAGTTTTGCTGCTTTATGAACACACTGCACAACTCTTGGTATTTCAATAAATAGTGTTCATAAACGCAGAATCACTTTTTTTTTGGCCTTTTAGACACTCGGTTTTCGTCACTGGCTATTTTTGTTAATTGCTTATTTATCCATCACTTAATTCTTTAAAATTTCGACCTGATCAAAATTGACTTTTGATTGTTCCACAAGGTATAATTCACACAATAAAGCAGCTATTAAAACATATCTGTTAGTGTGGATATCTCACATGGTCCTTTGTTATATATTTATTATGTCAAGATTTATAAATTCTCTATTATAAAACCGGTAATTAAAAAGAAACACCTGAATGAAAACATACGAGAGCAGACCATAAAATATTGAGAACAATAAAGTAATATTATATAGCAACACATCGATTGCTGGAACACACAATTAAAGTGGACGGTAATATAGCAAGCCTCTTTCCCGCGTTGTTTGATTGTTGTACCAAATTGCCGCTAAGTGTCTGTAATAGCACGATCAATGGTCCTTTTTTGCCCAAGAATCAAAGTCCTCCTTTAGCTAATCTTTTTGTGTATCCTTATCGCCTTCTCCAAGTGAAGAAATCTGTCATACTGGTGTATTTCTATAACCACCAATTTGTGTCGATATTCGGCGTACGAAGATATTTTCACATTCACAATTCGGTGCATCGACTTGTTGGCATAGCTAGCTTGGTTTTGGCCAATAGGCATAACAGAAGCAAATAATGCCTCATAAAAAGGCAAGAATATAGGTTTTTGATCCGATAGAAAGGAACACTTTAGATCCAGTTAAATGCAAAAATGTGTAAGCAGTATAATTTGCACGTGGCTACATTCTTGTTTTCAACCTGATTTGATATAATTGATTACACTTGATTGAGTTAGGACTTTGTTAATATGAATAACTGTGTTATGTTGTGACCGATAGGGAAGTTATTCCAGACCGCACAATATCAGTCTGAATTTGTACAAATTATTTCAACCACGTGAAATGTTCAGTAATAACTTAGATTGCAAGCCGATTTTTTTTACAATTTCTGCTATACATATAAATATACCACAATGACATTGAACTTTAGACATTACATCCATACATTCACATTTTAAATTGATGAGTGAACTATCTGAATATAAGTATCACATGATTCATTGTAATTTGGCATATAAAAACCATTACTGGGAGACTGACATAGTTTGCGGGGAAAAACAAAAAAATACAGCCCCGGATAGAAACGGAACAGACATTCACAGGTTGCCGGGAATAAACGCTAATTTTCTTGATAAATAAAATGTCAGAGATTTCTTCCGAGTGTTCCTTTACGTCAAAATATTGGCATTCTGAGGCAAGAAAAAGACATTATAGGCATTGGCCTCCAAGTTTTTAATTAAGTTAAGGAAAACAAAGAATGTGCTAACAATTATTTTTCACAGAAAAAGCTACATTCTGTCGATTATTGCTCAGCGTGAAAGGAAACGGGGTAGCTGTAGGTTTCCCTGAAATGTGAAATCGAAGAAAATTACCAGCTACCGTTTACAGACTTTCAAACGCATGATTCTTTATTCCAGACTGCAAGACAAATATACAAGGTGATATCAGATGTTTTTCCCCCAATCCCTTAACTTCGAAACAATGTGCACTTTACGATGAGAGCTTTTAATTGCACCTCTAAGCTGTAGAAGTGGTGATATTAAACAAGCATAAAACAAAATATTAATCTATACAATACCTTATCTTTTATAAAGAAATACAGCACGGTGATTTCAGAAGTTTTTACAATTCCCCTTACCCCGAAACAATGTGCACTTTACGATGAAGTGTATTGTATGAATATTGCACAACCGAAAAAGCTTTCAATAATTTTAATTGTGAATTGTTCAATTGCAAAACAAATTATTTATTTAAGGTGGTATGGGACATCTGTCGATATTAATCTGGGTTAAGGTACAGTATAATCAAAATACTTTCACCGGTTTATAATTTTCAAAATTTACAATATTTAAGCAAAAAATACGTTTTAAAAATTTTTGGAAAGGTAAAAATTTTAAAATCCCCAGCGGGATTCGAACTCATGACATACAGATCTGAACCCTCTAATCCACTGCACTACGCTGTTAGATGAGAAAGAAACTATTTATAAAATTAATCTTGATTTTCTTGTTTATTTCGATAAATAATGCGTCACAACATTGAGGTGTCCCATACCACCTTAAGAAGGCCGCGTGGTCAAAATATTGCCCATAAGATTAACCATTATAGATATGATATTTTTACCTATAAATTATTATATATTTAGTAAAGAAGAATTCCACGTGGGTTTTTTTTCTATATTTTTTTTATACAAAGCTCTTCTTAATAAAGGGATCAATATAGTCCTAAAAATGACGAAGACCATCCCGTCCCTTAATCGACAATACATTACAAATAATAAATAATTGAGATGTATGTCTTTATTCTTGACACATCTATTCATTTATCCCGCAATTCGAAGACTATTCTATAAATATATATATATATATATTAAGTTTAACCCATGTATATAAAGTCATGTGACCTACTATACTGTTGTTCTATTTCGTGCTCCAGCCCACCATATATTTCAGAAAAAGAACACTGATCCGAAAATAACAAAGAATTTGATATCGTGAATGTTTTTACTGTCTGATAAATGAACGTTTCTTATTTCAAACTCGCATATCGGTAATTTTTTTTATTTTATCTATTTTTAAAAGTATCACCCCCCTTTTCCCTTAAAACATGGAAGGGGGGTTATTGACAGCGTCCGCTTCCAAGATATATAAAGAAATGTAACAATGGTTTGAGGGATTCTAATTATGGATCAGGCCCCACCGTCACCAACTTTCATCAAAGCAATACTCAGCCTCAAGTTTTGAGTACTGACCTCAAATTCATGTACTTTTCTTTTAAAGATTTGAGTTGAGGACTGAGTTGAGTAATTAAAATTTTTTGGTGACGCCCACGCCAGATCTAACAAGGAACACCGTTGAGTTGTAAGCCAAACAGTAACGCCAGATTTTAACCCTCCAAAAATACAAATACCGCAAAGATCATGCAATTGATTTCCAACCTTTGGCTCCTAAGCGTTTTTTTTATTGAGCCCATTCCGAGTTTTATGCACTAGCAGCTACATCATTTACAGACCTTCATTACAGAAATTGTCACAAAGTAATTCTTAGTTACGGGTTGGTAAATTGTTTATGAGGGACGAAGTGCTGCGAATCTCAAATTATTTCCTATATTTATGGAATGTGTAGGTTCAAGAACAAGTCTTGCTATTCGTGTATTTTAGACAGCTAAATTGCGCATAAAGAATTTGGTTACTTCATTTTATCGAAAAAACAAAGTAGATTTTTTTCTAAAAAAAGAAATACGATCGCAGCTTTCGAAACCAGTTATGTTCCATCATTGTGTATTTTAATAAAGAGTAATTGATTTTAAATATTCAAGTTACATGTAATACATGTATATGTTCGAATGACATAAGAATATCATGTTCCTCAAACGATTTAATGCTTATAGGTGACTTCTGTGGCCATTAAGGTGGAGTCCGTCCATGTTGCAAAACTTCCATGAATACATGTATAACTAAAATTTGCAAAAACATTTAATGCTCTTAATGGGGCTGGATGGTTGTGGTCATTTTTAGACCTTATCAATCTCCCTGAGAAGAAGAGCTCTGTATAAAGACATAGAAAAATATTCCAATTTTAAAGCTAAAATATTGGGATATTTTCCTTACTAAATAATAGTCAATGGCTAAAGAGTCTCTAAACTTTTAAGGGTAGACCTGATGGGTATGACGAAGGTACAGTTTCTCTCAAAATTTGCCCCGAAATTCAAAAGTTGTTTAAATCTCATAATCACATATACCATCTTGAATATGTATGCATATGAAGTACCAAGTTAATCACTTTTTATATTGTTTAAAAGAATAATTACGACTTCAACATTTTGGCATATTCCTAAGATTTGGTCAAAAATGATAAAAAATGGAACATATTATTCTCATAGTTTTTTGAAGAGGAAAATGTGTCCGCAGACGTTGACCACAGCGAAATTAATATATTTTGTGTGATATCAAATGATAAAGTTATAATGTGAGTTTCATTGTGGGCGACATATGCGGACATATTTTGCCATTCAAAAAACCACTAAGGAACTTGTCTTCTGCTCAGTTTTATGAAAATTAGTTTTTGACGTCACAGTTAATTTTGTGAAAGTCTAATCAAGTACATGTAACTTTTTATAGATTCTTAATTTAAGGGTATTCTTGTGTAAATAAACGTAACATTTCAATTTTTTGTGATATTTTTTAAAATCACTCTAAAACAGTGCAAAATATGCCTGAAACTGTACCTAGTTCTTTGTTGACCATCTATCCTCTTAGATAAACTTGGGTGATTTTAGACCTTCAGGTAAGTATAAAGTATAACGAGCTCATTAACTGAGCCTAAATGTCCATGTTAATAAAGAATACACGTGCGTACTAGGTGGCGCTTTACCGGAAATAAAAGTAGGACTAGTGTAAGAATTGTTATTTGCGCAAAAAAGGGACACTAACTGAATTGCGTGTATGTACATCTATATCACAACGTGGGGACCAGTGACAGAGATAATCCTTGAATGAAATTGCATTGGATAAGGAGAGTGAAGCTTTTTAAGGCCACAATGTATAGATAATCTAAGCAGAAAAGCAGAATGAAAGCAGACCCGTCACTTACAAAGCATGTTCTGAACGGGAGGTGGGCGTTTTTCAAAATTCCAAGATTTTAAATGATCCATTTTCAGAAATATTTCGGTAATACGTGGCTTCAAGCCAAACTTTTAAAGAAAACACACGAAAAAGGAAAAAACAAAACAAAAAAGATTGCATATTGTCAAGATATTCCCTTGCGCAAGGAAAAAACAGTTTTCATTTTAAATCGTTTTCGGTCCATCTTGTCAGCCCATTGATTTTAACGTTCACTGTAATGGATCGAGAAATGATGTCTAAGAGGCACAGCATTAATTATTCTTCGTTTTTCTTTTGTATTACATTTACGCGGTAATTAAATGTTTCGTTAAATATCAGTGTCTATGTGCCTCGGTTAAATACTTAAATAAAGAATGATAGCTAGATGTAGATGATTAAAGTCAGCTATCTCTAGATTGTACATACCGGCATTAAACACCCCCCTCCCCCGGAGTAAAAAAACCCTTCAATTTTGTTATTAACGAAATAGTGCAACTTATATTAAGTAGAAATAAATAAAGTTACCGTGTCTCTAAAAATCAAAATTTGAATTCAATTTCATTCACTTCAACATTCCGTGTAAAAATAATAATAATTGGAAATCAATGTGTAATGAACATCAAATCAGACATTATTTTGAACATCATCGTTTGCTTTTGAAATCAAATATCGTGGATTATACAGATTCTGATCGATTCGGAATGAAACCGGGTCCCTAGTCATTTCTCATTGCTGACATCGGTCTGTCCTGTAGCAGACACCCAGTAATTAATTGATTTCTAGAGCAGCCCCGGAATCGTCCGTCGTCCTGCGCAGACACGCACTTCCTGTACAGGAAATGGATAGCTAGCTAGTACTTACCGGTGGGGATGTAAAGATTGAGATTCAAGCATTCTTCTGAAGAATGAATCACGTGCTTGTAGACCGACGTCCACTGTATGGACAGCCGTTTCGGCTCTGATACGGTGAACCAGCCATCCCATAGGCTTCTCTGGTTGCAGGAATTTCCAAACATGCCTGCTTTACGGACAAAGTCCCAAAGTGTATAAATGTCCTTTGAAGGCATGAAGCGAAATAATCCTTTGTCCATCGATCCATATTCTATTCCTCTGAACGAGTCGACATCTTTTAAGGTGAAATTTGAAGCGTATTGTAGATCTACTTGTACACCGCGAAGTTTACCAAGAGCAGTGGTGACAGTATTTCGTCCAAACTTTGAAATGATGAATTCACAATCCACAAGACTAAAGTGGAGTTGAGATATCAAGAATAACAGCACTAGATACATGACTCTTTGGCCGAAGTTCTGTTGGGGAGAATAATTGTTATACTAAATGAGAAGAAGGGTGCATGCAGGTGTACGCAACCGCTCATGCTGTTTTATAAGATAGGAGCACGGTACTTTCTCTCCTTACTTCCGTGTCCAGTATGTGTAATCTGTCAAAACAATGAATTCCAAAAACCCCAGCGTACATCCTATTGACGAAATGGTTGCGCCAACGAGATGAGAAAGAGAGTTTGGCAGCGGCGCTTCTAAACCAAAATATACTTGATTTCAGATATACCTTTAATCCTTTGTTGGATTGATAAGTGTACATCGAATTTTATGTTTGAAAACAAGTTGCACAAATTTTCTTTAAACATCTTATACAATTAACCGCTAGCAACAGAAAGAAGGTCTTAACCAAAAGCAGGTGCTGGCTTCTTAGAACATATGTTGTGCAATTATGAAAACGTAACTCTTTAGTGGAAGAGTCTTATTTTGACATCAGAAGACTCTGTGTATACATAAAGATATATAAAAGAACTTGAATAAAAGAACATAGGATTATGACCTGATAAATACAAAGGAAGTGGAATTAGAGACAGGAAGCGATAACTGTAAGGTTATGTCAAGGTCAAATTCATCAGCAACAGAGAGTGGAAGCCTTGTCTTAGTGGTATAGCTAAACAGTGTTCATAAATTCGCAATAAAAAAGTGCCGTCTGTTCCTCTTTACCAAGAAACCCTTTTATATATATTTGATTTGTTCTACCTGTTTCCTTTTAAAAAAGCCAAACCGGAATATTTTACCAACGAAAGTCATACTTAAAAATAACAATGTAATATAATTATACGGCATTCGGATTTACATTAAAAGAAAGACCTCAAATATTTACTCTAAACTAATGAATCAATTTTTTTTTTAAATCTATAAAACTACGTTATGGAGAGAGAGAGAGAGAGAGAGAGAGAGAGAGAGAGAGAGAGAGAGAGAGAGAGAGAGAGAGAATACTACGATACTATGTTTTTGTTTTTTCGAAAACCGTTGAAATACAAATTCACATGTAGTACATACTAAATGCGATTTTATTAAATATTAACCATTAATTCAGGAAAGTAAAAGCATTATCTTGAACTATGAATAGAATATTGTGGCCGTTTTCAAGCTGAATAGCGTACTAAACTTCTGGCTCAGGTAAGCTAAATGATCCTAAGGTCTGCAATGGTCGTAAGACAGAACAATGAGACTGACATATGAGATATAAAGTAACCATTTCACATTTCGCGAAAGCTACTGAATTATTAGTTGTGAATTGCACACGTACTGTACCAAAGGGAAATGCAAATCAAATCAAACCCAAAATACAACTGTTTCCAAAGAACTTTAAGGGAAATTGCACTTAAAAAAAATGATTGAAGTGGTGTTTTGCATTGCCATTCAATCTGTTTTTAATGTGCGTGTGATTTTTTAAAAACAAATAGACTGGTATAAAGTAAACAAAGACCGTTGAAAGAGAGATAATTCAAGCTGCACAAAACAGATCAAGGCAAGGTGTTTAGCATGAAAAACACAGGGTTCTAATACAAGGGGATTTTAGACTTTTTTTTGTGAAAAACACAAAGAATCGTTATCATTAATCAAAGATATTTCTTGGTATTATACTCAGATAACAGAAAAAATCTATTGAAACAAAGTACGTTTAGTGTTGGCATATCATCAAAGATACGGCTTATTTTTGGACGCATTGAACATTTTCTTGAAAGAAATGATTAGAATTCGGATCTGAAATCTAAAAATAAATTCATTGTCTAGCTTTCCTTTGATTCTGAACTAGAGGTGAACTATAGAGAAATGTGTTCAATGAATGGGTTTTTGAAGGTGATACTTTGCATGTTAACAAAGAATACGTTAAGCTTGTTTCAATTAATGCACTGTCTTTGAGTTAAACAATTAAGAAAACGTTAAATAAACATCAATAGAATTTAGACGAAGACAACATAATTATAAGATAATTTCTGTATAATATATGTGACCATGAAGCGGCGTTATTGTAAAAACCGTTTTATCCGAATTTCGAAGTACTTACATACATACATGTGTATGTTCAATAAGCTGACATAGTCACAAGAGTGTTAAGTAATGAAGGCCAAATACAACCGCGTGAAAACTCAGATCTATAAAATGACAATTAAAGCTACTTGGTCCGATTTTATATCAAATTTTGTGTACGCTTTTCAACGACGGTTATGCTAAATGGACAGTGCGGTAGTTTTCCCGGTCAATTAAGCCAAATCTCAATTTTAAAAATTATGTACAAAATTTTTTAACAAAACAAACGACATAAAAGGGTATCGTGTTAATTCACCTCAAGTTAAAATTCGCCCCTGATGTCGAGACCGGTCCATGTATGGTTGTATTACGACTTTGACATCGCTATAAATAAAGGTCACAATATTCAGGCAAATTAAAAATAACCTGTGTACATTTTTTCACTAATATTTTTTAAGTTTGCTTTGTTTACAATCGATGCATAACATGCGTGTTGAATAAACCCGGTCATTCGAAGGACGAAACGAAACGGTTCCTTGTTCTAAAACATTCCCATGATGCATTTTGGTTTGTTTTTTCGTTTGCCCATAAAGGAATTATTTTTATTTACTTTGAATATTTCTAACTTTGAAAGGAGACTGATTCTGCTGGTGTAAATAGGAGAAAGTCCATAACTTTCTAAAAAAATGATTGGTTTGTATGGAAAATTATTTGATACTTTAATAACCAAATAACCCAACCAAGCAACTTTAAGTGATAAAATTTTACTGTTAAATAAATACTCCAGAATGAGTTTGGATTTTCTAGGATAAAGTGAAGGAAACGTTCTTGCATTTTCAAAGTGTTTTATTATACAATACATCCTAATCAGTTTATAATATGATTGAATAGATCTCTGTGTGTGTGTGTGTGTGTGTGTGTGTGTGTGTGTGTGTGTGTGTTGGGGGAATTGAAGTATCCTCTACCATTATGCTAAATGTTCATGGCGAGATACTTTTAACTTAGTGCTGCCAGCCAGCATCCATTGGTATAAATTCTCGCCGCTTAAACTGTCAAAGTGGGAATAAATTGTCTAATGAAAATATCGAGCCTTGCCATCTACGAATAACACGCAACAATTAAACAATAAATCTCTCACACAAGCGAGCAATCCATTATGATATGCATTTTGTCTTTTTATATTGAGGAATGAATTGTATAAAATGGACGAAACGAAATAAATTCCAACAATTTGTATTATTGAATTTTCGTTTTCTGAATTCGCAAAATTTATGTAATTGCAAATCAAATCAAAATCTTTTTTGATTTTGAAAAGATGACAACTAAATAAAAAATCTCATCTCTCTACTGATTAAAGTGCATTTTAAGATTGCCATTGACGAATTTATTCTATGCAATTAAAAATTAATTTAGAGCTTGCAATTTAAGCCATGATTTACACAATTTGATTTGTAAGATCTTACTAACTTTCCAAGTACATATATTACAAATCGAACTTTTTAAAGGGAAATACAATATATATTAGTATGATTTTGAGTCGCAAGTAAGATTGTTTCGACTTTTAATTAACACGGTGTCAGAAAGGTTTATCTAAATATTGCACAGTTTTAACGCAGATTTTCCCCAAACTTTTGCAACTGATTAGTTTAGACTAATTTAAAGATACATTGATGTATATTTTTGTTAAAAGCGTGAAACTTTAAAAAGACTCCTTCATAAAAATGAAATAAAAAATAAAGCAACATTGTACTAATGATACAAATTGGTAGTATAAGTTACAGTCATCTTCTACTGTCATATTGTAAACAATAAAACTAATTGGAGAGAAATAGTAGAGAACTGAGTCACTTATCCGTGGGAGTTGGGGTTGCATGAATATGCTGTCCAACATATAACCGTTAGAGATCGTATTGTTTTTATATAAGTTTTATCCAGTATCTGCAACTCCTTAAGGGTAGGGGCAATTAATATTTACAATAAATACATTCCACTTTTAAATAAAAACTGTTTAGACTAGCTGGCACAGTAGTATCTCGAAATAAATTACCCCCAAAAAGTTCAAAGGTCAACGGGTCAAAGTTAATAATGGTTAATTGGTCACCCATGTGACCTGTATGACCTTGAAAAAGACGTGGAATTATTTTTACTTTATAATTTTCACGTTCAAAACTAGCATTTTTTTTATATAATTCTTGAACTGCGAAACAAAATCCTTTTATAATCAATCTCCCATTTCGTTTCTTACAACGATAAAACAATTTACCATTATATAAATAGTGCCTGTTTGGGAGGGTACCAGTTGAAATTGACACCCCGAGAAAACCATTGTCAACCGACGCGAAGCGGAGGTTGACAATGGTTTTCGAGGGGTGTCAATTTCAACTGGTACCCTCCCAAACAGGCACTATTTATTTTATTATACTGAATGTCATAATTTTTATAGCAAATTTTACTGCTTTTATATAGAAAAGACGTGAATTCTACGGCGAACCGTACGCGCATAATTAACGCGCATGTAACAATTCGTTCTATCGGCCCGTTGCTAAGCGTGCGAGGGAGAGAGAACGGATTGTCAACTGCGTCTAAACCAATCAGATTGCAGTATTTAACATGAAAGTATAATAATGATATATATTATCATTAACCACTTTCGTTATTAACTGATATAAAGGACACTGTCATACTAATGCTAGATATTCTGAAATAGGTCTGAAAATAGAAGACGTAAGTCATTATCACAAGTGTCTTTGATTTTCTGCCGTAGCTGTGGTCCCGACTGATTTATTACCTATATAGTCGCTCAGTGTAGATAGATAAATCACGGAGGGCTAAGAGAACGAAGGAAAAGCTGAGAGAAAAAAACACCCAGTTTATACATGTATGCGTACATTTGCAATTAAAGAAAGCTATAGAAAGCTATAGAAGTGTGAGGAACGTTAACACAGCATGCAACAAGTTGATAATTTCATTAGTCTATGTGTAAAGGTTCCCAAATAGGTTCATTTGCTTATATATGTGGGTAGAAAATAATTTTATGCTGGCATTTTATAAGCTTTCTTGCAGGAAAAAAATTATATAGATTTTTTGTTGTAAAAATCGTGCTTCATTGTAAGAATAACGATTATTAAAACAGAAAGGTACTCACTAACATTTCATACTAAACATTCTCAATTTATCCTTTTATCTATTGCAGTTTATTTTCTATATCATACGTACAGTATATGTGCATATATATATTAGCTAAACTACTGGAAAAGAAAAATTCTCCTTTAATTTTCAAATGATGCAACATTCGAATGGTATGAAATCTCTCTCTCTCTCCGATTCGGACGGAATGATGGATTTTTAATTATGCTATAGCTACTAGAATCGTACAGACGCAACAAAAGAAGTTTTCCCCACAATTTAGCACGCTAAGGGACTGCATACAACGAACAATTTTCACTTCGACAATCATTACGATGGGATACTGATGTAGATATAATATGGATATTAAATACTGTAAAAATATTGATTCTTTTTTTTTTTTACAAAACTTAATTGCAACATCTCAAATAATTTTATTCATAATTGATAAACTTCGATAAAAGAAGGGTAATACGACGGAGGACGTTTGTGCAATATACAATAACATCATCAAGTAGAGTAAATGAGTTATTGCAAAGCAAAATTTCATCACTTAATCACTTTATCTTGATATTAGATTCGGGTTTTCCCTTGATTACAAAATATTTAATACAATATAGAATTTTATCTAGAGTGTAAAATTTAGATATGTATATTTAGTTTTATGTATTTTACTTCACATGGCATATTACCGTAATTACCCAAAAGTACTCCGCATTGAGTACAGTGCAGAAAGGGTCCTTAACTTAAAAGCCACTGTCTAAGCGAAAAATCGAAGACATGCACGCACACTCCACTTTCTATTTTCATTCTAACCGGATCTTCCCTTTTAGTAATGCAAGCTTATGTCTTGGTTTCTTTATGATCTAATTTTATTTTCACGCTACTCAAACGGGCATAAAGTATTATTTGCCTCACTAAAATTCAATTTTCATTTCTCCATTATAATTGGAAGACAATTGGTTTGGTTTCGCTCTCTTAGCAAAGTCCCTACGCCAGTTCCTTATCATCGTTTCATTTCTTTCTTCTTTCCGCACAATGTAACGTGGTACCGTATCGTGGAGAAAATCGAGTTTACTTCTTTGAAATTGATTTAATATCTCCGTACTTTCATGTTTGGGAGACCATAAAAGTTTCTTCTCCAGATGATTAATAATTTTGCCCATGTCTCAATTTCCATTAGAGTTGATTATTTACGAGAACTTCGGAAGCCCAACAGAGAGACCTCAGAAACGACGAGGTTTCCTGGCATTTCGTATCACGTTAAAAGGCTCTGCTAGTCAAGCCTTGTTTCTTTCTCCCATCTACATGTAAAATGAGCTAAAATGGCCGATAATCTAATTATCAGCAATGTAATTAAATATCAGGGATATTATTATGACGAAAAAAATTTCTTTTATCAAAGAGATCAAAAGAATTGCAGACATTCTGTCCGTTTGTTTTACTTTCGTTATTAGATTTTTTAAATGCATATGCAGATACTATTTTTATTAAGTTTTATGAGATGATATGATGAGAGAGTCTTCAGCATCACCGACAGCGTGCTTATTTCACATTCTGAAAATAAAGCAACTTCAGTTTTCTGGTCATACACAGATTTGGTTAACACATCTCTCTCTCCTCTCTCTCTCTCTCTCTTTCTGCGTTATTCAAGTTTATTAAAATCAAGAAGTCAAAAAATAAAACGTATCATCCCTTGGGTATTTGTTATTGTGTAATTCTTCAATCAATAATCTTTGATATTTATGAGAGAATGATAATAGTTAGGAGAAAAAGGGACAAACCTAAAGTCAAATAAACAGACAGGGGGAAAAGGCGATCGATATTCTTGTTTTCAAATCCCAAGATTCAAGAAGGAATGTAACTGCTGCAATGTCAACTGCCTTCTAGTTTTTTTTTTCCAATTGCATTAACTTAAGACACATTGGTATCGATGTATAAAGAATGCACTTTGGAACTTGGTTTGTAAGAAAAATCTGTTATCCATTGAGTTACTGCAGAATTCCACTTTTTTGAAATAGAATTTGTAACATTTCTGGACACACTTGGAAGGGAAGTATGTTTCTAGTTTCTAATTTATATATTTTGTTTACTTCTATGGTGCTTTTGAAGGTGTATAGTTGGCATTGGTTTTTTTTAGGGTAGATAAACACAAAGAATAATGTACAATGTACATACACTTACAAGTACAATGTATATATTCATGTATGTACACTAAACTCGTACAAAGTATAATTATGTTAATACACTTTTAAGTATATAATTATACTTGCATGTACACTTTAATGTACAAAATCAGAAGTGGTATACATAAAATAAATGTATAAAATAAATGTCAAATCTTGGTTTTGTCTCGGTCCAACACTTGTTTGGCACTTTTTGTTGTAAGTGGTAGAAGTTTGACTTTTTTTGCGTTTATTTAGTATTTTTAAATCATGCATGCAGAATTTCTAATTTCTGAAAAGTAAGTTACGCTTCGTTCGAAGATCTATAAGACGCATCAGTTTGGAATGTAACACAATCTGTATTCAAAGTTAAACACTTAATCTAGTAAGAACCATTGATCAAAGTGGTCCAATCTCCCTATTACCTATATAATATATGTGTACTTACCTTGGACAGGTGCAAAAACATTTAAGTATAAGCAGTCTTCATGGATAGTTTCATTTTTCAATGCATATCTTTTTCTATCGCCGTTTTCTCTGAAATCAACCTTGCCCTGGGATTTTTTCGGACCCTGGGGACAAGAGGGTCCCGGATGTAAAGTGTCTATTATATCCCATGGTACCGACAATGGCCGAGGGTATGCGAAACGGTGATTGTCATCGGCGAAGCTACCATAATGGATGCCGTTGTAAGCGTCCAAATCTCGGAGAGAAGATCGTGCGGGAAATTCCACGATGACCCCTCTGTACTTGCCCTGGCGAGTTGTAATTATCCTTTGACTAAGTTTCAGACGTTGTAGATTTGACTCCTCCAGTCTGATTTGTGACACACACAGGAAATAAAGAACGATTCCACAGCAAAGCCAATTTCTTTTCACAGACATGATATTCACTTTTAGCCGATGGATTGTCGATTCAAGTGCGAGGTATTACGAAATTTCCACATTTGCTGGTCATAAATATCAGAAAGTTAGATGAAGAAGGAAAACAAAAATAACATTCATATTGTGTTCGTTATGGCTAATTTCAAACAGATCTATGGCTTTTCCGAGGAAAACTAAATCCACTTCACCGAAAACACTGTCTTTGCGTGTACAGCACTTGTGCTGCTGACGAGTGTGTTCCCTTTAGATGTTTGTTTTTTTTGTTCATAACTTCTAATTTTTTCTCTCCAAGTTTCTTTTTTAGTGGGTTAACAAATCATCCTAGGGGAAACTTTCGTCTATTTTGCAGATCGACCTTCTCCATTTGACGTATTGCGTCAATATTTTGACATCTTATCGTTCATTTAGAAATGTGCAGTTGTTGCCTGTTCGCGTTTCCCTTCGGAAAACATCTGCTGCTTTCCCTGATTTAATTATTCCTTTGTATAAAAGGGTCTGGGGATAGCAATATCTCATTCCCTGCGGTAGAAGCCATATCCTTATTTTTTTTTTATTCCACAGCTCTGTGAATAGTGGTCAAAGCGTTTTAATTCTTGGTATATATATTTCCTTAGCCTCCCGTCTTTAGTTGTTAAAGCACTTAATGAAGTTAGATCCCCAACACGATATCAAAAAACATCAATATCCCCAAATCACATTGTTACTTAGCCTATTCGACCACATGGGGATTACTTGTATACGGTGGTGGTACATCAACTGAACTCAGCCCATTTATAGATATCGGACTCGTTATGATTTTTTTCACTGATATCTATGTTAAAGTCACCATCAAAGACTCCAGATTCATTGATCAAACATGGCTAGCTTACTGCGGTAGACAAACAGAGGCGTCGAATGACACCATATTGAAAATATTACTTCGTGTTAGCAAAGGATGCAATAATGTGCATAAAAGTTTCCTGACGGAAGAAGGACGGATCATTTTACTTGTGTTATGTCCATATAATATCTCTTTCATGATTTCTTTTTAAAAGGCCAGTATTGTTACCAGCAATTTTGTTAACCAGTAATTATTTTATCGATTTGTCATTCTTAAATAACACAAATCAACCAGTTGATAATTTAATATTCTAAAGAGCCCCTAAAAAGTGTACTTTATTTCAATATGTTTCAGAGATTGCTAATACATGTTACGTAACGTAAAAACACCCGATTCTTTCCGTTTCGTGATCAATTAGCTACATTAATAGAGATTTTACTCTCTTTCCGGTTGACTTTCTTTTAAACCAAATCACAATCGTCCCCTAATGGTGGAATTTATCGAATTTTTGGCCCATTTCAGTAACTATCATATTGACAATCAAATCTGCATAAAACGGGACGTCATTATGTTTACTGTTGAAGGCAATTACGGCTAACAAGAAACGACTCCCCCTAGAAGTCTGTAGCCTGGTTTTTATTGAGTTTCGGCCGGTGATCGCTTGAACCAGAGACCGCCATTTCACAGCCGTGGAGTAAAACTAACGACACTATTAGTGGAGAAAACGAACCAATCCGTCTCTGACCGGAGCAATTTGATGGGTGATTCCTAGTTTTAGTTAAGCTGTAGATGGTAGGCGAGATTTCCTTTACCGACCAGACACCTCTGTCTTAATTAAAATGTCCTCAAAATATAAATGATGATGATGATGATGACGACGAAGATACATGTAATGATGATGATCATGATAATGACCATGATGATGTTAATGATCATAACAAAAATTACATACAAATAAACGCTATCAGTTGTTGTCACCTTGCTACAAACGTACCTTTAAGGATGATGATCATCACAATTTTGACAATGATGATGACCATGACAATTTTGACAATGATGATGATCATGACAATTTTGACAATGATGATGGTCATCACAATTTTGACAATGATGATGACCATGACAATTTTGACAATGATGATGGTCATGACAATTATGACCGTGATGATGATCATCATGATGTTGACAAAAAAACGCCATTCAATTTCCTTTTCATGTTCCAAACGCTGTGTAAATGTTCACAAATTATGTTCAATTTATTTAGAAGCATATTCAACAGATTGCATCTTAGGACATTATTTTGTGTGTGGTGGTGGGGGTGGGGGGTGTAATACAAAAACAACCCCATTATGAACTCTGATTGAACGATAATTGACAAAAACAGAGTGCTAAGCTGTCTGAAGTCTTCCGTTACATACGATAATGCTACATAGCAACGAAGTCGTAAGGCTATTGACCCTAGCAATGATGAAAATATCATTTACAGCTTAAAATAAATGCTGCATCGAGAAAGGATTAACAGTGTGCCAGCAAATAGCCGTATAATACACGTGACGGTCAAAATGTCAAAGTGACGTCACACTGGTTTTGCCTCCTTTCAATTCTCCTTAAAACTTTGATATTGTATTTAAGCAATGTTTTGAGAATTCTATTACCGGTACTCACCTTGATATGGAATATACAGGTTTAAATTGTGGCATTCCTCTCGTTTATACACAAGTCTATACACGAGACTCTCGTAGAAGCGTTTCTTGGCGTCCTTAACAACCCCGATATTGCCAGTTTCACTTTGCATACAAACGAAATCGAAATGTGTTGCCTCTTTGATTATCGTTATATCGTTCTGACAAATTGTAGTTCTATTGACTCTTGGAGAGATATAATGCACGGAAAAGTGGTCACTGTCCGCATATGGCACCCCCATAATAGCCTCGATGTCAGAAAGGGTTTCAGAGGGCCTGAAATGTACCACGACGCCTCGGAATCGGCACCCATTGACGGTGAACACCCTTCGCCCTCGTTTTAACTTTTCCAGGATTTGGGCTGAGAATGACACCAGTAATAAACCCACGAAAACAAACTGCACGAGGGAATTGTTGTGCGGATTCATTCTTTCCCAACAATCGACCACATGGAAAGAGTATGGGAGAACAAAAATGCAAATATATTTATTCCAGAGAAAAAAATCTTAGTAACTACTCTACAGTGATGGCGACTTTTACACGCTTCCCCGTATACTTTACTGCCAATAAAAGAAGGTTAGTGTCTGCCTCCATAACACTGATGACCGTTAATGCTGAAAGCAACTACTCGCGCAAATTTGCAACTTTCCCATTGTACATTTGATCTATTCTTGGCAAGTGTTAACACCAGCAACTTAGAAACACCGAAATAGATAGATGCATGCATCCAAACCCCTTTTTCTGCTAAAACGCAATTAGCGGGCTTTTAGTTCTACAAACTGATTATGAAATGGTTTTTCTTTTCTTTTTTTTTCGGTAGATTCATTGAAGTTCTCACAGGTGCACACATAATCACCGTTAAATAAACTCAAACTTTTCAAGAACTATCGCAAAAATGTAAGTTGTAATTCTGTTTTTGTTGATTAGAGTTTTGACGCCAAATAAATTTTAAAACCAATTTACCAACATCCTAGTAAGCAAATAGCTTAAGTAGAGTTCTTGAGGGTGATTAATGCTAGAAATCTATAGGTAGAACACATTAGAATACTGAATTTTAAAGTAATGATCTGTGAACATAAAATGAATGTCTGTGCACTGGACTCAATACCGGTTACGTAAAATTTTGATATAAATTCAAAATTTCAAACATTTCTCAAGTACATGTGTATATATCTTTTCTTTCATGTGCAATGTACATACATATACATCTTCTGTATTATATGTGCACAGACATAAAATAATTCAGGGTCATATTTAACACACACACACACACACACACACACACACACCAAAAAAAAATCTTCGCAAGTCAATTGTTTACGATCCAGTTGCAAACAGATTGCCTAGTATTGAGATCTTTAGCAAGAGTTGTCTCGCATTATCCTACGGAACTGTCAAACCTGAGAAAGTTGACAACTGGGGATGCACTTTGTATTGTGAAAAAATCATATGACTAGGTACATGTAGTCTTATTCGCACAGTGATAAAACTATACATTTATCCATACGCTTAGGGATCGCTTTATGTTTGGTATAAAAATAAAAAACGGTGAGAAAAGATAGCATCATCCCAAAGATTTTGTGTTGATGAAATATCTCATTTTCATCTGTTTATTTCAGATGGGACCTGTAAAAATATAACTCTAACAATCAATCAAATTGTCCAGGATGGGGTTTTTTTTTCATTTCGACAATTTATGTTTTTAATCTTAGATTCGGGATAGGCGTTTATAAGTTTATAGGTTTATATCGTTAAAAATAACTATAAAATTTAAATACTCATATATTGAAATTTGTAATAAATTGTTGTTTTCAGCATAAATAAACTGGGGGGTTTTTCCCTCTAAAATATCGAACCACAACCCTAAACCCCCACTCACAATATAATACAAATATTCTAAAGAACTGAAATAGAAATTTATATTCAACTACATGTATGTCGATTTTAATTTTAAACGCACCTAAATTTTTCAGAAGTAAAGACCGCAGTGATACTGTTAGAAACCCGGTTAAATAAGCAAAAACTTTTAAAATTGTCCCGTCATGTCCAACTTCTCCAAAAACTAAGCCATCAGTTCATTTTTACCTCGTTTTATTTCCACTTGAATACACCAATCCGAACCCATTAACAATAATTTAGTTCCCTTCAGACCTTCACTTTATCACAGAATGCTTAAGGTGAGACAAAGACAAAAAACCCAAATGGGCTAATATTTCATTGAAAGACGATAATTTTAATTTACATTCCAATTTAACGACAGAACGTGATAAGTTTTTTTTTTCAATGAAAACTTCATGACCTCAATTTCTTATTGATACGTAAAAATCAGAAAATTTAAAAATTAAAAAAAAAAACTATTGCTTAAAGCTTATCATAATGTTTCACGATGTAGTTGTACAGTGAATACAAAATTGCATAAAAACATAAGCAATTTTTTTTATAAATATTCAAATTCTTCGAATGTAAGTGAAGTATTCAAATATAATATCCTTGCGTAGTAAATTTTACATTTCTAACTCAGAGAGAGAGAGAGAGAGAGAGAGAGAGAGAGAGAGAGAGAGAGAGAGAGAGGTAAAAATTTAATGGAAGACATTTTTAATGAAGCTACTCGATGAGGTGTATTAATTTATTCTGTTTTTTAAAAAATCTCTGAAAGCTTGAATCATTTTGGTTAAACCTTTCAAATCCCGAGAGCAGGAACGATAACTCTCTCAGCGTCGAGTAAAGCTGATATAGTCTGCAGCCGGTAAGGTCACGTTTCCCCTGTGTACTTGTAGAAACCTTCAATGTATATTACTAGTAGAAGAATGCACCATGCATGGTCTAAAAAGTAACATGCAATTTAGGTTAATCAGATCAATACTTCACTTCCATTGTCGATGATATTTCATACCATGTAAAGCCAAAGTTTTTATTCTTTAATAGCGGTTAAAGATGTTTTGTTTTAAAATCTAAAAACTAATTGGATGGACATCATTTAAAGGTAAAGTACTAGTATTTGTCATTAGCCCATAAAATGCTCTTTGTCATAAAATGTATGACCATAATTTATAAAAAGTGCTAGTTTTTAAATGGCCATTAACCAACTACTTTTGCTTTAAATTTTATAAAAAACTATCGCGTATACTTAAAATGTACGTTCATGGGATATTGTGTTCAACAACGAACATGCATTTTAATATAACCCAACACGTAGTGAACACATTTTCGTGGCTTCAAAATAGAGAGTACTCTCAAAGTTCTATTTCTGGAAGAAGGAAAAAAAACTGCAGTGTAAAGGCAATATAATCCTGTTTCTTCCCACGACAGTCAAAAAATTAATGATTTCTAATTTTATAGCAACAGCTAAGAGATGAATTTCCTTGTCTTTAATGAAGACTTAAATCACGGAGGAAGAGTCGGTCTCATAGAACAGGAGTTCTTTAATAAATATACCGACGCAAGCTCTCACTGTTGATACAGATGCGCACAAAATTCCATAATCCGTTCTGTTGTTAAACATTTTGAATTCTTATATTCATAAAAGTATAGGTTTGTGTCTTTTTTCACGTATGTGCTAAATGTAGGGTTTTTGTTTTCGCTCAAACTTTTAAGATATATATACATTGATCTTAAGGTGGAATAACACACCTGGAAAAAGTCACTCAAACTAACAGTAAATTGTTTGATTTTGAAAAATATAATGATAAATAAACTGTATATATGTCAAATAAGCGAAAACTTTGCAGTTTGGGGATAAAATATGAATATATCTTAAAAATTTCAATACAGTGTGTAACAACAAAAGCCCCTGTGGGATTCGAACTCGGGATGTACGGATCACAAGCCCGACACTTTATCCACTCGGCTATGGAGTAAAATATCGTTTCGATCAGAGGTAAGCCATTTTGTGATGATGTGTTATTCCACCTTAACTTTAATTTGAAAAAAAAATACATTGTGAAAAATCGGTAAACAATGTCATTTTAAACTCTGTGCACGTACATGAAAGAATGCATATCAGACGTAGAAATATATACTGAAGAGAATTTGTTTTTAATTTTTGTAGCGGGCACGAGAAGGCGGTCTAGAAAAATAAAGTATGAAAAAAAACCCACTTTTTAACAAATTACAAATATTGCAATTCGGATCAATTGCAACTGATGCTTATCGTTAACAAAGACATATCGGAAACCATCTTTCCAAAGATAGCAAGAAAGCCATAAACCATGTCTCATGAAATATTTAATCTTGATTATGCCATACACAGATGCGTAGTGTGAATAGCAATGCCCTTGATCACAAGACATTTGTCTAATTCAGTTCAAAAGAAAGAGAAGGAAAAACAATCTAGGAATTTATATCATGCATAAGTTGCTCACGAAGGCAGTTTATGAGTATGTGTATTGTAGGAAAAAAAGAATGAGCTAGTCACACATCAACGCCTTGAGAAAAAGAAAAAAAATCTCCTAGTCGCATATATTTATCGCCGCGAATATGTTCTTTTAAGTATACCACATATACGAACTTTTCGAAAGTAAGAAAAGTATTTCAAAGAATTTTATCAACTATATATTTTATTTCAAACTATGTAATACATTTCATTTTCCCCCATATCATCTTTAACTGGGGATACATTGTATTTCAGTAAGGCCTGGTTAACCTCTTTTCTACAATGTATATCTTTTTTTTTCCTCAATTTTATAAGTTGGATAAAAATATGAAAATTTATCTTACAAACTTTTCCTCCGTCCTGGTGAACCTTGAAATTATATATGAATACATGTATATGAAAACGAACTTTTTGTTAAGACTGGAATTCCATCGAGCAAGGACGATAACTGTCTCAGCGTTGAGTGAAGCTGATATAGAGAGCAGCTGATCAGAAGTTTATTAAAAGAAGTCTTTATCTATTATAGAATACAATATGATGCCAGTACTGTATTGTAATTTGTGAGTCAATAATTCACTTACACTTTGCCGATGCAAATTTCTTAAGTGAAAATTTGTATTTTTTTAATTACTTTTAAAGAATTTTTCAATGAAAATACTAATTGGATAGACTTGATGGAGAAGTATAGATCGTTGCAAATTGAACCACAAAATGTTATAATAATATTTTATAAAAGTACTTACGATCCTATTAAAAAGTGTCAGGTTTTTTTTCAATGGCCATTAATTGACTACATGAGCTTAATACACAAACTATTGAAAACTTTTAACGTTCCTTGTTCGTTCATTTATAGCAAACTTTAGTGTCATAACAAGTTTGCATATTAATATAAATAAACACGTATAGAAAAAACGTTTGCGTGGCTTCATATAGGGAGCACTCTCGTCAATCTATTTCTGGAAGGAGATCTAGAGGAGAGAGAAAAAAAAACTGCAGTGCAAAGACAATCCTGTTTCTTCCCATGACAGTCAAAAACGATTTCTAATTTTATGACAACAGCCAAGAGATGAATTTCCTTGTCCTCAGTAATGAGTTAAATCACGGTCACTCAAAACATGAGATCTTTTAACATCAATTCTCTGTAAAGACCAAAAAACTATTGTTGGGTCATGGCATGGACCATCTCAGATTTTCATGAAACTTTCTCAGGTGATTGATACTCATAATAAGGTACAGTATGACATTACCAGCCATCAAATTATGATGAAAGTTCACTGTTGATACAGATGCATACAACTTGGTAATCGTATTTTTGTTACATTCTTTGAATTGTTTATGAAAGTATGCGTGTTCTTCTCTTTCTGCATGTACATGTAATAAATGTAGGGTTTTTTTGTGATGTGATAACGTTTGTATTCGCTTAACCCTAAAATATACACAATGTATCTAAACTTTAAAAAAAAGTTCTTAAAAGACGGTGAAAGTTTTTTTTCGTTGCATGCACGAGAAAACGGTCTATAAAATGTGAAGAAAAATTTTTTTTCAAGAAATTACATGTACAAATATCGCAATTCGGATCAATTCCAACTGATGCGTATCATCAATGAAAAAAATATCGGAAACCATCTTTCCCAAGATAGCAAGAAAGCCATAAACCATGTCTCATGAAATATTTAATCTTGATTATGTCATACATAGATGCGTTGTGTGAATAGCATTGCTCTTGATCACAAGACATTTGTCTAATTCAGTTCAAAAGAAAGAGAAGGAAAAACAATCTAGGAATTTATATCATGCATAAGTTGCTCACGAAGGCAGTTTATGAGTATGTGTATGTAGCAAAAAGAGAATGAGCTAGTCACACATCAACGCCTTGAGAAAAAGAAAAAAAATCTCCTAGTCGCATATATTTATCGCCGCGAATATGTTCTTTTAAGTATACCACATATACGAACTTTTCGAAAGTAAGAAAAGGAGTTCAAAGAATTTTATCAACTATATATTTCATTTCAAACTATGTTATACACTTCATTTTCCCCCATATCATCTATAACTGGGGATACATTGTATTTCAGTAAGGCCTGGTTAACCTCTTTTCTACAATGTATATCTTTTTTTCTCAATTTTATAAGTTGGATAAAAATATGAAAATTTATCTTACAAACTTTTCTCCGTCCTGGTGAACCTTGAAATTATATACGAATACATGTATATAAAAACGAACATTGCTCAATGAGAGAGAGAGAGAGAGAGAGAGAGAGAGAGAGAGAGACAGACAGACAGACAGACAGACAGACAGACAGACAGACAGACAGACAGACTTTGAATAAAGCGATTTAATGATGAATTATGTCATAATATATATATTTTTTAAATTGTTGTTCAAAAGAAAGAATCGAAGAACTTTTTTGTTAAGACGGGAATTCCATCGAGCAAGGACGATAACTGTCTTAGCGTTGAGTGAAGCTGATATAGAGAGCAGCTGATCAGAAGTTTATTAAAAGAAGTCTTTATCTATTATAGAATACAATATGATGCCAGTACTGTATTGTAATATGTGAGTCAATAATTCACTTACACTTTGCCGATGCAAATTTCTTAAGTGAAAATTTGTATTTTTTTAATTACTTTTAAAGAATTTTTCAATGAAAATACTAATTGGATAGACTTGATGGAGAAGTATAGATCGTTGCAAATTGAACCACAAAATGTTATAATAATATTTTATAAAAGTACTTACGATCCTATTAAAAAGTGTCAGGTTTTTTTTCAATGGCCATTAATTGACTACATGAGCTTAATACACAAACTATTGAAAACTTTTAACGTTCCTTGTTCGTTCATTTATAGCAAACTTTAGTGTCATAACAAGTTTGCATATTAATATAAATAAACACGTATAGAAAAAACGTTTGCGTGGCTTCATATAGGGAGCACTCTCGGCGATCTATTTCTGGAAGGAGAGGAGAGAGAAGTAAAAAAACTGCAGTGCAAAGACAATCCTGTTTCTTCCCATGACAGTCAAAAACGATTTCTAATTTTATGACAACAGCCAAGAGATGAATTTCCTTGTCCTCAGTAATGAGTTAAATCACAGTCACTCAGAACACGAGATCTTTTAACATCAATTCTCTGTAAAGACCAAAAAATTACTGTAGGATCATGGCACACACATCATCTCATATTTTCATAAAACTTTCTCAGGTGATTGATACTCATAATCAGGTATGACATTACCAACCTTCAAATTATAATGCAAGTTCACTGTTGATACAGATGCATATAACTTCGTAATCGTATTATTGTCAAATACATGTACATTATTTGAAATTTTTATATTTATAAAAGTATGTGTTCCTTTCTTCCTGCATGTAAATGTAGTTTTATTTGTGATGTGATAACGTTTGTATTCGCTTAAACACAAATATATATATATACACTGTGTCTAAACTTTGAAAAAAAAATATTCTTAAAAGACGGTGAAAGTTTCATTTTCGTTTTATGCACGAAAAGACGGTCTATAAAAGGTGAAAAAAGCTATTTTTAACAAATTACATGTACAAATATTGCAATTCGGATCAATTGCAACTGATGCGTTTCCTAAATGAAAAAAAATATCGGAAACCATCTTTCCCAAGATAGCAAGTAAACCATAAAACAAATCTCATGAAATATTTAATCTTGATTATGTCATACACAGATGCTTAGTGTGAATAGCAATGCTCTTGATCACAAGACCTTTGTCTAATTCAGAGCAAAAGAAAGAACAGAAAAAAACCCATCAAAGATTTTGTTTTTATAATTATGCATAAATTCCTGACGAAGGCAGTTTATGAGAACTACGTGGATCATTATTTTAACACCAACGTACATGTATTAGTAAAAAAAAAAAAGTTTACAAACATCGGTTCTGTCGCGAAAATAAGTCGCCGCGAACTACTTTATCAGTGGAAAATCGCAAAAAGGTTGGTTTACATTTTCTTTAAACCGATCTGTGACCATGGAAAGAAAAGATATGGATACCGGGATAACCAGTAGAAAAGATTATACGATTGAATAAACGCTACCCCAGGGTTCCTTCGGCATTTACCTAATAAACAGACTCCATGCATATGCAAATACTCTTCTTTTTTTATACAATTAGCGGACCATTGTCATACTAATTTAGGTCCCTGGTCGGTACGGAACAAGGAACAGAGGAATGTCAAGCGATACAATGGAGCATTTTTTGCACTTTTCACGGCCCATTTTAAGGTGATGAGCCGTGGGGCTGAAATGTCTTTAATATAAATTATATTAGTACCTTTATATCTGCTTTACAGAAAATGTACTTTTTTTTATAATATCTAGTTTAATGACACAAAACATAATCAAATCAAAGGTCAATTTCTATAATACACCAATTCGCTTAGAATTTGGTCAATCAATAATATCTCTTACATTATAATGTTTGAATATATATATATATATATATATATATATATATATATATATATATATATATATATATAAAGCACAGAGAAATTCACCTTATTGGAGCTCTGCTTTATGTATATCTATATCATTCACTATGGGCAGGTATATGTCAATTTGAGAGTTATTGCAATGTTTGTGCTTATTATATATTTTTATATATATATATATATATATATATATATATATATATATATATATATATATATATATATATATATATATATATATATCTTGAAATTTATTTTCCTCTTTTTTAAAGGGACGGTGCCTTTTGTTAAAAAAATTATTTCTTCCTTTATTTCATTGCTTTTGTTTCTTTATCGTTTGTAAACGTCCAGTAAAGTTTTTTAATGGAGAATTTTTTTTAAAATCAAGTTCCATAAATGTGTCCTTTTCTTAAAAGTACACTATAGAAACATAAAAACTTATTCAAACAAAAAGAGTAAATAAATCCTATTTTCGAACTTTTGTCAATATTTGTATCCACCCTACAGACCAAACTGTTACATGTATGTACTTTTATCGTACTTATCGTTGTATATATATACATCGTGCGTTCTTAACCCACCGAGCTTTTTGTTCCGCCCGCCACTTGCAATGTGCATAAAACTTTAGTATCATTTGTTTAAAGTATTCAATATAAAGCACTCAGTGATATGAGCAATGAATTTTGTCCACAATACTTTGAAATTCCTTAAACCAACAAACATTTGCTATAACTTTGTGTGAAAAAAAAATTCGCATGTGATGCGAAACAACTCGATGGCCATATGAACAAGCAATTTCTACATTCAAACAAACAAACTTATAGAATGCTGACTTTATGCTGTATACTATGAATGAACATACTTCAAACATTCAATATTTATAAGAGGCTGTTAGGATCAAAGCGAAACAAACTCGATATTTTATTTACACTGTTCAACAGGCACTCCCTTTTCCACTGAGTAAAAAAAAATAACAGTCAAAACACGTACTTTGACAATTTTTTTATTTTTACGCTTCTTGATCACTGAAAAGCTTCAAATTGACTTCGTTAATTATTACATGTATAGATTTTTTTCAGAGAGCCATAGTTGTCTAGTTTGGTATCTTATTTGCAACCTTTGTGTTATCTTTATTGGCAATTAAATATCGATGATTTTCTTAGAAATTCATTTTTCAATAAATATTAGGATCGACTTATTGCCATCTTTGATAAACCAGACACAAAAACAACATAGGAGACATTTGCGTGACTCTTTACATTTATATCCATCATTTTGTAAACAGCATGAAAGTGAGATTTGATACATCAAATGCAAAACGCACGGCATACATGTACTTTGTGAACTGCTGAAAGAAACTCTTAAAATTAAAGTTCACTGATACATTTGCATGTAGCACCGTAAAGCTAAATTTATTCTGATCTTAGAGGAAAAAATTGCTTATGTACATGTATATTGAAGCGTCTGTCTCCATGTGTAAGCAGAAAGCTGTTGCTTTGATTCCCGGCCAGGACATTGCGATGCAACACTTGTTTTAGACAGTAACTGGTCTTTTTGACAGACCTTACAAGTAAAGATCCCAAAGTTGATTTAGCCGTTTGCACGATAAAGAACCCCGTTCTTTGCGAATAACGTGCAAATAATGTGCTTAAACATGGAGCCATTGAGATTGGCGATATCTACTTATGAGCGATAAATTCCCGATAGAGGCTCCGAACAACCAATCAATCTGATCACATGCAATATATATTACTCTTCACATACAGGTCTACCAAGGTAACCAATGCATAATCTATGCATATATATACATACATAATACATGTATCTAATCCTTTTGAGTTTGTCTCAATAAAATAAGTCCAAAACAAAACAAATTAAAACAATGCGTAATAGTACTGCAATATTCTACCTAAAGGTCAAATTTTTTCCAGCCCTATTGCCATGTACATGTAACTAGGGCTTGGTAATGAAGAAATGAAGGAAAACCTTTATAAAACATTTACCACCAAATGATCGCCATGGTACAAATTTTGGCAAACGATACCTACAGTTTCACTGTAAGTTTTTAAATTTTCGTTTAAGCTAAAATGCAAGGATCAAGGATTGGATTTTCCATCGTAATTCTGAAACTACACTGTAGTAACGTTAATTCTATATTCTTGGCATAAATCTTACCCATTAATTGATCTTTGGTATTTCAGTGTCCGTCTCGGATGCTATTTCTATCTATTAGTCAATATCACCATAAATACCATTCACAATTTATTTACAATGTATAATGGTTTTATTTACCTAAGTTAAGTGTATGTATATATCTAAAAACTTTAAGATACGTGATATTTTCCCCAAAATTGAAATAACCAGTCGAAAACAGGCAGGAATTTCTGTAATGTCAGTCTTGTAAATTCATTAAAAGATTTACACAAAAATTCATTTTCATAATATGCCTGTCATTTTAAAACCGAAGAATTAGGAGAAGAATATTCAGGCCATGTACTTGAACAATGATAGAACATGACAAACTTCCATGTAACTTGAATCAGTTGTAGTCTTATTGATTTAGTTTTTAAACAGTACAGAAAAGGGCAGAATATAATTAAATATTAAAACATAGATCTAAAAGGTTGAATCTCGAGGGAAAAAGTAGCCAACATTTAGATCTGCTGCAGTTCAGTTAAGGGTGTAGATAAAACTGAAAACAAAACGAAAAGATAAATGGAAGTACATGTTTAGATCGAAAGAGATACATCCAGGATAGATAGATAGATAGATAGATAGATAGAACTAGCTTCAAGCAAGTATTTCGACTGCATGTGGTTTTAATGCATTTTGCATGCAAGCCTTTCGTAAAAACAATTGACATTTTTCACATGCAACCACTAGCCTAGTGCAGTAACTTCAAATTACCGCACACCCTTACAAATTGACGTGACAGAGGGTGAGTATAATGGCGGTCCAACACGTCCCTTTGACGCGCCATTTTCCTTTCTAGGGTTTTTATCACCCAGCGAATTATCCAGTAAAGTAAAATCCATGTTGCCGCATCGATCTCCATAATGTGTCGACAGGCCACGCTAATTGTAAACAAACACACTGATTGGGAAAATTAAGGCTTAAAAAACCAGACTATTGTTCTTCAAAATCCTCTCAATAAAGTAGTCTGTGTTCCCTCATTTTTTTGGTTTTATGCAGTAAAAACGTTAATGACTGTTTCTGGCTTAAAGAGCACTAATGACCCATCTGATGAAAAGGTTCAACAAGCTTGTAATAAAATTGATTTTAAGTGTGATGCATTCCCGCAATCTCAATATGGGATGCATATGGAATTGAAAATCTTTTATCAATTTAGTTGATTGTTTTCGAGCCCTGATCCTTTGCACGGTGTCGTGTTCGTTTTGTAATACAGTACACGTGAGTAGCTCTTGATGACCTGCCGTCGAGAACTTGGAACTATCACCATACTTACAGGTCATTTGTAGATTGTAACGTAATGGCTCGTGCCAGGATACATCAGATATAGATTAATTAAGAGTATATTTACTAGCCTATGTGTGCGCATGCTTTTAATGTCTGAAAGTGCTTGTGCGTTTAATATCGGAAAGTTAGATCGAAAGATCAAACGAAGCATATATATTTCAAAGTAATGCATTTTTCAAATCAACACCCTTTGACGACATGATACATAATTAATATTTTAGTTTATATGAGAGTCAAACAAAGCAATCATATGGTTTTTTGCAAGCAACACATTCGACGACATTATATACATATTATTGCAAACGGTGAAACAGGCACGTAGCATCAGGGTAGGGGAGGGTGGGGGGCTGGCCTCCCACTTTTTTCGCATGTGACATTTTTTTTTAATTTACATATAAAAATTGAATTATCATGGAGTTGTCCCACCCCCCCCTCACTTTTTGAGGAACATAAATGGAAATGATAATAAGTGATAATAAATGGAAATGATGATAAGGAAATCAACAGTGAAGTTGAAGCTAAAGGAATGCTACGCACCTTTCTTCCCTCACTTCCCCACGAATTAGGATTTTCATGATTTTGAGAATTTCCCTTTTTTTGGTCCTTGTCAGGATTTTTTAGATAAGGCAAGCCCCCCCCCTCCCCCCCCCCCCCCCCCCCCACACACATACACACTTTAAAATAAAAAACGATGCTACGTGCCTATGAAATGTAGCCTTGCGCTATAATAACTCTTTTTCCCATGGTGGGCTACATACACACGATATGTCGAGTTTATTGTCACTGTAGTTAAAAGTCGTGCAATTGAAAACAAATGAGTCATTTTGAGAGATTTCACAATGAATGCCTTCCTACAATAGAGTGTACTGTCTCGTCACCTTAAAACTTACATTTATGTATTTGAAAGTCCATTTAGCTATTTATCCACCAGGAACATACAATCGTGATTTCGCAGCTACGAGAAATTTGGATGTTTGTAAAGAAATCTGATTAAACTTATCGGTTAAAACATGATGTTGCTCTATACAAATGAATTTCAATTTTCCAGATCATTTTCAATGATGCAGAGTTTAATAAATTATACCTTATCATATATAATGTTGTAAATGAATGGCTTGTGTTGTGAAATGCAACTATCTCTTACCTTTTTTCTTAGTGGGAACGACCATGGTAAGGGAAAGACACGATTCGGCCATTTCATTCTGTTGGAGAAGCCCAAGCCTGTTAAGATTGGTCGCCCTCTTCCAACACATGTCTTTAACCTTGTAGATTAGATTGCCATCTCGCTGGTAGCACAGAGGAGGCTCGCTAATGTGTTTTTTAACATCCGAAGTTCTATTGAGAAATTTTTCTGGCCTTCCGAAAGGATTTCGTGGAACCGCATAGGTCAATCCCAGAATTCTGTCGACGGGATTTAGTCTGGTGTTTGGAAACATGATCAAAAATCCTTTCAGATTCCCGTTCCTGTAGGAATATAGGTTCCCGATGTCTCGTATAATCTTGCTGTTGCAAATGGAACATGTAACCATTGTGAAAAACGTCACCACATAAACAAAAATCTTGCTATGTTCAGCCCTCATATTAAAGTAAGAGCAAGTACACAAAATGTTCCGAATTCCAATAATAATCACTGATTGTGATTATCTGTCGCTCTTTCGATGACAGCGTTTTACGACGGCCATACAAAAAAAAAACAGGCTGCAGTGATCGAATGCGGAACGGTGTCAATGATTGAAAAGGGGATATAAGTTTTCTAATGATCATCGAAAGAAACCACTATTTCAACTGAAAAATGATGCACACGTTCAAAAGGCATCGCGACAGGTATATAGTCAAGGAGCGATCAATACAAGCCCGATCTCTCCCTAGATCATACAGGCAATGCAATGAGCTTTTAGTCTATATTAATCAAAACATTTTCTCTGATCGGTCTCGTTAATTGGAATTCGGTGTGTCGCATGAACACGCGAGGAGGATAAAAAATTCCCCGGATGAAGTTGTCCTGGAACATCCGAGTAGGGGGGCTTCTTTACCTAAACGCAGCGTCAGGTTTTTAGTGCGCGTTGAAACATCGCACAGACTCGATTCCACAGCATTCGATCGTTTTTATTCTTTTTGTACAGTAATTGTTTCTGAAATAGGATATCAAGCGTGGACGAGTTGATAACTCAACTAAAAGCAATCTCCTAATTTCCACGACACGACATAAATATTTCATATTGCTGTAAGTTCATAGAAACGTAATCGTTTGAACCGTTAACTGAATTTTCACTGGTTGGAATCCGCGACGGAACAGAACGAGACGTGAGAGAAGATGAAACCATTGTGGAATTGTGGAATACGGAAATTTATTTTTATTGAGGGCGATCTTACACGGAGGAAAACGGTAATGTGAATAAAATTTATTTTTATGTTAAAACGCAACAACCTACTAAACCATAAAACGGGAAGGATTATAAAAGGTTGGAGACTCGGGGCGAGGTTTTAACACTTTCCTCTCTTCATCGATTTGGGGTTTGTTATTTTTGTGCAAGGTTCTGTGTAAATCTATCCGTGTCTGGGAGAGGAAAACTTTCTATCAATCATCTGGAAACACACAACTCTTCACTCTATTGAAATCGAAGAATGTCATTTCAAAACAATGCGCACAACTCTTCACGATTCTGGTTGTTTCAGTGTAAACTGCGTGGCAAACTAAACAAGTTTCGAATTCATTTGAATGAAAAATCCAATATAGGGGGAAAAATGATGACACTTTTTTGATAATTTTTGGGTTTTATTCATACAAGTAATAAAACCAACATTCGTAAATTTTATTAAAACATGACTGCGGGTTGGAGAAATAAAAGCCCTATCAAATACTTAATGACAAAAAGTACAGTAAAATTAATTTTAGATGTTTGACACAATTGATGAAATTTCCATATCATACGCAACATCGATACAGTTTGCAATAAATGCATCACATGATACGTTTTCAATTAATCTAAATCTGTCAACAAACATATTCAACGTCATGCAGATATCGAGCTAACTATATTTTCTGACGATTAATATACGATCCTTTTTTTTTTCTCTGGTGTATGTAAACAAAGAAAATCAATAAAATGTATTGCTTCGCCTGTCTCCTATCCTCTTTTAATTGTCATGGTACATGTAATGAAATGGGTGACAGTTACAATGAAATGGGTGACAGTTACAGTTAACAGAATATATATTGATTTAATAAGACATTGTATCATTATTTGTCATTGTTATTTGCTTATAAAGGGTATATGCAATGCAAACTTTCTTTTTTTAAATATTTTGTTGCGGTCAAAGAGATAAGAGACGATATTTAAAAAAAAACCCGCATCGAAATCCGTTCGATATTAAAGGAGTTACTGCAGAGAACTAACCAAATAATTAATTTTTCTATGGAAAGCACATTAAGGTATGTGAAGTTTTAGGGCATTCATATTGACACGTCAAACAGGTACATGTACATATATATTTGCCATATATACCTAAATCTTATCTGAAAATCTAAATCTTATATTAAAAAAGAAAGCTACAATGGGACTTGGAAGATACTGAATGAATTTGAAATAAATGTAATTTTCAATTTTTGAATGTTTAAGTAGAACATAATATGATAACGTGAATATCAATTTAAAAAAAAAAAATTCAATCCAGTGTGGCACAGGAGATTCATTCGTAAAAGTACTTAAAAAAAGAACTAAATGGAGTAGAAAGTAATAGTGCATCCTGATAATCAATTGCTTTAAAATCTGCACAACGCGAGCTTTGGGAATTTCAAACTATTCAGATTGATCCATTTTCAGATAGTTAACACATAAATTGGATGTAATTAAAGCTATTGGGTTGAATGAAATTCATGCTGACTGCAAAAGTCGTCTATGAGTTTCGATTGTTTCTATTCAATTTCAAGTAAATTATTTATAATCTACTTGTTTTTACACATAATGCAGCTATAGTTCTAGAAATGAGTAAAACGGCCCTGATAGTTATCTTTAGTTTTGAACTAATCGTCAATAGCATAAATCGCCCATTGTTGTCTCTTGTTTCGGGGTCAAAATGAGTAATGGACCTAAATAATGACTAAGATAGAACCCTAAACGCAATAATATCATATACAATGTTGCATAACTGATGCATAAAGCTAAGAACACTGCGTACCCCCCGAGGACATTATATTATTTGTCAGAAAATTCATAAATTTGAAATTTAACAGTGTAGTTGTTACTGTAATATGCGGGATTAAGAGGCTTTGGTCTGAATTGGTCCCCTAAAGAACGTAAAGGCGTTTGACTTCATTGAAATATATTAAGTGAATGGAGAGTTGTTACACTGTGTATTATCGAACCATTACATCTTTGTTGTGACCTCACTGGCAAGACTAAATACACTATGCTCGCAGAATCAACTATAAATCCAACGTTTAAACGGACGCAACAGTTAATGAAATGTAAACACAGCTCATAAATTGGGAAATGGATTTAACCTTGGGTGGTTTGAAATTGAAAATAAATCGTCATAGGAAATGTATTAAAGAATAACACATAACAGTTGTAATATGCTTTTATAGGAGATTTTGTACCTGTATCTCTGAGTCAGATATAGTTGAATTTCAGGAAGAAGCGGGGAAATCAAAGAATGAAAGTTATAATTAATTGTAAACGCGTGTTTATATAATTATACAATAGGTTGTTGTCAAAATATGATGATGATGAAATGAAATTATACCCTTTTTCAAAGGGACATGGTGACGCACAAACCCATGATTTAGCAAATATCGAATTTTTACACGATTTCCACATATTTCATATATCATATGAAAAGATGAACTTTTGAAAAATTACGGTGTTCAAAAGTAAATAAATCAAATTAAAAAGAGAAAAATAGAATTAGGCGTTGGACCAACACAAAAATGTTGAGTTTTCCTTTCCCTTCATAGCCACGCAAGCGCAGGGGAATGTAAATACTGCAGCGTGGCATACATCATGAGCCAGACGCCGCTCATTGAAACATGATGTCTTCAAGAACTACGTATTTATTAAGGTGTATTCTCTATTAATGCATATTTCTGACCACAGACATTGAAGAGCTTCAAATTCAAATTCTTTTTTCAGTGTGTCAATCCCACTGTAACTATTTTTAGACAGTTATCGCAATCACGTGACACTAAACCAATGTCCTAAACAACTCGGTTTGTTTACATGTGCAATTTCCGGATGAGGTTTAATGACTTGTAAATTGATAGGTGATGACTTATGATGCGTGAAACCTTCCGTATGAAATTTCGAGTAACTCTTCTTATATCCGTTGTCATAATCAAAAAGTAAAACATATATTTTGAGTCACCGTGCCACTTTAAAGCTGAACACCGCTCGTAAATAGGCACCGGCCGCCATCACTGCTGTCCCTAGAACCCCTATATAAGGCAAAGACCTCTAAACAGTTCAAAGTACTTTGCTGTAGAGATCTCACCTGTGTGGACGTACATCTTGCCTCGCCTTGCTACTCGGTCGCGATGAAATTTTAAAGTTTTACGCACTTTTTTCAAGCCATGAGAATACTAACATCAAATAAATTGGTCAATGCATTATTTACAAACAGAATATGCACATAGAATATGAAATAAATGCATAAAATCCAAAGAACACGAAAGAAATACTACACATCGGCCACGAGTTTCAGGTGTGCAACCGGGTGTAACGAAATCGAAGGGTTTATATACCAGGTACCTGTGTGACGGTGCCTATTTATGAGCGGTGTTCAGCTTTAAGAATGAATGCTACAAAAATCTTGTTGATCTATTAAATCTACTCACAAACGGATACTAGTATGTGCATTGAGTTAACATGTAACATACATGTGTAGCATGTGCGATATGTTAAAGATAAGGCATAAGCTGTTTTTTGAAGGAATAAGGAATCATGAGGTGTGATTATCATGGTCGGAGCGTGATCAAATACAATAAGACCCGAAGAGTTTGATTTGATCACGCCCCGACCGTTATGATCATCTCATAATATTCAAAGAATGAGGTCTTATTACTTATATAATTTTCAAGAACTATACGATTGAATATTAAACTATAATGGAAATTTTAACTTTATTTTCAGTTCGTATAATTATGCAAAACCGAACGGTTTAACAGAGCGAGCGCTCGCCAAAATTCCCTATATCCGCAACACAAAACTTGGCGAGCACTCGCGAGCGCTCTAGAGCCTCTGCTGAACACGCCTCCGCTTGCGCCCCAACGGTACGTCATTTGCGCCACTGTTGAAATATATTGAACTATACGTGACAAATTTGATTCTTAGTGTTATCACACTGGAAAATGTAAATATTTAGTCGCCATTGCAGGTGAACTTATTTTTAGTTCGATAAGAAACCTTAAAATACCGTATACCATATAAATGATGCACAAATGAGGTACAAAACAACATTTTTAAATACATGTATATATACTAAATACAAGGTCAGAAAGATGAAGACCTCGTTTTGGTTTTTGTTTTTTGTTTTTTGCGTGTCAAGATTTTTTTGATGAGTCATCCCCCCCCCCCACTTTCAAAAACGATGTTTCGTGCCTGAGTTATGATGATATATAATTACATGTCAATTATATATATTTTATATTTTGATATATTTTCATCAAATTACTCGTGTACAGCGTTTTAAAGGCTGGAAAGAGGGAAATGTGATATTTGTAAGGAGTTCAACTGTTACTTACATATCGTACCCCCCCTCCAAACAAATAAATTAACATTAAAATAAAATTAATAAACAACCATATAACGGAATCCGAAATTCAGACATTAATCTTTTTTTCTTTTTTCAAATCCCGTTTATATCCGTCATCGACTGTCATTGAATATAAACATTTACATTGTATACTTCAAGAAAACATCATTGCTTTATGAGTCTTAATTCCTGTAAGAAATCGCTATTATATAATCTACATCATTGTTGATGAACTATAATAATTGCAACAATTGACCGTTCGTTACACCAGACGGTCTTCCAATTGAATAGTCGAGACAGCGCCATTAAAATCAAACTTCTCTCTGCAAATTTTCTCTGGCCAATCTCACGTACTTTGCAAGTATACTTGTCCTTAATATCTGTTGACAAAATGTAATGACTTCACCAATGTCTGATTAGCGTTTTATTGACTTCACAGTGGTTGTGTGATTGCACAAGAGAGCTAGCTAGCTCTGGGTGGTGCCGACTCGAAGAAAGACATTCGTCGGAAAAAGATAATTGGAAAGACTACTTATTTCAGTTCTCTATGAATTCGTATTGTAATAAAAAGAGATATTATCTCCTCTTTTGTAATGAATCGGCTTATTCAGACAAGTTTATGGAGGCCATTGTACCATCAGGAACAGGTTGATTTGATATTGATCATACTTTTTTATGATTGTTAGCCGTCAATATCAGTTGTACTGCTGAGCTTTTTTTTCTCTCTCTCTCTCTCTCTATCTAATGAATTTTTACAGTTACAACACATAAGCGTACATCATCCTGTTTTCCTGAGATTCGTTCAAGATCGTAGCGTCTACGTAGCCATACATATCTTCTAAAATCTTGAATCTAGGCCTGTGTAGAAAATCGTAGCCAAAATTTTAGTGGTAAGTATCATATTCAGGGCTACCATAGTTACTAATGCATCAACAACGATATTTACATTTTTTGTGACATTTTACATAATTATGTCGATTACATGTAAAAAAAATATTTCCCTTGAAAATTTATGAATTGTGTCTATGTCAAGTGACTTTTAAAAGTGGTAGATTTCCAACTTCCAAATCAAATGCATAATAATAGGGGCTAAACGAGAGGTCCATTTAACGGAGCAACATGTAGGGGCAATCGGTTTTTGGAACGCATGCGCAGTTCCGTGTTGGTGTATGTAAATGAAGCTTGCAGCAAGCTTAGCACCCAGGTTCTTGAACGCAGCATATTATTAATGAATGAATTATTTCATGATATAAGTCTCGAAAAACTAGCGGTACATAAGCTTAATATCTGATTTAGAAAATTGAGTTTTGAGCGGAAATAGCTAAAATATACATGTATTCTGCAAAATTAAAATATCCTTTAATTAGTGTGGCAGAGAAGAATACATAGAAACTGACACTTTTTCTTACTTCAGCGTTAAAAATATTTTTACCGTGCTCTTGATAACGGTTTTTAGGACCATGAACATATTCGTTTGTTCCGAAAGCGCAACAATGCTACCACTGAAAATGAAAAATATCACTTGTGTTAATAATCTAAAGTGACTTAAATTTTGTATATAATTAAATGTATCTTATGATGCATCAACATAATTCTGGTAAAAAAAACAACTTAATATTATAAAAGTATTATGGCATTGTCTTCAATTATCATTTGGCAAAACGTGGCAATATAACCTAAAACATGTATCTTAAGATGCATCAACCTAATTGTGGCGAAAAAAGCTTACAAAATGTATTTTAAAACTAGTGTAACTTTGCGTTAACCTATTTGGCAAGATGATATATTTCAAAACATATTTTTTCTACTAAAGTCTAAAAAAACTGAATCACTATAGAATCATACATATGCACAGTGCAAAATATAAAAAGTTTCACACACTTGTTCATAGTTATAAAGAAATTTCCTAATAATACGTGACAAGTACGTTGTTCACACTAAAAAAGAGAGATTTTTGATTTCAATCAATTTTTAATGAGCTTTCAATCATAATTTTTTTTGGTCATATAAGATCAAAAATTTCTGTTATATGTTGATTTAATTTTAATGCTCTTGATCAAAGCATGTAAGAGAATAGCACGACTCGCTTAAAATTTCAAAATACTATCATAAAATACCATGACTCAATGATACTTCATGTTGGAAGTAATGAGTTTTCATTTATAATATGTCATAAATCAAATATCAGCAAAGTAATAAAACTTTGCCATGATATAATACATAATAGAGCTCGGTCCAAAGGATTCTGTCTGGGCCTTCCAATATCTTGTAAACCTCTCCCTATAATCATAAAAAGAGCATTCCTCTTTGATTGACAATTCGCAAGCATTTTATTGTTCAATTATGCCTCAGAACAGCAGTTGCGTTACAAACATGTCAGATCGTAACAACTTTTAGGCCTCAATTTCGTCTGGTAATGGGAATTCATCTTTGATAGGAAATTTTGGTGCTTAGCTTTTATGAATGCGCCTTGTTACCGTTCAAATATTCTGCGTCAGTTGTTATCCTTTAAATTAATATTTCTAGACTGTATTGACGGGGAAATTTGAAGTAGGGATCTGGAAGGATTAAGTTCTGATTTCCTTGTTAAAACGTTAACCAGTTTAAAAGTTCATTTTTGTTACAAAGAATCTCTATATAACGCACATCCATAGTCCAACATTAACAATTAATTTTATTTGTTTTATTAATGCAAAAACAGGTTTTCCAAAACCGGGATATTGGCGTCGTTTTGTGAAGGTAAACACAAAATTGGCCATAATTCACTGAATACACAATCGTTGATCAAACAAAAATTGTTCACATTAACAATGATTTTACCTAGATTTAAATGATTTAGAGAGATCTCAGCGCAAAACTTGCAATAAAACATTGTAACAAAATCATAACAAAAAAAAATAATAAAAATATGGTTAACAGGTTACAGGTATATACATATTGAAAATGAATACAACTTTTTTCATTCTTTAGGTAATTTCCTGTGCACTTTCATAAGACCCCCGTTGTGTGGACACAAGATACAGTCTTTTTCCACTTGGGATACTTGGAAGCTTCATCCGGTGTCCGAATACGGGCGATTCGGGCTGTAAACTCGGAATATAATTATGGGGAGTCACTTGGTTGTCACGCGCCGATACGCCCGCAATGGGCTTCAGAGGGCGGCGCAACGCCCGTGGGCTTTCAATCCAATCTGCCTGTTGTCTTCTAGAGCTTGTAGGGGTTGGGGGTTCTCGTATTCTGGGACCGTTTGACGTTCTGCCGTTGTCCCCCTCGTCTAACAGTCTGTTAATATCACGATCAAACGTCGACTCTCGCCGGAAGCTGTTGGATATTGGTGTTCCGGGCCGGTGAATCTGAAGAGTTGGGATGTCCATTATCATTTTGTTGCCCGAGATGTTCGGTTTTGCATCCCTGTCAAGTAGTATGCGTAGTCCTTTCTGATCTCGCACCGAACTGGCTTTCGCGTTTCCGTCGTTAATTAAACATTTGCAGAACTCCGGCATCTGAAGCTTGACGGCCAATTCAAGGGCGTTCAGACTGTGAGCGTTGCGTAGCTTAAGATCTATGTCTTGTTTCAGGGAGAGATCAACGAGCATTCGAAGTGCTAACAAATTCGACGAATTTATGGCGTGCATCACTGCAGTGAATCCGTCATTGTCTTGCACATTGTAGTCGCACTTTTTATTTCTCGATATCAACCTCACAATGTCCACTCGATCACATTCCATGCAGGCGAACATCAGCGCCGTCTGTCCATTTTCGTCCTGAGCGTTTACGTCACCACCGTGGCGTAACAATAAGCGTACTATGTGTGTGCGTACTTCGTCATTGGTGCAACATACTGCGTACATTAATGGCGTCTTGTTTTCTCCATCTCGTACATTTATATCGTCCAGTTGCCCCAGTATTTTATCTATTTGGCGGACCTTTCCGTTTGCGATGGCCAAGAACAGTTTTGCTACTTCACGTACATCCTCCATTGCTAGAGAACTTATATTTCCGGTGCATTTTGTGTATCCATTCTTTCTGCCTTGTATCTAAGTGAAAATGCAAATAAAAAAAGAATATTAATTACACAAGCATTGCACTTTAAAGTCGATAGGGTTCACAAAATACCTCGCTCGTTGCGAAAGTGCTTTTGCTGCTACTCTTGCAATTAACAACGGGCGGAATAGATGTGTGCTAATATAGATAAACAATCCCATCTTTCTACTGCAACAGCGACGACATTCATAACACAACACTACTTTCTTGCCTTTTATTGCAGGAAATAAGACTAATTGTTCCAATAAATGTAGTGTATTGGAAAGATATATACATATAAAAATAACCTAATGAATGCACTTTTCTGTAGGATTCTGAAATAATTGGAATTTATTGCTATTTTAGCTTTTATTTATGCAACGCTCTAAAAGTTTCGCAACCGGTTTCACCGGTTTTTTTTTTTTTTTTTTTTTTTTTATTTTTTTGGTGTATTTGCATTATGCATTAAATTTTGTCTATCCTGATCATTTTTTTTTCGTTTTTAATCCAAAATAGCATCAGAAATTTTGAAAAAAAAACGTTTCTTCCCTTCAAACTTATGAATCTGTTCTTAGCACAATGATGTGAGCCTTGAAAGAAAAGATGAATTTCTTAAAAATAAAAAACTTTATAACATTCATGTATGTCTAGAAATGCATACATGTAGCAGGAATAGTGTACAGATTCTCCCGAATTGGAATATGTGTTATTGGCACATTTACAGTTTCTAGATATACATTACTAGTATATTGCCTTGTCCAAATTTTAATACATATTGTAAATTTTGTCCAAAACAATAATTAATGACGTGACGTTTTGCACATTTACACATAGAGGACAGGGATCATGTATTATCAATTAATCCTTTGGGGTGTATTTACTATATTCGAATTCTGCACTTATGTTTTTGGTTTACAACGACCTTACTTTACAATAATGACAGAATACGCCTTAAATGGACGGTACAAACTCTCCAATTGAATAATGGGTTGTTGGTTTTTTTTTTAGATATATAATGCAGGAAATATTAATAATTCAAAAGAATAATTTCATCCAGTTCAATTATCTTATGTTTTCCCTTACAATAATCGTTGTGGTTTCAAAAGTTGCAACTTATATCTTGCAGAAGAGTTTAATCTCGCCAAAATCTCGTTTGTTATCTCGCATTGGAAGCAGACAAACGGGGGTTCCTTTTTGGTTTTTATTTCTTCGGAATATCTCGGGAGATGTTATTGACATGAAAAGGGCTGACAGATACGTAAATTATTCATTAAGAGAGGAACACGTTATGTTTCTGAAGGTCCTTTTCTGTCCTTAACGCGATTAAATAAAGAAATTAGAGCATCAAGAGACAATCGCTTGTAGGACAATATGTCATTATCATCCATTAATGTAGATATAACATCTTTTAACATTTCATTAAAATTAGTTTTATAAGCGTGTTATTAGACTTAACCTTCAGTGTGATGTAATAGTTTAGATTAGAGCAGTTACATTCAGTGCATCCATTAGCACGGTCTGTACTCAAATGACTGCTTAATACTATTTAATCTATCCACGGCGCCTATTCAGTCTTGCACTGCTTAAAAGGTAAAACAATTATACTTACAGGCTCACCTTCAACAGTATCGTAATCAGAATCCTCCTCCATTTTGGTTTTAGTATTAATAATAATATGTTGAGTAGTTGACCACTTTTAATCATGTTCTGTGAGCGTATGTCTGTGAAATTGTGGCACGATTTGATCTAACTTTTCTACAGGGAATGTTGTTCTTGGTTTCTAACAATACCTTTCTGTTTCTGGGTTCATGAATATTTGATCTTAGACCTTCAGTACCTATCGGACCTAATAAGGGTATAAAGCATCGGTCATTATTTTGATCGGGAAATCTCATTCATTAATATTGCATTATGTACAGGTAAATACACACACAATGCACGTGTTGAACTAATTATTGTATCCTACAACTTTCTGCTGATATCGGTGCAGACTTCTACATTAAGCATGACTAGATCACGCCTCGTGCATTTTCAAATAATATCATTTTGAAAGGATTTAATAATCAGAGAAATGTGTCCTCAAGTTTTATACAATGAATATATAAGGTGTGATGTTAGTTAATTACGAGAGAGAGAGAGAGAGAGAGAGAGAGAGAGAGAGAGAGAGTTATATTAGATTGTACACCTTACGTTCATGTAAGTGCTGTATTAAATATAATATAGACTTATATAACACCTTTAACTTAACAAATTAAAGCCTCTCAAACCCATAAAGAGAACCAAAAATATCATTTCGATAATGCATTTTCTTACCTGTGTGCCTCAGTACCTCGTTCTAAACCATGACTGTTGAGGAACTTTATTCCGGCATGTCGAATTCTACATCAATATTGACCCTTGCCAAAAATATCTGAAATTGCAACAACAGCTTGACTTCAAATAATAAATCCCCTACGTTGGTTCTAATATTTCACGGAGTTAATTTTTGTTTGTTCCAGATCCAGGTAGAACACTGAACTGCTATAACGTTACCGGTTTTGTTCGATATCTGAAACAGCACCCAAATATAATTCATATGTATTGTCCAGTCTTACAAAAATTGACATTTGTAGTATGCCAACATTCTTCATATTTCTTGCATCGGTTATAGAAGACATATACTAAGAGATTCATATCCCGATTGCTCCGATTTTATTTGTTCTCTGTGGATATCAAGTTCTTTTCCAAATGTATTTCTAGAGGTCACTCTGACGTCATTGGCTTTGTTGATATCTTTATTACCTGGCTGCTCGGAAGGTATAATTATGGAAGAATTGGAGTATCACGAAAAGTCTATATCCGATTGTTATCTCCTGGAGCCGTTGTGTGTTCCTTGCCGGGCTTTTAAATGAGAATTCTATAAACTGAATAATTAAATTCTTTCTCCGTTCATTAGAATCATGTTTTTTTAAGGTTCTATTAAAATGACCCGTTTAAATACTGACAGGTTTTTTTTCTATTCCTGTCCTCTTCTCTAAATGTTTAATCGACAGGTTTAAAAGTATTCCATAGTTTGGTTTCTCGCTTTCTCTCCCCAGGAGGGGTCTTGTATTTGATTAAATGCCAATTGCAAACCAATTTTCGGGTAGATTTTCGAATTCAAAACCTAATAAAATGACAGTGACTGGCGTAAATTGGCAAAATAAACAATTAATGCTGAAAATCATAAGCATTTGCCTTCCGAAAAATTCAATATGCGTCCTCTTATATAGAAATGACGTGGAAAGAGATCGTTTGCTTACCAAACAATGTTAACTCGGGTATTGTATGTACGCGCAAATTGCATGTGTAAATTGGGTTGCTTTAAACATTCAGCTAACGAAATATTTAACTTACTCCATTACGTTTTAATAAAACCCCAATTTAAATGCAATTGAAAAACAATCTCATCTTTATATGAAAATTATGCTCTTCAAAAGTTCGTAGTGTTTTATTTGTTTGACTTTTTAAAGTTATTGATTATTTTGATAATTACTTTAATTTGACAATGTCATGTGGTCTCTAAAACATTACTCACATTTGATCTTGATTCTTTTGACTATTGATTTTACCGCCCCCTATAAACTTTTTTTTTTGTTCCACGAAACAGCAAGAGGTAAAGAAACCCTTTCCTGCATACAATTACTTTGCATTCACGTCCTTAAAAATCGAACGACCTTATTATAAGAAACAGCTGCCTTTTTACATTTCGTAAAAAAGAAACTCTTGTGTCACTTATTTGGTTTTAAACTAATATGCTGGGGTCATTTAAGAGCATGCTTTTTTCTTCAGTTCTGCCTTTAGTAAAAGAAATATACCATAGTTTAACAGCATAATGAATTCATAATGGACACGTTATTGTAATTTGTATAATCGTAACGAAATTGGTGATGAAATTCATGTTATTTTAGAATGCAAGGCATTAAGTAAATTACGAAGTCAGTTTTTAGTCACACATTACTGTTTTTCTCCTAACACTAAAAAGTTCTATGAAATCATGTCTTCAAATAACTATATTACATTAAGAAAATTGTGTTTCTTTATTTCAAAAATTAATCAAACTGTTTGTTCACCCCATTTACTTTCATGACCTTTACAGCTATATTGCATATATGTAAATATGTTATGTTTTTTCATGTACCTCATGTACCATTATATGGTGTTGAGTGAAAAATAAACTGAACTGAACTGAACATTGTAAAAATATTTACGAAGAAATTCGGATATGAATAAATCGAAATGTAAAGATATCTGTCCTTGTTTTATACAATGTTCACAATGAAACGGTTGATTCGGTGTGGACCTATTTATCATAATGTTTAATACATGACATTCTGAGGTTCAAAGTTCCTCGCAGCCAAAATGCGCAAACCGGGGAAACCGCGCTTAAGTATGTTCAGTATGGCATCAATAAACAAACACAAAATGTGCATTGTATGAAAATATTCTCAGGAAATAAAGGGAAAAAAAAACCCAAAATAAACCAAACAAAATTAGCGATTTAAAGATAACGCTTGCAAAAGGACTGAGCAAATGCAAAACAAAAAACAAAAAATTGCAAAAAGGTGTTTTTGTTTTGTGGACAGTTATATAAATACACCTCAAGGTGATATTTTAATTTGGTCGATGTTTTATTCATATCGCCCAAAACAAAGACGGGTAATCCTTGAGGAGTCTATTTGTCGCCGAAGTCAGCGAGTGTCAAATATCCTACGCCAGCAGTAGTATTCAGATTAGTAAAAAACTGAAGCAATTATGGAAATAAAGCCAGTAGTCTTCGATTTCTTGTAATACAACATTTCTGAAAGACAGTTTCATTGTCATTCTTGTGTCATTTGTTTATGATGCCTGAATAATCAGAATGGAAAGGATGTTTAAAAAAAAAAACCCACAAATTGCAGCACTCATAAATTACTTTTATTTGGCATCACTTCGGGGTAGTCATTTAAACGCTAATTATCTATTTACAAGTAAAGTGGGTAGGAAAACGCTGTATTTATTTAAGCTGTAGCTACAGATTTAGTTTCTTTCTTTTTTTAAACAAAAATTCAAAACGTATTTTAAATTACATATGTATTTGTTTTCTTGTTACTGATTCTACCAATACATGACAAACACGCATGAACACACATGCGCACAATGATTAATTTTAAAATCTACAAGTTTAAAGTCATTGCAAGTTGTTGCGAAACGTTTGCTGGACGTGATGCGAATTTAGAGATCAGATACATCAGATAGTAACTAATTTCATACTTTTATTTTGTTTTTGTTGGTGTTGCCAAATTTTTATCATATCTTGTAAGATCAAAGTTGTCTTAATCACACGCAAACAAAATAATGCCGATGAAGACTTCGCCCAAAATTGTGTTCATTGTTTTAATTCATGTAAAGTATAATGCATGTACTTGTCACATAGTAAGAATATATTGCTCCAACAACTTTTCCATACAAATTGCATTTGATATTATGTCAATCCAAACAGCATATCTGGTTTTACTACAATATAAAAGTTAAGAGTTCCAGTACCTATTCCATACAAAGTATAATTTGTCAATGCAATAAAGTGGGGGTTTTTAAATTTAAAAGTACTGGTTTTTGCTCTGAAATAAATGACCAATCTCACAACAGCTAATTTTTGCATAAAAAACTCTCTATATCTGACAGAATGTAAAGTCAACAATTTCATTTAAAGCCAGGCGCTTTTAAGGTTTGTTAGTTCCTGTTTTGCAGTTTTCTTAATTGTTAAAGAATTTCTTCATAGCAATAAATTATTCTTCAGTTTACAAGACTATTTTACAAAAGCTGTAATTGAACACTTAATATTTTATCCAAAGTCGATCTAATAATTATTGTAAAACTGTAGCAAAAGTTGCATTTATTAACAGAAAAACAAAAATTCAAGAAACCTTACCTGGTAGGTTTAACCGATTCACCGTGTTCATCGCAAAGTGCTGTATAGGTAACCTGATCAAACATTTGATGTAAACAGAGTTATTTTGATAACCAACAAAAACCCTTTTTGTAGGACTGAAAGAAACAGATGATCTTATATGAGTTATGTAAAATTTACAATGCAACTTTGTCGATAGCCTTTTAAAATATAGCCAAACGGTTACTGAATATTAAATATTATGCGAACTTATATACCTGGTTATCGGTAAGTAGACCGAATCATTAAATTGACGAATATATTCTCTTGTAGTTGAAAAGCTGCTGTCTTTTTAACACAGCCTAATCGCAGTTGAAATCTCCTATGTTATGCACGTCATTGTGTTAACACCCAGCGTCAAGGACCTTGAAATACAAACACCATGCGCGGATCTAGAGGGGGTCGATGGGGCGGGGGGGGGGGTTCCCCCTGAAAATTCAAATTCAAATTTATTTTAAAAATTTACACACTAAAATGACCGAAAATAGCCCTTGGACCCCCCCCCCTCTCATCCCGGACAAACCATATTTATTCCTCGGACCCTACAACCTCCTTATCCCCCTCCCTCTAGATCTGTGGAAAAACATTCTGGACCCTCGCATGCAAAATGATCTATCTAGATGCATGTACTCTGCACATTGTTACACGTAACGTTCAGTGTTCCTATGTGCATATTGATATGTTTTGAAACTAAATGACAACCATTAACAAATATTGATAAATCGCCAATATAGAAATCGCTGAACCAAACATGAAAAATCTATATAATAATTGAGGAGATTTCGGGTATCTTAGATCAGATAGTTCAGTGCTAAAACATCTTTAAATAGGAATTTTACATATCCATTGTCAATACAGTGTACGCTGGTGGGTCAAAATGTCATTTATTATCTGTCGATGTGTATAAAGGTAAATAGGTCGATGTCAAACACCTGCATTCTTTTAATTTATTTATTTTATATTTTCCATTCTTTTTTTCAAACCTGTTTCTCTTGCAACAGAGGATAGTTTCTTGTCGGAATTTTCGTTTCACCACATTAAAGAGTTCTGTTTCAATGGAATTAATATTACAGGCTCGTATTCATAATTTTATTTTTAAGGGTACAACAATCTTGTCCGAAATATTTTTCCTGTTTCCTCACGTGTAATGCTAACATCACCAATTAACTCGTCAGCAGCAAACATAAACATGTACTTAATGAAACTTAGGCGATTCTGATTAAAAAAAAAATCATTTCTTTGGCACTTCTATACCGAGGTACAATCCTGTTTTTTTTCACTATTTTCATTTTTTTTTTCATTTTTTTTTTCAATTTCAGTCACTGTACTGCAGCTGGTCGTCAATAGGATTGCTGCACTCAGATAAATGTTTCGGCAGTGCTATATTTTGATATCTCGAATGAGGCTTCTGGGAGTTTCGAAAGACTGGGACTAATCTTGATCAGGAATGTTCAAGAAATCTGATTTAAACTTAAAACTTATGGACCAAGATATACCTTACCATGCAGAAGACGTTTTGGTGATCCGTCAAAGAAAACATGTACCTAAAGATAAATTCAATTAGACTTCAATGATATAACAGTAATTTCATTTTAATCTACTTAGAAATACCAAACACCTGATTACATTTCGATGAGGTGGATACAGAAGACATGTTCACAAAACAGTGCAATCTAATTAAAATTAGAACCTCCATTCGCTCCACGACGTTACTTCCACGCCGCGTATTAAAAACCGGGAATCATATGGAAGTTTTAATAGTTCTAATTTTATTTATTAAAAAAAAATGAGAGCTAAAGTTCAATTAGACATACACGGATACAAAAGTAATTTCATACTACATGCATATCGAGGGAAAACATTCGTTGAGACTGGTAAAGGGTATGAAGACCGTGGAGAGAACTAAAGTTCAATTAGACCAATACGCGGATCCAGAAAATTTTTCCAGGGGAATCCGAAAGATAATTGTGTTTGTCCGGGGGGGGGGGGGGTTCCGGGGCATATTTGCGATAATTTTACTAGGTAAGTTTACTATGTAAATTTTCATTTTCCAGGGGGGGGGGGGGGGTCCCGACCCCCCCCCCCTCCTAGATTCGCGCACAAGACATTCAAAGAAACAACAGCAATTTCACTCACTGCTTGCTCTAGGACAACACATGCACAGAGAACAATGTCGCAGTAACTCTTAATCTGATTTATTTGGATAAAGCTTTAAAAAAAAAAAGAATAATAATTTTGCAACTAAAAGCAACAATTTGTAAACATGAAAACGTTGATGCACATCCGGGCTAAAATTTGGCATATGCTTTGAACAGCATCATCGCTGTGTAGAAACTAGTACTAAGCAGGCACGTAGCATCGTTTTGAATAGGGTGGGGGGGCAGACTCATTAAAATAAAAATCTTGACAAGCAAAAAAGTTTGGGGCCAATTCCATGGTAATTCAATTTTCTGTATGTAAATTTAAGAAAAATGTTTGCTGCGAGAAAAAAAAAGGGGGGGGGCTGCCCCCCCCCCCCCCCCCGATGCTAAGTGTCTGCTGAGATATAAGACAACGACCTGCAATCACAACAGTGTTATGAATATAATCTATGATACATGTATAAAAGAGGCCCAACATGTCCTTTATATGACAAGCAGCCTTTGAATTTGGTTACTTACACGTAGAGTGGATTGAAAGTCAGTCAAATGGACACAACTCCTACAAGAATTTCTTATTTCCATTTTCCAGTGTTAAAAGTTAAACGGCCTTTTTTTTTAAAGAATTATCCATAAAACCAGGAACGTATATACTAATATACTAGTATATACGTCCCTGATAAAACCTTAATGAGTGTGCAATCTAGATTGGGTTCTACATGTACATATACGCTTCAGTGTTATATCGAACAGCAGTAAGCGAAAGTTGCAATGAGCAATCTAGAAACGAATAAAGTGAAACAGTTTTTGGTTACTCTCTCAATTGCAGACGTTAAACTCATAAAAGGAGTGAACACCATATAAAATCTATAATTTAACCACCCCACATGATTCATTATACATGTATTATCCTTTTAAATAAGACAATATGATCAGCAATTTGCACTTCGAAATTTTCATCGTGAAATTCAATTATCTATACTAAAATGATAAAAACGATTATGGTGTTTGTACTTATGTGAGTAATATTTTAGTAGTTGGAAACGCTATTTATAGGCTCTGATTCGAGCAAAATTACATTAATTTTGTCCTACATGTATGTACTAGATACTAGTAAAAAACATGAAGAACACATTTGATAATGATTTTAATAAACATATACACGTTTCAATATTTTGATAGTCATTGTAAACATTATGCACAAGCAAAACAATTTAACAGTGAGATTTTATAAAGTTTGTTTAACAAATTCAGGGTTTTTTTTTTTTGTATTTTGAATCTGGATACATGATATGGTGTTTCGAAGTAAATGTATGTTTATTAAATTCGTTTTTTGTTGTTGTGTGGATTTGAATTTCTTCAGGTTTTTTTTTCTTTTTGCTTTGGTGAATTAGTTTCTGGCCTCCGCCCTGAATTTGTACAGTGTTGGGTACATGTACGTGATCTGTCCAGTCAGCCCTTCGAAGGACAATACTTCACTAGGAGATACTTTGCATAATTTGAATTTTTGAACCAAGTTGCCAAATATGATAAACATTTCGGTTTTGGCTAGCGTCTCCCCTGGACAAATTCTGGGACCTAGAGGGCAAAAATAAAAAAATAAAAAACTATAAGAAACGAAACACACTCCCAACTAGCAATGATTTTTTACTTTGTTGTTTCAGAATTTTTGAAGCCATAAATTAAGTATTTTATTACCGATTGAGAAAGGAATTAATATGTCTCTGTTAATCACTTTTCCTGATTTTTCGTCTACAAATTTCTCAGGTCTGAATTCTAAAGGTTCTTGAAAGCGATCGTACGTCCAGACTTTTTTTTACCCATTCCGAAATCTCGCATTGTCTGTACGGCAAACCGGCGAACTTTTCTCCACACTTCTCCACTAGACATGACTATTCCCGGCTCTGTATGCAAAAAGTCAATAAAAACTAAAATCAGACAAAAAACTAAGTTTTTCTAAAATTATTTATTTACGTGGGATAACAGTTTTCGAAAAAAATTAACAATTGTGCTCACTTGATATTCGATCGGTTTTCTTTTAATACTACTGTAATGACCGTAATAAATGACATATTGTAGATTTATTGTAAAATTATTGCAACTTGACATATTGTTGATGAAATTAGCCATTCTGGAGTGCATTTCAAATATGATTTAATTTGTGTACGTATTTCCTAGATAAAATTTTAACATTCAACAGTTTGTAATGCCAAAAATCCTTATTTAGATTGTGTGCAGATTTGTTTCTAAAACATTGATATTCAAGTTTCGTGATGAAAGTTATGAAGGTTTGATTATTCATTAGATTATTCATTATTCACTATTCATTAGATTATTCATATTAACCGATACAAAAAAAAAATTTATGTTTTGTAAAATACACCTATTATTAATTTAAATATAATTTTAAAAAAATATCACTGCACATGGTCAGTTTTTAGACCATTTACGGTATGTTTTCTGTCAGACCCTGAAACGCACTACTACACCTAACAAGCGTATAAGAAGCGTGCGACTTTCGTATCGTTTAAGAAGCGTATCGTATCGTGCGAGAACGCATCGTATCGTATGAGAAACGCATCGTCCCGTATAAGAAACGCATCGTCCCGTATGAGAAACGTATCGTATTGTATGAAAAACGTATCGTATTGTACAAAGGGTACAAGAACCGTATGAAAAGCGTACGAGAAACTTACATGTACATGTATAACTTTTTATGAGAATTTTACTTCCCGTTATGTAACGAATAACAAGTATTCCGTGGGATAAAAACCCCCAAAATGCCCGGATGTTGTAATTCTACATTTTGGGATGTGTGGGGTTTTTTTTGTTGTTTTTTTTTTATAAAAATCAAAATGATAAATTAATTTGACCACAGAATGTGCTTTACAGAAATATATTTTCAACTTGGACACGCATGATCCGAAATTAGCGTATCGTATCGTATGAAAAACGTACCGTACCGTGTGAGACACGTATCGTATCGTACAAAAGCGTACCATACCGTGCGAGAAACGTATCGTATGGTACAAACCGTATAGCGTGTGAGAAGCGTGCGAAAAACGTACAGCTGGTGTAGTAGTGCGTTTCAGGGTCTGTAATTATATAATATGATATATATTACGTGCATGCACTTCTCTGTAACGATCTAGATCTTGACATTTGACAGGCTGATGTAACTGAGCTTTGCATCAGTCTGATATTACACCTATTATAGAATTATACTTAAAGTACTTATATAGTCTTTTAGAAGTTCTACTTTCTAAAATGTTGCGTTTGCATACCACGGGTTCAGTGTGCGCTCCTAGTGCGTGCACCGTTTGCTTGCCGTGCGTTCGTACTGGATCCGCGTTGCCTGTACTGTACCTCTAAAAAAACGTTTCAGTGTTATCGTCCATTTCAAATGAATACATTAAAAGGTTCGAGTTTATTGAAACATATTTTCTATTCTTAAGGTCGAGATCAAAATCTTCATAATTATGCATAATTAATCAAACAATTGACTATATATAGGTATAACCGCGTACCCCAACGGTTGGGTCGTCCAGCAAGTCAACGTCGCCGCGGTCTTAACGATCAATTACAGGTGTAAATTAAAAACAAGCTCAGAGTAAATGTATGCATACAGCAGAGGTGAATCCCGCCGACCTGTATTCGTGAGGAAAATATACAGTAATAGAATGTTCTATTTATTATACAAATCACAAGCTATATTTCGACTTATTTCTTTTTAGTGATTAATTTAGCTATGGAAATCAATGACCGAGGCACATTTTTAGAAGTAGTGTTAGCTTTTTTTATGACCGTATGTAATATATTTTCGTTCTAGACGCAAACACGTCAAGGAATACATGTACATGTAATGTATGCAAACAGATTATTTTATAATTTATGTTCAATGTAAATTTTTTTTTTCATTTTTTAAACATACAAAATACAATAAAAAGTGATGTCATTTTATACTTCTTCAATAACAGATCATAACGACCACATGGTGGGTCAAATCTAGACCATTAAGTAACATAGAACGCAAGAACAATAATGAAAGCACATATACATGTAACATTCATAATTCTATATTAAAAAAATATACATGTGCACCAGAAACAAACAAAAATATTCTTTAAAAAAAACAATGAAGATCAAGTCATTTACATGTACAAAACGCACAATAATATGTCATTAATGGTTTGATACATGTAAGAACATGTATAACTTAAATGTACATGCATAACCATAATTATTCTAAACACAAAGCCATGGTCGGAATGCATGTTCTAACAACTTACTTATAGGTTCTTACCATGCTTATAATTATTATTTACATGTATATTATATTATTACGTCAATAATATTAATGTGACAACCATAAATAGGGCTAAGCACAAGTACTTTTAACAATCATGTTTTCAACAGTACATAACAATTTATACAAAGACACTCAATATATATCGTGTTTTGGCGTAATGAATTACATATATGTATATTAACGGATTTCAACTTTTAATCTATAAGGACATGCAAAAGTCGTTATGCCTGTTAATCCCTCCAGATCAAATTCATCAGTCTCCGACACTTTACAGAAACGGAACTTTTGGACGAGGTTTGAGAAAACTAGAAACATTTCAGTTTTAGCCAACGATTCTCCGGGGCATATCCTCGGTCCTAAAAGGAGAAAAGAGTGGAAATTAAACAATGGTTTGTTCGGATTTTGATTTTTGGGAGTAAAAAAGATTTTAATAAATACAATAGACTCTCTAAATATTATCGTCGGAACCAACGACTAGTTTCGCATACGCTTTTAAAGGTCGTGGCCCAACTCATTGAACTTCTCTGGTTCTAATGAATAAGTCATGCTCGTTTCGTGGTGGAAATCTCACCAATTTCATCGATTCTAACTCAAATTTATCAAGACCTGCATGTCTTTGTAACTTGATCGAGATCTTTGTACCTCCAAAAAACTAAAGAGTTTGCTTTCTCGACGCTCAATGGAGAATTGAGACCAATGAATATTCATGAAAACGAGAAAAGTTTAATGTGTTGACCCACGGTCAGTTAGCGTACTATGCCAGATTATCCGTGGATTTCCGACAATGTTTATTTATTGGCAGGTAAAGTGCTCACCTGTAGAGAAAGGAATGAGTTGGTCTTTCTTGCAAACTTTCCCCGTAACATCGTCAATAAATCTCTCCGGACGGAATTTGTGTGGCTGGCAGAAATTTTTGGCATCTAAATGGGACGTGGAGAGAAAACCCAACACAATGGCGTCTTTGGGAATTCGATGACCTGCTATTTCAACATCTTCCGTTGCTGTGTGCGGTACGGATGCAGAAGCTGTCACAAAACAAAATCAAAGTTTTCAAACTATTTTCTTTTTTTCAATGACGAAAGCCAAATTGATTTAATTTTAAACAGTTCTTTTTTTTAACCTATATTTGCTATCCTCAGTACTTCTAAGAGGGTGGCCTCTACGTAAGGTAGATTTGGTTTATCTGAGTAACGAACTTCCCTATCAACGCCGACAACCTAAAACAGACAGACATTGATATCAGAACAATTTCACAAAGATTGACAATGCAGCTTTTGGCGAATGGTTCATTTTTACTAACATACCACGATCATGTAGTTCCATTCTTAAAATTTGTGTATTTTTTTTTAAATAAAATGCCTGAAAGTACGGTATCATAGGTGCCTGAGGACAGGACCGACCCCCGCCATCCCCCAACCCCCAAGTATCTAAACCCCCCGGGACTTAACTCATATATATTTATTCTTTAAATTATCCTTTTATGACATATTTATAATCTAATTTATACATTCATTGCACAAAATTAATTAAATCCTTTCCCCTCTATATATAATACAACAAGGTTGCTAACTTCGTCTGCCAGCCGAGAGGTACTGCCGATGAATATATCTTGAAATGTACTATCAAACTACACCTACCGGTAAAAACGGTGACCTCATGTCGTGGCCCGATAATTTCCTTCACTGAATATCTGCACGTCACAATGCATGATAATTTAAAGAAAAAAACATGAGTAAAGTCCCATAGGTCTAGATACTTGGGGTGGCAGTGGGGGGGTCGGTCCTGTCCTCAAGCACCTGTGTATGGTATTAGCTATTTTGGTAGAGTTTTGGGTATGAATTGATATAAAAGTATGTTGTAAAATTATCAAGTAGTTAAAATCGAGAAATTTTAGTTTTCATAGAAATACGATATGAAGAACATAAAGATGTAGTTCTTAAATTATTACAGGTGCCCTAACCGAAAGTGGATTTTAATATAGAATGTGTGATTTCTCGAATCTCATTTAATTTAGTAACTTCAAACTACCGTTCTACCACAGGCACCTGACGTTATATATTTTTCTCATAATAAAAATAAATACCCTATATTAGATATAGGGTATTTGTTTTTATTATGAGAAAAATAAATAACGTCAGGTGCCTGTGCGTTCTACCTGATTTTGAGCCATTTTACAAGCAGCTTGAGGAATTTACTTTATATATATGAATTTTATAATAAGGCGCAAAAAAAAGAATAGTGATCTGTGTCGTAATATGTCCATCTATAGTTAAAGAGAAATACATAGGCGTCGGAACCGGGGGGGGGGGGGGTGGGGGGGGGGGGCTGTACTTACCATCGACCTTTTTTTTTTATAGATTTTGATAAGTCTAGCCTCCCTCCGCGCACTTTTCAATTTGCTTCCGACGCCACTGAAATACATCTCTTAATGTGTGTGTGTGTGTGTGTGTGTGTGTGTGTGTGTGTGTGTGTGTGTGTATATAATTCTCTGGTTTATTTTTCGCCTGTTAGTAAAATTTTATTTTATACACATTGTCAATGTACTTTACATGTACTTGTACCATACCATTATTCAATATTGCTATTAATTATATGTAATAACCTATGCCATAAGATGTATGTCTTGTGCAAATAAAGAATAATATTGAAAAGTTATATATATTTCTATAAATGTTTTAAAATAACACAATTTGAATTTTACTGTAAGGAAGGATTTTACATGTCTAATAACAAAAACAAAGATAATCTTCCTCCGAATGCTAACCACTATTACATAAATTCAAACAAAGCTTTAAATAAATTATATGAATTAACCTGTTTTATTTCTTCATAACATTTTTGCTGGAATTCAGGGTGGGTAATCATATAAAGGAAGGCCCAGTCCAGAGAAGTTCCGGTTGTTTCGGTTCCCGCCGAAAAAAGCTCCAAAATAATTCGGAACAGTTGGTTTACTGAAACACGACAATTATTTTTGTATAGTTAAATGTTATTTCGCTTATTCAATACTTTCAGCAGTAGTTATACAATTTAGGTTAATTAGGGTAAAAATGTATTCACATGTTAAGATATAGCAAATGAAGCAACGCATTGCAAATAAAAATAAAATTTCGTATTGTCATTATTATATCATTATTATAATAATTCCCCCTCTTTTTAAAAAAGGGTTCGGGGTTGCAAGAAAGTCCCATGAACGGAATATTATATCTTATTACCATAATTTTTCAGAAATATTGATTACTTACATGTATCAATTATATTATTTGAAGTAAATCATGATTTTAGTGTTTTAGCAACAAACCTTTTCCTTTGGATTCGCCATCTTGTTTTTCGGCTTGAATGTAGACGTCGACAAAATCTCTTAAGTTGTTTTCATCAAATGTTTTCTCATGCTCTGCTATTTGAGATGTTGTGTATTCTAGCAATACTTGTTGTGCTTTCATTCTTTGGCTTACCCCGCTTCCCTTTGGGGTCGAAATAAAAAAAAATAGTTACTGCAATTCATGTATTCAAAATGTTTTGTCCTCAATTATTTTTTTTCTAAGTATTCAAATTGTTTTGTCCTCAATTTTTTTTTCTAAGTATTCAAATTGTTTTGTCCTCAATTTTTTCGTTCTAAGCAAGTATACTTTTTTCATAGTTCTTCATTTTATAATATATATTCAGTTAAATATGACTACGTAAAAAAACTATTTTTTCTGATTTGATTTTTCTTTATTTATATTTCTTTCTTCAAAGTGCTTTATATGTTTTATTTTTATAAAAAAGGAATGGGGCAAAAGTGGACAAGAAGAAAGTTATGAAATATCGTTCATGTTACACTGACAGTTAAACTTTATCTACTTACCATTCCTATTTGACAAAATCCGGGTAGTGATGCTATTATTGGCCCTGGGCCCTTGAATAACGTATCCAGAGCTTCTATCAGGGTTTGGAACTTCTCGTCCGTGTGTGAATGCCTAGTTTACAAAAGTTACAGTTCTCATTAATCTGAGGCAAATTAAAGCCCAGTGATTAACTTAATTTAAAGCATCTTTATCAAGTAATGGTTCCATTTCTAAATCGTTGTATATTTAACATTTTTTACTTAGAAAATCACTATCCATTTTGCAAACCTTTATAATTGTTTTGAAATTATTTGTAAGTTTGTACGGAGATATGTACTTTCATTTTAATTGAAAAGCAAAACTTTATTCAGAACCACAAAAACATGTACATTGTAAATCATTGTAAATTGACTGATTTTAATTTCAATTGCATGTCTTTACAAACACACCTAAACCCAAACACCACGTGATGTATGACGTTACTGATGGATGTCGTCATCATTCGTTTGACGTCGGTGATTGGCTGATTTTCTTTAGAGGCAAATATATTGGTCAGCGTCTTGGCTTCGTCTTGAATGACTTCTTCGATCGATTTCTTGCCGACACCCAAATCCCTCATACTGTGCAGGGCAAACCGACGAACCTTCTTCCAATGTTCTCCATTTGCCCAAACAAGACCTATATTGACATATTAAAACGCCAGAAATATGAAAATGAAACAGACAAAAGTTTTAAGATATGAAAAAGTTGAGATAGACATTCAGTAGTTGTGAACATTTTTTTGCGAGGTGGAGGGTCGTTAGTTAGTTGAGGATGGGGAAGGGCAGATAATCGATCAAACATTTTTTTTTTTAAATTAGATCTATCATTGTGAAGCTTGTTGCAAAAAATTATTAATTTTGATATTCGTGTAAAGACATAATCAAAATATCCTAATTCAAGAGAAAAGATAAAAAACTCGTCTGATAAAACATAAATGACTCTATTCTGTCTGTCCTTCATAAAAATTTAGACTGTTGCTTAGATTCTGTATATCAAGAATATAAATTTTTGTAAAGGCATTTTTGTACTGAATAATAATTAAGTGATTGTCTAAATCCGCGGCACTAAGACAGTCAAGAATATAGCTTTCTGCAGGACTGACAATTCCTGTTTGGAGACCAGTGGTATCAATAAAAATAATCTATTTGTAGATATTCAAATTAACATAATTTTTTTAGCTTGTTGTGCTATTTAACTTTTGTAGATTATAGAAGTTTGCATTCTTTAAAGTTAAAGAATTTAAAGTAAAAAAAAAATCGATCAGGGTTTTAACTACATGTACTTCCGTGTAATCTTTTAAGTACACAAGTCCGGTATCAAGTTTAACTGGACAATGACACCAATTCTAGGGCAAAAGGGGCAGAATATAGGTCGAGTTTAACAGATCATCTATATTTTAATAAACAGATATTTCTTGTCCATTGAGCCTATAATCGTGTTTGAAATATAAAGTATTCGAGTTTATATTTGTGGAGGGTTCTTTTGTTGGAGTTTTTTTTTTCGGTGGGGGGGGGTAGGGGTGTTTCTTTTAATTTCAGGCCAAATTAGATCCATTATAAAAATATAGCAAATGTAAAACAGCAATTCGCTGCCAAAAAAGCTCACGTTTTGTTAGATTTAATGTGACTGAGACAAATATATCCACTGCTTGGGTTTGAACCCGGGACCTTTGGCATGCAACTCCAGCGCTCTATCAAACTAGCTAAAGGACTTAACCCACTAGCCAAAATTTATTTAGTAGGAACGCCATATACCTAACTCTAGCAAAATAGCTATACGTGTCTAATGTTATTTGATGCATTATTATATCAATATGAAAAATTTAATTCCTTATGATAAAGGTATGAGGTTTAATAACTACATTCAACTTACCATGCCCGCTACGTTTTATCCTCCGTTCGATGTCACGGAGCCAGCTAGGTCTGTTGGTGAACTGAGCTGCATGCTTCACAAAGGCGTCGTGAATATTCTCATACCCGCAGATAAATACCACCAGATACGGTCCAATATACAAACGAAATACGTCCCCATACTTCTTGTGCAGGGACATGAGTTTTACGTGTCTTTTTCTACCCATTCTGATGAACTGAATTAGATTTCCTACAAGAGGCAGAGCGAATGGTCCAGGAATGTCTGTTGATGGTGTCCAATTCAGAAAAAGAAGACTTAAAAACACGACAATAAAAACCAGAACTGTTGTCAAGTCGACGAGACTCATCGCCGACACCGAGGATAATTTCACCCACTGTGCAGCGTCCATCATAGACCCCAAGAACATAGTGCGCGCTTTCTTCGTTGGTCTGTTTCCGCAAGGAGATTAACCTGTCGTCTGCTCGGTCCTCTCTTATATAGCCATCTCCCTGTTTGGGTTAATTCACGGACGGCGAAGTGCAGAAAGTGGAACGGTGAATTAAAACCGCGTGGAAATAAAACCGTAACACAGGTTAGAAGTTGACATCACACCTGAACAGAAATCATTATAATAGGTAAACAACTCTAAGGGCAAAAACTGGGAGCACTATCCCCGAGGGTGATGCGAGGTGATCGATAGATTCGGCGAGCGGATATTATTAGCATATTACGCTTATTAGAAGATTAAATAACATCTATAGTTGCATTAAAACCATTGACTAGTTTATCGTCTGAACTCAACTGATGCATATAAAACGAGAGACCCATATTCTGACTCGACAGCGAGGGTCGGAAACCGGGACGCAATGTAATCGCTACAGACGTATAGGGCTTGTATATAAGAAATGAATCGGTCATGACTCCACGTCATTAATTTTTAATTTTTCGATAAACACAAGCAATTTGACTGTAATAAGTGGTTTCACAAATATCGTACAATAAATAATTTTCCTTCATTCCTTGTGGGGATAAGCTAACGAAGGCTGATAGCGGATTTAGTGTGCAAGACTTTTCTGCATCGGTGCATAATAATTAACTAGTTTAAATCCAATCCATATTCCTTTTTCCTTTACAAAGGCGCCTTTTTAATTATTAGACGTTATATAAAATATCCTGTACGTACCACATGCTTTCGATTCAATTAAGTAAAAAGGTATAACTAAGTGAATTTGGTTTATTTGTAACAGTCTTTGGCATTATTCATTTACAATTATAAACGATCTTAGAATTTCAGTTATCGGTTTATTAGCAAGTAGAGTATATGTGGGTTTTTATGTTCCAGACTGAAACATGTAAATTGATGCGGTTTGATGTCTTAATTATTTTTTTTAATGGGAACATATATTAACACGCATTCATAATGTTTCTCAGCCTGAAATATCATAGTGAGGGTAATTCCCCTTCCGAAAAAATCTGTGTAAAATGAGCAAACCACGAAAAGTTAACATGTTTACAAATATGAATGTCTTAATGTTATACAGATGTTTTGTTGTTTTGTCTGTCGAGTAGCAGTGCATGTAACTTTTTGACCTGGGACTGTCAAAATTGCTCTTGGCGTTTCTTATTTGATACAAGAAAGCATTGTTCAGCCCTCGGTGAATCTTGTATAGAATTGTGTTAATGAGAGAGAGAGAGAGAGAGAGAGAGAGAGAGAGAGAGAGAGAGAGAGAGAAGTTGTCCAAATTAACAAAATGTCACGTAAAACAGTTGTAAAAATTTATTCAACATACTATTTTAAAGCAGAATCTTGAACAGTCTATATCTGCTTAAACACAGAGACATAAAAACAATATTTGTTTTAATACCGAAAAAAGTTCTAATCCGGAAGTAAGGAATCACATTCAATGTGTGAGTATTCCATTCTTAAATGGTTTATTCTCATATACATGTAAATTGAGCTTTATGTCAGTCTCAGTTTGTTGTCAGTTAGTTGTCAGTATCAGCTTCTTGTCTGAATCAGTTTTGGTCAGTTTGTTATCAGTACATATTGTTGTCAGTGTCAATTTATCACTGTCAGTTTGTTGTCAGTGTCAGTTTTCTGTTAGTGTCAGTTTGTTGTCAGTATCAATATGTAATCAGTGTCATTTTGTTGTTAGCGTCAATTTTCTGTCAGTATTTATTTGTTGTTAATGTCAGTTTGTTATTAGTGTCAATGTGTTAACAGTGTCAGTGTGTTATCAGTGTCAGTTTATTGTCACTGCCAGTTTGTTGTCAGTGTGTTACCAAAATCAGTTTGTTAACTGTCAGTTTGTTGTAACTGTCAGTTTGTTGTAACTGTCAGTTTAATGTCACGGATATTTTGCTGTCATTGTCAGTTTGTTGTCAATTTCAGTTTTGTCAGTTTGTTGTCAGTTTTTGTTGTCAGTCATGCCGACTCTTCACCTTAAGCCTGTATGGAGAAGCACATGTCGTAATGCCAGTTATTCCAGTGAAGTCCAGCACATCATCAACCGACACTTTAGAGAACCGGAATTTTTGAATGAGATTGCTAAACACCAAAAACAATTCAGTCTTTGCCAAAGATTCCCCTGGACATGCTCTTGGTCCTGTGAAATAAAAGTTAGATGATTTTAATTTTTTTTTTAAATACCATTACATTACAACTTCCTTTATTTTCAATTACCTAATGAAAATGGTATGAATTGGTCTTGCTGTGCAATCGTTCCTGTGACGTCATCAATAAATCGTTCCGGTCGAAATTGTCGTGGTTCGGGGAAGTAGTTTGGATCTAAGTGTGACGTTGTTAGGAACCCCATTACTATTGTGTTCTTTGGAATACAATATCCGGCTATTTGTACATCTTCATTTGTCATGTGTGGTAAAGACATACTTGCTGAAATATGGAGAATAAATAATAAGCAAAAAAGCACTAATTTTATCTGATATGTTATGCACAACCATGCATACGGGGAAAAAATCAATTCAATGATATATATATATATATATATATATATATATATATATATATATATATATATATATATATATATATATATATATATGTGTGTGTGAATGAAAGAAAAGGTTTGTTGACTAAATGAGCTTTTGATTACTGATCCAAGTCAGAATCAAAATGCATCAATTTAATAACAATAGATGTTTGGGAAACACTTATGCCCCCTCCCTTGGAGACCTCTGCGAAGAAAATGAACGGAAAGTGCAAATAAATGGAATTGTTTTAAGTTCAAGGGGCACAACTCTGTCAAATATTGCTAAATCGTACCCAAAATAGAACTTGACTTGGATATTATTATGATAAATCTGTATACCAAAAATTTGGTTAAGTGCAACCCCTGTAAAAAATGAACTGAAACTGCAGATAATTAGAATTTTCTAAGTCCAGGGGGGGCATAACTTTGTGGAAAATTGTTCGATCGTACCCAAAATCGAACTTGACCTAGATATTGTTATCATGATGAATCTGTATACCAAATTTCATTTCAGTATATGCAACCCCTGCAAAGAATATGAACGGAAACTTGGTGGACCGACCGACCGACAGACAGACAGAGAGACAAACGGACAGCAGCGAAGCAATATGCCCTCCCTTCTTCGAAAGGGGGGGGGCATAATAACTAGAATCGGTTACAAGGTCACTACATCAAACGCTTCTCTCTCTCTCTCTCTCTCTCTCTCTCTCTCTCTCTCTCTCTCTCTCTCTCTATATATATATATATATGGTTTTTATAACAATGTGGACCGTTTGATTAATAATGAAAATAAGTATCAATACAATGTACACAATTCAAGAATTCTTTTAAAAATGACTGCGTTAATTAGAGAGTAATTGTTTCTAACTATCTATGGGCGGAATTCGAGAAGAGGTGAAACAAATGGCAAGCGTAAATAACGAAAATTACACTGTATACAGTGTACAGAAAAGAAGGTGGAGGGTCCAAATGAACAACTGAAATATATGTATATATATTAAAATTAATAATTATGATCTTATAATGGGAACAAATGGAAATCAGACTTGCCAATATTTGAAATTCTTTGCACCTCCAACAGTGTAGCCTCTACGTATGGTAACATTTTCCTGTCAGATAAACGGACTTCTCGCCCAAACCCAACAACCTTGTTAAAAGACGGAACATGTTATGACGTCATTCTATTGCAATTGTCAACAACCTAGAAAATTGTTATGACGTCATTCAATTGAAATTGCCGATCAACCTGTTTAAAGACAGATCATTTGTCAAGACTTCTACCAGACGCTCGGCTGTCCCCGTAAATCTCCAAACGTCTCTGCTCGTCGGAGATTTACGGAGACAGCCGAGCGTCTGGTTGAACGAGACTAGACTTCTTTCTGTTGCATTTGACGCGCCATTAGATAGACTAGTATTATAATAACAATCATTCTCTCACCAGAGGTCGTGCTACACAAGTTTCGCTTACACCTCTGTCAACGCCCGATGTACAAGATTCTTGTACAAACTGAAACGATGGACAAAATGTATCTAAAATCAATGTATTTACTTCGCTTATCTCTAAATAGGATTAGATATAATTCAATTTAAATCTTTAGTACTTTTATTCATTTTTATTTCAAAGTTTCTGGGAGAACTATTTCGCGGAGGTAAAAATTAAATTCTGATCACATGATCGAGTTTGACAGATGTTTGAAAGTTTTGAAAAATCAGATTCTGCAAACTCTCGATTCATCGTTGATATTTCACAAATCAGCTGCAATGTTATCCCCTGTATGATAGTTTTAAACTTTCCCACTAAGTCTTTGCCCATTAATACCCTCCCTTTCAGTTGATTGTACAGGAGAAACAAATCAACAATGACATGTGCTCGCCATGCTTGTTTTGATCATGTGACAGACTATTTTTTCGGCGTTGACAGAGGTGTAAGCGAAACTTGTGTAGCACGACCTCTGGTGAGAGAATGAATAACAATAGGACATGACGTTGCTTATTTTAACAATAAACCAGATGAAGGACAATTACTATACTTATTTTAGGCTAAAAAGAATACTATATATGAGTAAAAGTATACAATCATGTATGACATATAACATCTTTAATGAGCATGTCCGTTTAGTACTTGTATATGATTAAGTCACTGTTTTATCCTCTTTCTTTATTAGATTCCAGTACATCAAACCTAAAGGTATAATTTACTCCTCTGTATAAAAAAATGTTCTTTCATGCTTTGAAAATTGTACCATTTTTATCTTATCTTGTTTATGCACATAAAGTACGCGCCATTTTATCTGTAAAAAGTCAGATTTCATCAAATACAAGAAATATTCATCGTCCGACAAATTTAAACCGCCTAAATTTCATTATATGGGGAAAATACATGCAAGAAAAGCTTTCAACGTTTTTTTCTTTTTTGGTTCAAATATCTTAAAAACTTTTAAAAATTGATTACAAATTATGATACGTGCTTTACATTCTTACATCAGATAGCAAATTAATTAAACTAACCACCCAAAAGGACGCTATCAGCGCAATATAGATGTCAGCTATAATAGATTCAGTGCAGATGGTTCTCTATGTGACATTGATTTTTCCAAAGTTTTCAATTTAAACGCTTCACGAAAATGATAACAAATACTGATAATATATTTAATTTTATGAGAATATTTTTAAGGTAACCATATGTAGTGTTAATCATTTTATCTAAAGACGTCGTGGTATTGTTAAATACTAAGGATTGCTAGTATTGTACCTTTACAATCTGGTTGAAACATTTCTGTTGAATTTCCGGCTTCGCTATCATATAAAGTAGTGCCCAGTCTAGAGAGGTTGCGGTGGTCTCTGTTCCCGCGCTGAATAAATCAAGTATCACTCGAAACAAATGATGTACTGTTTCTGTGTGAACATAAAGATAATCAAAATTCATCTCGCATACTTGTTTTTTTTTCAATCTATTCACAGAAATAAACGTCTCGGGAAATCAATTCAACGTTTAGTATTAACGTAACGTTAAAGAGGTTCGCTCCTTAGGTTTTGGGTAGCCATTTTGGGTGTCCTCTAGTCTGAAAATTCTGCATCACATATTAATTCTAGTAGTGTATTTATATTATATTTTACAATGCCAAATAAACTATATTGAATAAAATTGTTTTTAAAAAAATTACATTTTCACAGAGATTAGTAAGGGACTATATTTTGTGGCGGAATGTTTTCAAGAAGGAAATGAACAATTTTCATAACTCACTAGTTTTAGAGTACTGTTACTTTAGCTTACTAATTTTCAGCGCAGAACAAACTTCTAGATAGTTTGTGTATTATGATATATTCATGATGTTCTAAAAAACATATTTAAACAATATTTTGATATTTCTATCGATATATTTTGGCATATTAAGCTTATATTTCATAGAAGTTAAGAAAAAACTAACTCAAATTTTGGCCTAAAATTAGCATATTTCATCCTATATCTCAAATTTTTGAGATGTGACCCCTGTTTGTTTTACTTTTAAATGAGACATTAAATGTATGTCTATTTGTATGCAAATTTTCGGAAAGATGACATTACTATAATTTGTTTTATTTGCGTTATAATTTGGTTACTCCAAAATTTCGTAACATCTGTAGTTGTGTTAATTATGTACGGGCCTTTGAAGCCACCAGTAAAGCAAGAGTTTTTAAACTTTGACTTATATTTTACTTTTATAGTCACTACATGTGTTCGACTTCATACTGTATTAAAATCATAACTAAATAATAGTTCCAACTATAAATATTTGTTTGATTTCTTCAAATTATCAATTTCTATTTCAAATTTTAGCAAAACATTTCAGGAAAATTATCATTTCTGTTTGGAGCCCTATATTTCCAAAAAATGGCATGTGACATGGGTCAAAAATAAAATAAATGAACATTATAGGTCCCCATCTTTATATCCAAGTGGTTTTCGGATGATTGACATTACTATTATTTCAGGTGCCAACCTCCTTAAGTTTTACCTTGAAACTTTTACACTTCAAATCAACTAATTTCCGATCGGATTAGGATATAGCTTTAATTATAATACATGTACTAGTATAGCAGATATGAACACCATTGTTTACGTTTTCCGTTATTCTTGGCTTCTGCACGCTGGGCCTGAATGTATAAATCTATAAAGTCCCGGATGTTGTTTCCATCGTAAGTCTTTTCATGGTCCGCTATTTGCTCCGCGACATATTCCGTTAGGAGTTCGATGGCTTCCCTGCTACGTTTAATGCTCGACTTCTAAAAAAAAAATTAGCAGAATTACGTATGTAATATCTTGTTATCCAGCGTAAATATCGAGATGCATAGGTTGTACATGTATGTTTTGGAAAAGATGCATCAAATTAAGTCCTACAGATTTTGATATTACGTTATATTTTTTTAATATTTTCAAGTTTATATAACATTTTAGCGGGTTTTATTATTTTTAGGAAAAAACACCATAATTTTCATTTTTATCCTAGCATTATTTTTTTTACTTAAACAAATATGTATCATTAACTTCCATCTGCAAATCATATATAGTATATTTTTTTAATCTTATTCCAAAAGGAAGAAATCACATAAAAAAATTGTTCTCTCTGATCGAAGGATTCATTATTGTGGTACTAAAACGCCATTTTTTAACAAGTCAGCCTATTTTTGATAGAAAAAACGCATCAAGCCGGTGCTGGTTCTTACCAATCGGCCAATCTGACACCATTTTGGAAGAGAGGCGACAAGAGGCCCCGGTCCTTTGAATACTTCATCAAACAACTTGATCACGCGCAAAAATGTTTTGTCGTCGTGTGGATATCTGTACGTAGATCAAAAATATTTTCAGGATTCTGTTTCAAGCATAGTGAAATACATTAAATTTTGTACATTTCAATGTATATAAAATTGCAACAACTATATTAAATTTCATTTTAATATGATAATGACTTCACGTTACCGAAAACCAAAAGTGACATGATGAATGACGTTGCTAATCGATGACGTCATCATGCGCTTTACGTCGTTGATTGGCTGACCTTCCCTTGCTGCGAACTCCTCCACGAGGAGCTTAGCCTCCTCAAGTATGATTTCCTCGAGCGACTTTTTACCGACGCCGAAATCCCGCATGGACTGCAGAGCGAAGCGACGCAGCCTTCTCCATTCATCCCCATCACCCCACACAATCCCTACAAATCATTATAGATAATGACGTACATGTACATGTACATAACAGTTCAATGAGTTCACTACCTAATTATCGTATTGTGTAACATAGTGTTTATAATGTACATGTTTCAGCATTTCATTATTACGACCACGCAAACCCTCAATGCGATGCATTGTGTCTTTGTTGGGTAATTTTAATTAATGAACTAATGACTAATGAACAGATTGCATGGAAAATTGCGCTCACCAGACTAGTTTTATTCAAACTGCAATTTATGCTTATATCATGTTTGTGTCATCTCGGGTCAACAAGACAGGATAAAATATGTACATGTACGGAACAAATAACTTGAATGTACTGCTTGTGAATCTTGCATCGCTTAGCAGCAAGATAAGGTATTAATAGTTACTATAATAGCGAATTTCAAGCACTCTACACCCCGCCCCCTCCCCACCCCCAATTAATGTATATATATATATATATATATATATATATATATATATATATATATATATATATATATATATATATATATATATATATATATATATATATATATACTTACCATATCCATATGTTTTAGCTCGTGATTTGATATCTGGAAGCCAGTTCGGTCGATGGCTGAAATTCAATCCGTGTTTTACAAATGCCTGGTGAATATTATCATACCCACTGATAATTATTAGTTTATACGGTCCAACATACACGCGAAACACATCTCCGTATTTCTCTTTTAATTTCAGCAGTTCTATGTGTGAACGTTGCCTCATTCCGAAGAACATCGGGAGGTTTCCGATGAAGGGGAGGGCAAAAGGTCCGGGTATCTGATCTCCTGGGGTAGAAATCCAGTGCCACACAAATAAAAACACCACTATGAACACGAGTGCAGTAGTCAGGTCTATGAAACTCAGAAATGAAAAGGCCATTTGTCACACACGCCGTCAACTTCTTAAAAGTGCCGTTATTTTTTCACGACACTATCGTCTGCTACATCACTAACTGTGTTTAATGCCATAATTTCCACGTGGTAGCACAAGACGCTTTTCTCTGCGAGGTCAGAAATGAGGCCTTCTTGAACATTTTTAAATAGCCTGCTTTTTATTACGACGCGTCTAATTCGGTTCCGGTGCCATACAATAGCTATTTCCTATTTTGTCACTTTTCTTTCGTGTACTATATCATATTTTCAGGTAGGTATACTGGTCGACTATAGCTCTTTCCCACTCCCATTATGTGCATGTTAAATACAGAATTTAAAAAATAGATCTGTTTTGGCTGCAAATTTGATTTAAAAAAATTTACGGAAGACCATTTTCACAAAAAAATCGTAATTATAATGTTTGTTAAAATTACAAATGTACCATATAATGGGTCAGTCTTTGCTCTAATGTATCAAGTTCTTTTTACTGTTTTAAATTATTACTAACAGTATCATTAATTTAACATATAGTATTAATTTATTTTAGCACATGCCGGAATAAATGATTCACAACAATCATAGAGAAAATCCATCTCAACTGATATTTAATAAACCCTATTTTAGAGAAAAAAAAAAGAATCACACCATTGACCCTTATGTCAAATACTGAAGACATATCTAGACAAAATGTTTACAAGTCTTGATACATTTTAAATATCTTTCTTTTTTTATTGTCAGTACTTACTTTTTAAATTTTTAAGTGCAAAAAGGTCTTTGGTCTTTTAAAAAAATTATAAAGTTTACTTTCTTAACCATTATATTCAGTTTGACCATTGCGAACACTTTTAAACAATATTTGCCATGATTATTATTTCGATCACTAACATGTAGTTTAAAATAATGGCGCAAATAAACTGTCCTTGAAATGAGTAAAGGTCAATCTACATGCGCACAAACTCAGAGGGATAAATATTATTAACCACCACCCACCCCCACCCCCCGACACACACATTTTTTTACATTATGTTTTGTATAGAGTATTCGATAATAAACTTTCTTGATTTAACCACATTGATGACTAAGATACAATAGCAGCAATAATTTAAATAGATCTGATTTCATGTTTCAATATGTTTACTATAGCTAAAACCAAGATAAAACCAAAATTGAATCTAATATTATAATACATGTAATAGTTTATTGGATTTATAACAACTGTTCTGTTGGTCAATGTTCACGTACCTGCTGTTTGTATCAGTACTAGGGAACATAATAAACAATTTACGATATATAATGGCGATATTATATAATTATTATATTTTATATTATTTTATTAAATATTTTATATTTATTTTATTATACTGAATGTCTTAATTTTAGAGAAAATTTTACTGCTTTTATACAGAAATGACGTGAATTCTACTGCGAACAGTACGCGCATAATTTACGCGCATGTAACAATTCGTTCTGTCGGCCCGTTGCCAAGCGTGTTGCTATCGCGGAGGGTAAGAGAACGGATTGTCAACTGCGTCTAAACCAATCAGATTTCAGTATTTAACATGAAAGTATAATAAACATGTATGTCATCTGGTGGTTTTTGTATGGACAAGTGTCAGCATAAAGAGACACGTTAACACGAGAGAATACCAATTGAAGGTGTTTTATTAACTATGTCATTTACACCACACTCAACTCGTTCTGTCTGGACAGAGATGGCAACTTTTGCGGGTTGGACAATATTTGTATGTGCCTTTATTTTCCATATTTGTTTGGGGTACGGTCCTGATGCAGGATTATGGGATAGCGACCCGGCCCTGACATGTGTGAATAAGGTAAGGCTATAGAGTTGTAAATATACTTAATATTTCTACAAAGATTGAAAGATTTGATATATTAGGGCTTAAGAAATCGCGAGAACAATGAATATTTGCGTGAAAGTTTTTGTGTGTACAAATGCGTAGGTCACATTTAAGCCGATGGTCGGGCGAACAAATTTCCCTCGTATCACATGATCGCCCGACACTGGTATCGGACGACGCGGAGCAGTCAAATTAATTTTTAAGAACACTGATATCTTCAAAAGTTTGAATAAATAGACGGTGAATCGTCGCTCGATCATCGAACGTTGAGCCACTGTTGCTTAATTTTATTGATGAAAAAAGTTTAATGCATTGCGTTACGTCCACCTGGTCGCCGCCTATCGACATGCAGATAGACTTTAGATGTTTAACGTAATCCGTATCCGATTTGTCAAGAACGCTCAAAACACCAGTTGACCCTCAGTCGATTTTCGGTCGTCTGTCGGTATCTGTCGGCCGACATTTAGGAAAAATCCATATGCCTCAAACAGACAACAATCTTTCTGTCGATGGTCGAACGATGACCGAGGGTTGCTCAACGAACTATTTGTACTGGTGGTGTAATTGGTGGGAGATAAATACAACAACTCCAACGTAGGGTTCTTGAATCTATTACTTTATATATTTAAAGCTCTGAAATAGTTAACAATACATATGTCACAATAAGTAATTGATCAATATCACATCATCATAAAAATAAGATAGATCACACATAATATATCATTGCATTGTATAATATTCAAAACATCCATTTCATGATTTTGCCAAGCACAGTTTATAATCAAGAGTTATTCCCCTTAACACAGTGTTAACTGTTATCTAAAGAGTTCAATAATATTTATCCTGGGTAATTAATAATTTAGATAGTTATCAATGTTTTAATAAATAAAACATATTAACTTAATTTAGGCAATAAGTATAAAATCTGATATTTATATAATTATACATATATATGCATACCTATGTGTGGCACAAAGCTTTGATCTGAATCTGTATGCTCCTTACATAAAGATTGAATATACATAAAATTCCATAAATTCCATTCTTTTTTTTTTCGTAATGTAAGACGGGTCGGTTTGAACTTAAACCACATATATTCTGCATTCAGACCATTTTTGTTTCAATGTCATTACTTGTGTTTGCATTATTTTTTATGTTTATCGAATTGTGACATTGTTTCCGTAGAATGGGGATAGCTAGTTTACAATACCCAGTATTAATATGGTAGATATTATGGTCTCTTAAAACAATTTAAATACATTATAATAGTATTTGTGATGAATTCTAAAAAATCTATTTAAAATAAGTAAACTTGGAAAGCTGGTCCTCTTCAATACGCTATACAAACGTATCTTATACAGGAGCGGATTCTTTATATACATGTAAAAACCACAATATTCACCTAAAAAATGCATTATAAAATTCTTTATAGTAAGTACAAATTATAAAAGATGGATTGTAAAAAAAACAAGAGGCCCATGGGCCACATCGCTCACCTGAGCAACAATAGGCATGATAATGCTTAATGGAGATCGACATAATACAAAATATCTGGACAATGTAGTAATACATGTAGATATTCTTATGTTTATAATCAAGTCCCTTTTCTAACAGGATGATTTTATATTATATATATGAATCTACACTACCCAAGGTTGCTTTTACTAAAGTTACAGATTTTCTAGACAAATGGCTTTGTAGAAGATTTTTCTCCATATATTCCTATGTCAAAAATTTGTCTCCCTCCCCCCTCCCCGTTGTGACCCCATCCTACCCCCGGGAATCATGATTTGAACAAACTTAAATCTACCTAGTCCTTACCTGAGAATACTTCCACATAAGTTTCACCTTTCCTAGCTACTTAGTTTTAGAGATTTTAAAGATTTACTCTATATATTCCAATGTAAAAATTTGATCGCCATTGTGGCCCCACCCTACCCCCAGGGGTCACGATTTTCACATCTTTGAATCTACACTTATTGAGAATGCTTCCACATAAGTTTCAGATTTCCTGGCTGATTAGTTTCTGAAAAGAAAATTTTTAAAGATTTACTCTATAAATTCCTATGTAAAAATTTGACCTCCCCCATTGTGGCCCCACCCTACTCCCGGGGGTGATGATTTGAACAAACTTTGAATCTACACTAGCTGAGGATGCTTCCACATAAGTTTCACTTTTCCTGGCTGATTAGTTTCTGAGAAGAAGATTTTCTTAAGATTTACTCTATATATTCCTATGTAAAAATTTGACCCCCCATTGTGGCACCACCCTACTCCCGGGGGTCATGATTTGAACAAACTTTGATTCTACATGTACACTAGCTGAGGGTGCTTCCACATAAGTGTCAGCTTTCCTGGCTGTTTAGTTTCTGAGAAGAAGATTTTTAAAGATTTACTCTATATATTCCTATGTAAAAATTCAACCCCCCATTGTGGCCCCATCCTACCCCCGGGGGTCATGATTTTCACAACTTTGATTTTACACAAGCTGAGGATGCTTCCACAAAAGTTTCAGCTTTCCTGGCTGATTAGTTTCTGAGAAGAAGATTTTAAAAGATTTACTCTATATAATCCTATGTAAAAATTTGACCCCCCATTGTGGCACCACCCTACTCCCGGGGGTCATGATTTTTACGACATTGATTCTTCACTAGCTGAGGATGCTTCCACATAAGTTTCAGCTTTCCTGGCTGATTAGTTTCTGAGAAGAAGATTTTAAAAGATTTACTCTATATATTCCTATGTAAAAATTTTTTTTAACCAAATATAATGAGATTAATATTTGTTTAAGATTGGTAATAAAGAATTTTCTTTCCGTAGTGAACGTCTGCTGTCCAGGTAAACAAACAATTTTGAATGTATCACACGGCACTTGAATGAAATGATTCAAAGCGGTTGTACGGTGTGATAAATAACAGGTGGGTATTTTTTTCCTGCTGAACTTGTCGTTGTTTCTTTTAGCTAAAGTACTTGTAAACACAATTGAAGAGCGTAGATCATCTTCTGAAAGGTTTACCGATCAAAGCCTATTCGTAAAGCATTGAAATAAAAAGGTAAAACATTGAATTTCACTACAATGAGAGTTAATTCACGTTCTCACTTTTTTTGTATGTTTCATTCTTTTAAAATCACGATCGAATTTGCTGTCGTTATAAATGCCATTCATTTGTGTTTTGCTTTTGAACAGCCATGTGGCACATTGTTTTAATAATTGAAAAATTTAAAAATTGTTTTGCTCCAATTGAACATTATATAAATAGTGCCTGTTTGGGAGGGTACCAGTTGAAATTGATACCCCGAGAAAACCATTGTCAACCGACGCGAAGCGGAGGTTGACAATGGTTTTCGAGGGGTGTCAATTTCAACTGGTACCCTCCCAAACAGGCACTATTTATTTTATTATACTGAATGTCATAATTTTTATAGCAAATTTTACTGCTTTTATATAGAAAAGACGTGAATTCTACGGCGAACCGTACGCGCATAATTAACGCGCATGTAACAATTCGTTCTATCGGCCCGTTGCTAAGCGTGCGAGGGAGAGAGAACGGATTGTCAACTGCGTCTAAACCAATCAGATTGCAGTATTTAACATGAAAGTATAATAATATATAAATAGTGCCTGTTTGGGAGGGTACCAGTTGAAATTGATACCCCGAGAAAACTATTGTCAACCGACGCGAAGCGGAGGTTGACAATGGTTTTCGAGGGGTGTCAATTTCAACTGGTACCCTCCCAAACAGGCACTATTTATTTTATTATACTGAATGTCATAATTTTTATAGCAAATTTTACTGCTTTTATATAGAAAAGACGTGAATTCTACGGCGAACCGTACGCGCATAATTAACGCGCATGTAACAATTCGTTCTATCGGCCCGTTGCTAAGCGTGCGAGGGAGAGAGAACGGATTGTCAACTGCGTCTAAACCAATCAGATTGCAGTATTTAACATGAAAGTATAATAATATATAAATAGTGCCTGTTTGGGAGGGTACCAGTTGAAATTGATACCCCGAGAAAACCATTGTCAACCGACGCGAAGCGGAGGTTGACAATGGTTTTCGAGGGGTGTCAATTTCAACTGGTACCCTCCCAAACAGGCACTATTTATTTTATTATACTGAATGTCATAATTTTTATAGCAAATTTTACTGCTTTTATATAGAAAAGACGTGAATTCTACGGCGAACCGTACGCGCATAATTAACGCGCATGTAACAATTCGTTCTATCGGCCCGTTGCTAAGCGTGCGAGGGAGAGAGAACGGATTGTCAACTGCGTCTAAACCAATCAGATTGCAGTATTTAACATGAAAGTATAATAATATTAAATGTTAGCAACTTAGCAGTGAGCATGAAGTCATATCAAAATAGTTTGCATTCATTTGAAAAATTTCACTTCTCTTTATCTCTCTCTTATATTTTTATTATTTATTTATTTATTCATTTTTTTATTATTAAGCTAATATTTTTCAGGTCATAAAACAACAGAAAATGACTAGGAATTTTACATTTTCTTTCATACCCAATCACGTTGTCTGAGTGTAAGTATGCAAAACCTCCCGTATCAATGGATCGCGTCTTGAATTGCCGACATATTTTTGTTTGATTTGATTTCATATTCATGTGCGGATCTAAGCGGTAAGGATAACACCCCCTCCCCCTCCCACCTGAAAAATTCAAGAAGTAAAATTATCATAGTAAAATTACAATTAATAATCATCGGAACCCCCCCCCCTTCCCGGCAAAATAAATTACCCCTCATCCCCCCGCCTCCCTCGAACCAGTCATGAATAATATTTTCAGCAATTAAATTACCTCTTTGATCAATTTCTTATCAACACAATTAAATAGAAGGAAACTGACTCTAAGACCAGAAAGTTATTTATAATACGATTTTTTTTTCAAATTTATTTTTATTTCGATTTCTACGTATTTAAACGACTTAATCATTTGCAAAACGTGTTCTACTCATGGCATTCCCAATGATCACACGATGCCGTGGACTTTCGGTATCAGATAATGTACAGGTAATTTATAGAAACATGTTAAAGGAGTAAAACGTATATAGGTATAAAGCTAAAACTATTTACTGATTACGCAATGTGGTGTTACGTGGAATATATTTCTATTCAATTATCGAAACAATTTGAAAGAGTAAAATCCGTTTTTTGGCACACGTTAGTCAAAATTCCTGGGCGGTTTTGTTATTTTGTTTGGGGGTGTTTTTTTTTGTTTTTTTGTTTTTTTGGGGGTTTTTTTTTAAGTGGTTGTAATGATAACAGCAATTGAAACTAAAATAAAATTTGAACACTAACTCCTCTTATACATGTAAGGAGAAATTAATTAGATTGTTATAACAATTTTAGATTTTTACGTCTAAGAATGTGAAGTGACAACACCGCCGACACATGTGAGCCCTGCCTCCCCCCCCCCCCCCCCCCCCCGGGTCGTTCATGTTTGACCCCACGGACTCTCACTTTCCATTCCAGTGCCGTATATATTCTTGCCCGCCCAGGAAAGGTTTTATATCCCCCCCCCCCCCCACGACAAGGAACTTAATTATTTGACATAAATAGTTTCAATAAGACTATTGTAAATAAACCGGATTGTGTTTAGCGTGAACGATATTTAAAATATCGATATTTCAATTTTCATTTAAGCGCATATCTTTATGTACCTAGTATCTTATACAATGTACGCATTGAATTTTTTTATTCCGTAATTTCAGCTTACTCTCCGTCAGCTAGAGTTTAGGTGCAGATGCACTAGCAGCTAAACCTTATTATCTTTATCATAAAAAGACAATATTTCTTTCTTTCTTTCTTTCTTTCTTTCTTTCTTTATTCCTTTATTTTTTTATATCGAAATTTTATTTATTGATTGATTTATTCATTTATACAACATGTTTATCCTTTATTTACACAGTATATGCACACAGTATATGCACATAAAATAAGAAGTAAATGCATTAAATCCAAAGACCACGAAAGGAATACTTCACTAGTCTCAGGTGTTCAGTCGGATGTAACGAAATCGACGGATTTATATACCTGTGTGACGGTGCCTATTTACGAGCGGTGTAAAGCTTTTATTAATTAATTGAATATCCAGTTCCTGTTCAAAGACTTCTCGGAAACTTGGACCAGCAGTCGGCCATTACATACGGAACCTCAAGAGGGAACATTTAGTCCGTTAGTATAACTTGTGCCGTGCAGCTTACAACCGAAATTTAACATTGAAATTTCATCAAACACCATTTCCGGACTGTGCTGTGCGGAGGCCGAATAAATAAAGACATTAACTCTATTAATTTATTAATTTTAATTGTATGATTTTTTTTTTTTTTGGTATTTTCTGTTTAATTCTTATTTAACTTGTTATTAAAATTTTGTTTTATATTTGTTATTTTGTTGTTTTATGTAAACTCATACATGTCTTCACATTTTTTTATAAAGAGTCTTTTCTTTATCATCATATTTAATCTGATCGTTGTGCACACTTTAAAACAATTTTACACAATATTTCAGTAACATGTAGTTTTATAGCTTATTAAACCATCTCCCTCAAAATTATTGACAAACATCAAGTACAAAAAGGTCACATATTCAAAACAGATGCAATAAATATCATATACATTACATTGTATTTTTAAGTTACTAATGTCACTTAATATAAAGATACAAAGGTACTTGGACCTTTAAAGTGCAAAACGATTAATCTAAAACTACATGTACTCTGACTCAGAGGAATAAAAAGTAATCCCCTTTTTTTGGGAGTTGATTTTAATCAACTCTCCTATGCAGTTACTCTGGCAAACCGAAAGTGAAACAGTGTTTGGACCTAAGCACAAATCATCACCGCCGACAAGAGTTAGTTCTTGAAATAATAGATAAATGCGGTGTAATGTATGCTGAACCATTGTTTTTCAAGAAAACGTATTTATAAATACCTTGAAAAAAAAATCAGATTTTAAATAGTACGAACAATTTAGATATTTTTTGTAGTCGTATGTATTCCTACGCCAGAGCGTTCAACCAGACGCTCGGCTGTCTCCGTAAATCTCCGACAAGCAGAGAGTCTCTCTTGGTAATCAGGGATTAACGGAGACAGCCGAGCGTCTGGTTGAACGATACTAGAGTTCAATATTGGTTGAATCCAGACATGTGTACAATTTTTTGAAATATTTCGATTACTGATACATAGTTTGATGGAATTAATTATATCTTTAAATATTACACAACATGATTCATATGGGGTTTTCTCGAAATTCTTGTCGGAAAAGTCCGAGAATTCATATTATAAAAATGTGCGTAATTTAAATAGAGATTAGAAATTACTTGTCATGCTAAATAACATATCCTTGATTCTAAAATAAATAATAATCGATAAAATCAACTCCCGTCAGTACTTCAGTACTTTGATTTCTTCTGTACGTGTATTTTAAACGGTTTTTTTCTACAGTATTCAATAATACATACACTAGTACTTTTCAAGAAATTCTTAATTCAACCACATTGAAGAGTAAGATACTTTAACGAGGCCATAAATAAGACATTTACCACATCGTTTGATTAGGGGGCCAGCTCAAAATTTATTTATTTTAAACTTAGGATCCAATGGGATTTTGCTTGAAATGTATCAATAATTTTTTTTTTTTTTACACCTTTTACATTTTTTAAAACTTCTTATTAAGGGTCATTAATATTAAATACATGGTTACTGTTCTGAAATACATGTATTAAGCTATATTTAGGCGGGGTAAGAAAACGTGACAGATGGCTAGGCTTCATAAAACCTCTTCACGTTTTCGACCCGAGCCCAAATAAAGGTTATACTTCAAGACATTTTATGTTTATTCTACAATATGATATTAATTCTACGCCTCAAACGAGCTATTTTGGACAAATTTTGATGAATATCTGCAGTTGAAACCATAACGCCATGGTGTCAATCAAGCAAAAAGATGACGTCACGATGCAAATGAAACGCTGCGCGAAAGGGTGTGTCAATATGATGGACACGAGAGAAGGGGCAATTAAGGTGATGTATTAAATGTCATTTATACCACACTCAACTCGTTCTGTTTGGACAGAGATGGCAACTTTCGCAGGTTGGACAATATTTGTATGTGCCTTTATTTTCCATATTTGTTCGGGGTACGGTCCTGATGCAGGATTATGGGATAGCGAGCCCCTGCAATGTGTGAATAAGGTAAGCCTGTTGTACTAATCGGTATAATCACTTAAAAACAGGCTGACACAAACATTCATTCACTCACTCGTTCTAAAAGTACCATTGGAAGTATGTACTAAATGTACAAGGAGAAGAAATATCATGGATAATGTTCTTTAAGCTATTAAGGATGGTTAAAAAAATTTAAGCATTTATGCTTGTAATAAAATTTATCAAAAATTCTCATATCTCACTTTAAAGGCAGTTGACCCTTTTTTTTAATGAATGATATACATACATGTATCAATTTTAGATCACTTATTTGTTATTTGCAGATTAGAACTTTTTTGATGATTCAAATCGTTACTTTTTTAATTTATTAACCGAAAACGAAGACAAAGTAAGCCATTTTTTAAATTTAAAACTTTAAATTTAAAAATTTGAATTCAAATTTATTCTAAGATAAGTTGAGTGATTTTATATACATAGGAATACATACGTAGGAAACTAAATTCATCATTTGCCCCCCCCCCCCACCCTCCCTCCAACCAATTCAGGGTATTTCGGTATTTATAATTATAGTGTTTTAGATAGTTGTCATTCATGCAAACATAAATTTCTAATATTCAAACCAACATCCCGCTTGCGGGTAAAGGAAGATGGCATGGCATTTCCGTATGTGGAAGACTTTCCTTTTTTATTAAATCAAAGAAGAAAAATAATTAATTCCATTTTTGGTCATAATATATACCGTGTAGATTTGAAATTAAACCACACCTTCTGCGACACAACATTCTTTTGTTTGTTTCAATGCCATCCCTTGTGTTTGCAAGTTTTATTATGTTTATTGACTTCTTTTATTACAATCAGTTAATGAATCACGCATTACTTTTATTTCCGTAGAATGGAACACTTTACAATATTATTATGGTCAAAATCAAGTATTGTTTTTTTTTTTTAATATCTATTCTAGCATTCTTAATAAATAAATATAATACTAGTATACACCAATAATATGCATTTTAAAATTCTTAATATTAATAAAAAAAAAGATAATAAAATATAGCCGATTATTTTTTCAAATCTTTATTAATTAAAAAGTCATTAGTTTGCATATTTACAGAATAGACACAGATACTAGTAACGGGATTGTGAAGATAAGACCCTTTACTAAGACCTACGACATCTTCCAAAGTGTTTTCCTACACATAATGGTTGCGCCGTTGGCTACAATTTCATTGGTCCATAAAATCATATGTGCTATATAAACCTCAGGCTAAAGTCCAACACCTTTAGACCAACGTACAAGACAGGTTCATTGCCCAAGACCAGTTAACAATAGCACCAATTGTGAAAGTAAAGATTATGCAATATCGTCTTGTGTCATTTTGTGGTCCTCGTATTTAGAAATATCAAAGAGACACCATAGTTTTGATTATTTTTAAGTAATTATCCTCGACACTCCGTTTCTTTTACTTTAGATTACAGTACGTCACACCATGGCGATTTCAAACACATGGGTTACTGTTTATATCCTTATATTTGGATATTTTTTTTTTGGTAGCATAGTGGGTATAGCACAGGCACCTGACGTTATACATTTTTCTCATAATAAAAATAAATACCCTATATCTAATAATACACAAGGTACCCATCCCCGCCATCTTGGATTTATTTCAAACTGTCACATCAGCTGGAAGTTTTGCTTGAAACTCATCGGTAAAATTATTTTACGATCCTCTCCGTCTCCCGATCGGTCATTCAACATCTAAGCTTACAACCAATTCAACCAAAACTGTGCATTACAACTGTCATTAATAAAAATCATCCCTCGATCTGCATCTACTGCCTAAAATATGCGACAAAAGGCTAAAGGGTGGACGGAAGTTGTCACCTATACGTAAATGAAATTTCCCTGCACCGTGTGTTTGTTTCAATATTTCAAAAGATATGCGTTTATAAACATGTTTATATAAACTTTGTGTATTAAAAGTTATAATTGACTGTTTATAGTATCCCTTTTCTTATTTTTAACTTGTATGTTGATCGAATTCAAAATAGACGCCTTTTGAATATTCGTATCAGTGCTATATTTGGAAGGGAATACCCAAAGTATGATGCAATTTATGTCAACTTCCGTCCACCCTTTAGCCTTTTGTCGCATATTTTAGGCAGTAGATGCAGATCGAGGGGTGATTTTTATTAATGACAGTTGTAATGCACCGTTTTGGTTGAATTGGTTGTAAGCTTATATGTTGAATGACCGATCGGGAGACGGAGAGGATCGCAAAATAATTTTACCGATGAGTTTCAAGCAAAACTTCCAGCTGATGTGACAGTTTGAAATAAATCCAAGATGGCGGGGATGGGTACCTTGTGTATTATTAGATATAGGGTATTTATTTTTATTATGAGAAAAATTTATAACGTCAGGTGCCTGTGGGGTATAGCTACAGTCTACTTACCCGCTGGTTGAATACATTAACGACTTTCATTTTTATGATAAGTTTTATTTTCTCTCCAAAATTGAACCTTTTGTCAGTCAATTTCGCATGGTATAATTCCATAACTCAAATGAATATATAGAAGTTTTGTGTGTCGATATGCGACACTTTTTCCATAGGTATGGAGAACCCTTCGTCAGCTGTTAACCAAGATGGCTTCATGGTCCTGTCCATTTTGTAAGCTCTAATTACATCCTTTAGACAAAGCATCCTTCAGACAAAGATATAAGAAAATGTTTAAATTTATAGATAAAATGTTTGGATTTTTTTCTTTACTGAATGATAGTTTACGGCCCAAAAATATCATATTTGAAAAAAAAGGCAGATTTGGTGGTCAATTCGTTGACTATTCAGCCTTATAAATGAAGATAAAAAAAAGAGAGTTACATGTCAACAAAAAAGTTTTAATCATTTGTTGTGTTCAGAAGTCACTTTTGTTTTACCGTTGCTGTCGTTCTTATTACGTAAGTCTGCACACTGGAATGGTGATTCTGTCTGTAAATGGACAAATCGAAATAGATTACAATGCAGGTTTATAAAATACAATGTACATGTATGTATACTCCTCTTTCGTTTTCATGCATTTCAGTTATTATAAGCTCTCCTCACGCAATTTATTCGGAATTTAAAACGTTTTGGGGTTAGGGTTTTATATTTTTGGCTTCATTTGTAAAAAAGTAAATGACACAATTTATTTGTTTGCCTTTAGTAATCAAAACAAAACAAACAAACCGATGAAAGAAAGAAACACAGTTAAAATAAGAAAACAAGTGGTCTGCGTATTAAGTTTGGCGAAAATTAACACGACAATTTTTTAATGAAAGTTTTATTTTTAAGGAATTCATGCAAGGATATCCTAGAATAAAAGGACCAAAGTCAGTTAACGACCGCATCGCTATAATTGGTGCCGGGCCCTCAGGATTACACATGGCATACGAACTAAAGGTACTTTATCTATTACTTTATTACAACTACAGTACACTGAGCCAAAGTGGTCACCCAATATAATGTATTGACTATGTGAAATAAACGCATTCGTTTGTCGTGCCGTCGCGGTGTCTGATTTCCATCTAACTCTCAAGTGGTTAAGAAGATGTAGCGATATTAACCTCTGTATCTGACCCGAGACCTTGCCTTGTTGAATGTCACGACCACTTCCAGTTTGGTTGAGTTTTTCCTCTTTCGGATTGTTGTTGGTTGTTGATAGAAATGACGATACACTTTAATATAGTATTGAAAAATAATGAAAAAATAACTTTTAAACGAATTCATTTGCCAAATATTTGAAAAAAAAAATTATCGAGGCCGAAATGAACACTATATTCAAAGTGAATACAACCTGTCGTAAGAACTATTCAGGCAATATCATTTTTGTATTTTCCTCAATTGTCATTCTGCACTTTTTAAGTGTCTTTCATTTCAGACTGTTACTAAAGAGTAATGTCAGTCTGAAAAAAAGTTGACATTAAATTTAAGCACGTGCTGAAAAACGCCAATTTCTTGTGTTTAGGTTTTGTCACGGGTAATTGATTTCAATCTGTTGTTTTTTTTTCTATGCTATTGTTAAGAAGATGTGTCGGTTATACAAAATGTTGAAAATTTCAAATCACTTTATTTCATAATTTTCAAATTCTTCTATTTAATATCTTAAGTGTAGATGTAATAAAGAGGAATCTATGTTATTTGTATGAATTAAAATTATTCTGACAAACATATAACTATATCAACCCATCCATAATCTAAATTAAGTGGTTGTCATTACAGAAACGAGGTTTCCGAAACATTGTGATATTTGAAAGCCGGGACGAGGTTGGGGGAAAGACGACCTCTAGGCTGTACAGGAACGTGTGGATTGACCTTGGGACGGTCGGTTTGACAGAGGCCTATGACAAAACTGTGGACCTACTGGAAAGGTTCAACACAGGGTTCGAAGTCCGACCGGCACTTCCAAGCGCTACATGGCTGAACAGAAACGGCAAGATTTCTCCCTGTATTTGATATCTGTAAAGTCTTGGAATAAGAAAGTTAAAACTAATCAGAGGTCATTCTTATCTAGTAAACAGAGAATATTGTGTACTTTGTGTCAAACAGCAGTTTATTGTAAATTATTCAGTACTGAAAAATAGAGTCACGCAAACTAAGCAAGCTTACACACCTTATAAGCGTGTTCTCTCCCTGTGTTATCTGTAAGGACAATGTTTCAGAAAAAAATACTGATTTGACACTATCATGGTTAGTTCTTTCAGCGTTTCACGAAAGCGTTTATAAAACTTACGTTGCGTCGCGTTTTGCTTTTTTTTTTTGGGGGGGGGGGGGGTGACGTAAAGATTACGTCTCAACGTATAATTAAATCATAATTATCATAATATGACGTTCTTTCTTTACTCACAGAGTACAGACCTACCATTGAAACAATCCCTGTCCCTATTCAGAGGATACAACAAGCCTCGCAGCGATACACCGTTCTACATAACTGCTTCTTTGGGAATTATGACAGCGAGCTTATGCCGCGACCTTCTCCTGAAATTCTGAGAAAGGTAAACTGACTGAAAAAAAATGAGCAAGGAATTATAAGTTGAAAATATGAGCACGGAGAAGATTAACTAAGTTGAAAAATTTAACACGGTAAGGTGAATTAAAAAAAAATGAGCACGAAAAAATACATTCAAATTTGAGACCTGAAAGATAATTGAAAATTAATTAAGGAAGAAAAGATAAATTGAAAAAAGTAGCACCGAAAAATAAAGAGAGTAAAAGATAAAAACGAAGATTTTACGTGATGTCAGATTTATCAAATCATTCTTTTTAAAAACGATATTGATAGTGTACGTTGTTTGCAATTCAACCAACATGAACCATATTCATAGATAATGATTCAGCCATAAAGTGTATTTTTCAATTTGTCTCTTTATTTAAGATTTGGTATTTATTTTAATATTTACTGTTAGATTCATGGAACAATAGAGGAATTTCTTCTGAGGTACAACTTGACTGACTTGCAACCGATATTCTATACCGCCATAACACTCAACGGATACGGTTTTCTCAACGAGACCTCCGCCATATATGGATTAACATATGTAACCCCTTTAGTGGTCCAGTCTTTCTTTAGGCCCGAGAGAGGAGCATACCGACTGTACGGTGGCTGGCAGAACCTTTGTCGCGAAATAGCAAGACGTAGCAACGTTGATATAAGGCTTAATGTAAATATCAAACGGATTAACAGAAAAAATGGAGTTCAAATAGTGTACAGTAAGAAACACACTGGCCAGACCTACGTCGACGGCTTTGATTTTCTCATTCTAACCCCAGCCATGAATTCTTTATTCAAAGTTATGGATTTTAATCCGCACGAATTAAGCATTTTCTCTCATCTACAAAATTTGTTTTATTTAAAATCCGTTGTCAATTCCATTAGCCCCGGAAGGAGATCTTTTTCTCCTCTTGACGCCTACATGTACGACTTTCAGAATGTCGAGTATAGTGTGTATAGGTCTGTTAACCCCCATCAACTGGAGAACAATGTAACGGGCGTGGATTATCGACTTGGATTGCGGGAAAACATTGATCCGGATGGAAGTAAATACGAGACAAGTGTGTATGTTCAAATTGGAAAATCTAACCCTTGGAAACCAGAAGTCGATGCTCACATTCAAAGAAAACTTTTCGAACATTTGCAAGATTTCAAAAAACTCAACCCGGAAGTCGTCGAGCAAGTCAAATGGGGATACTACTTCCCCAACTTTCCACCGGAAGCTGCGACTGGAGGTGCATTGTGGGATGTTCTAGATATGCAGGGACATTATAACACGTGGTACATAGGTTCTTCTGTATGCTTTGATGCAATAGAGAGTGTGTTTGAATACAACTACTTGATATTAAAATTGTTTGCATGATTTAGCTTCATTGATACATGTATTATACCTAATTGATTAAATGAAAAAGATTTAAATACTACGAGGGCCAATCAAAAAATACGAAGACTTTTGCCATAGCTGTTATTTAACGTCATATTATTACTAAATTTGTTAGACATAGCAATTGTTTCAAACAATTTGAAATAAAAAAATTCGTATATTCCTTATTTCTAAGAATTATTTAGAATCTAATCCTGCTAAAATGTGGTCACGGCGCAACGTCAAACTTTGTGTTCTGTCAACAATAAACCATATCATGTTGAAAGTAATATCTTCATAAATTGGGCGTAAAACCCACTAATATTGAAACCTAAAATTAAAATTGCTATGACATTCTATGTACCAAATAATGACGGGATATATAGATTTGTCGAACAGATATCAGTAACTATATAGACAAAAAGTCTTCTTTAAAGATGACTTAAAACATTGACGTCACGGAGTTGTTGCCCGTAAGCTATTGTATTTTACTTGGTAAGTATTTATTAAAGAAATAAATTAAAACCCTACTTTTATTTTCGATAAACCAGCCCGAAATACCAAAAATGAGAGTTTGGCGGATCAAAGTCAGTGTGAATTTGCATCAAAATACATACTTGCAACGAAATGCTATTGAATGATTAGGTAAAGAGTGAATATGTTTACTGGGAACTTATTTCGGGTATACATAGCAATTAAGATATGACAAATGTTAAATAAATAAAAATGAAACAATTCGTTTCTTAAATGCGCGATTTAAGTTTTGATAGATCGAACTTTCTAGAACGGGCTAACCAAAAACGTGGGTTGACTAATTAACGTCATGACGGAATGTGTAGGACGAGTTAATCATCGGGGCACTAAGAGTATGCGCGTTTCACTTAATTAAGGTATCCGATCCATAATAGCCCCAGATTCAATGAACCAGGATGCATAACATACATGTATATGTATGGGTTTAATACTCAGTATACTTGGACATCATTTTCATGTTTAAGTATCAGTATGTATGAGTGAAATGTGTCCTAATTAATGACTTTTTCCTGTTCTTGAAGAGTTGCCCCCCCCCCCTTTGATTTTAATCTATAAAAATTAATTTAAAAAAAATATATACGGTATAAAATTTATTTTAAATAGTTTTTGTACTCCTAAGGATTAACTTCATCTTTTCACCAAAGCATTTATTGATATATTTAGTTTTTTTTTTATTTTAAAAAATGTGCTTCTTCCCATTGACCTTAATGCAATCTTCATTAATTAATTACTGCTTAGTTAATGATATTTTAGAAAATTTCTCTCGGTAAATCTTTTTCTACTCAAAAAAGCTTTGAATTAATATGAGAGTATTTAATACATGATGGATATTCAGAGTTAGAAAAATTAGGTCCTAATATGGGTCGGATACCTTAATAATTCAAATCGATCGTTCTTAAATTATAATGTAAGTGTTAAACATGTTTATTTTTATCTACGCTTTCTTTTTTTGAACTTAAGATCTATATTTAACTTTAAATCACTTTATATTTTTATTCGGCTCGTCAACATAGCCGAGTACATGTGTACCCACGCTAAAAATAAGTTTATAGCTTGCTACTAAATATAGTTGACTCTTCTGTAATTGTAGTCCTCATCATAGCTAAGCGATCTCTCCATATTAGTTAAATTTCCCCCAGTTATTTAATATTTTTATTTATATTCATATGATAGTTACGTACATGTACTTTTAAAACAAAGCTTTAATGTGTCAATAATCACTTAGCATGTTACAATTGTGTTAGAGTATGCAAAGACTCATTTTATTGTGGTCCATCTCTATACATATTTTGTAAAGACTCATTGTCTATATTCACTTTAATAGCATGTGTATATGTTACAATTGTTTTAGAGTATGCAAAGACTCATTTTATTTTATTATATCTATATTTATATTATTAAGGTCTTCCGTTTCCAACGGAAGACCTTTATATTATTGTGCAGATTAAGATTATTCTTATTTTTAGGGTCTTCCGTTTCCAACGGAAGACCCTCTTGTTATTCTATTGTTTTTTTTATTATTAGGGTCTTTCGTTTCCAACGGAAGACCCTCTTGTTATTCTATTGTTTCTTTTTAGGGTCTTCCGTCTTCAGCGGAAGACCCTACTATTATTCTATTGTTTCTTTTTCAGGTTTCTTCTTGTTATTAGGGTCTTCCGTCTTCAGCGGAAGACCCTTCTATTATTCTATTGTTTCTTTTTCACTTTTCTTATTAGGGTCTTCCGTCTTCAGCGGAAGACCCTTCTATTATTCTATTGTTTCTTTTTCACTTTTCTTATTATTATTATTCTTTTTTGTCTTACAAATTTTGTGCAGGCGATTTCTCGGAGATGGCTTGTTCGATTTTGTTCAAATTTTCAGGGATAATGCCTTGTCAACTGAAGTTTATACCGCTACGACCGTTTTTGAAAAATCACTTCCGGTCGGAAGTTATTGTCGTTAAACGATTTTTAAAAGTCAATTTTGTCTGCAACGTTTCTCAAAAACGAGTAAAGATTTAGAGCTGAAATTTTCAGAGATGATAGATCTAGATATTTTCTGGTGCACCTCGGTCAAGAGAATGTCCGCCGTCACTTCCGGTCGGCACCGGAAAAAAATTCGAAAAATCGAATTTTTCAACTTTTTTATTTGAAAATAATTTTCTATAGGTTTGATAGTGACCCTTTTACTGATTCCAAATATGTAATTTGTTTCAAAATCGGTTAACGCATTCTCGAGATATTAAGCGTCAAAGTCCTGAAGCGAGAGTCCGAGTAGCTCAGTCGTTATGGTCGTGGATAGTGCCCAGGCGACCCGGGTTCAAGCTCCGAGTGCCGAAAAAAAAAATTCGGTTTTTTTTTGCGTAGACTCACAATTCTATCTTTAAAACGATGAGTTTTATCTCATTTATTCAAAAATCGGACGGAAGACCCACTCGTTGCTCGCAACGAGAACGATCTAGTTATTATTATTATTCTTTTTTTGTCTTACAAATTTTGTGCAGGCGATTTCTCGAAGATGGCTCTTTCGATTTTCTTCAAATTTTCAGGGACAATGCCTTGTCAACTGAAGTTTATACCGCTGCGACAGTTTTTAGAAATTCAGTTCCGCTCGGAAGTTATCGTCGTTAAACGATTTATAAAAGTCAATTTTGTCTGCGACGTTTCTTAAAACCGAGTAAAGATTTAGAGCTGAAATTTTCAGATATGATAGATCTATCATTTTTTTAGTGCACCTCGGTCAAAAGAATGTCCGCCGTCACTTCCGGTCGTCACTGGAAGCAAATTTTAAAAATCGAATTTTTCAACTTTTTTGTTTTAAAATATTTTTCTGTAGGTTTGATAGTGACCCTTTTTCTGATTCAGAATATGTAATTGTTTTAAAATCGATCAACGCATTCTCGAGATATTAAGGGCCAAAGTCCTGAAGCGAGAGTCCGAGTAGCTCAGTCGTTAGAGTCGTGGACACGAGCTCAGGCGACCCGGGTTCAAGCCTCAAGAGCCGCAAAATTTTTCAACTCATTTTTCGCTTAGACCTACGATTTTATCTTTAAAATGATCAATTCTGTTCTTTTCCGTTTTAATTTTTAAAAAGAAGTTACAATAATAGCGTTTTTCCCCGTATTTGTGTATTGAGATCCAAAGCTATGTATTCATACTGAAATAAAGTTAAAATGTTGAGAAAAATAAATAGTTGCATCTTTAATACAACGCTTATACATTGTTCTAACATGTGTATTTCATTTAGTAATTGTGGAATATGTAATATTTAGAATTTAATATTCTACGTTTAATATAGAAGTCACCGACTCCCACCCCCCCCCCCCCCTCCTCCCGATTCATAAAATCATTTAGTTTTTCTGGTCTGCTTTTTCTTGATCTTTGATCTTTGACCTTTACTTTCAGCCTAGTACCATTCTAGATTACTGTACTAATAACCAGACCAATTCGTTCATTTTTAACAGAGTTATGAATTTTTGGGCAGTTGCGTTTTAACTGGCGTGCCTCACATGTACTGTAGAAAAAAATTCTAACTTCCGAGCCCTTCACTCAATCCTTATAAAAATTCGTGTAAATATACTTCGGACCCAATTCTTATTGTCTGCCAAATATGCACCGGATTAAGCAATTTAGAAGAAATACCTGAGATCAAACGGCGAGTATTGCCTGTACGTGGAGTTAAAATTTACACAGTACACGCACCGACACCCCCCCCCTTCCGATTCACAAAATCATTTAGTTTTTCTGGCCTGATTTTACTTGATCTTTGATATTGGACCTTTACTTTCAGCCTATTACCATTCTAGATTACTGTACTAATGGCCAGACCAGTTCGTTTTATTTTAACACAGTTATGAATTTTTGGGCATTTGAGTTTCGATTAGCGTGCTTCACATGTACTGTAGAAAAAAATTCTAACTCCCGAGCCCTTCGCTCAATCCTAATAAAATTTCGTGTAAATGTACCTCGGACCCCATTCTAATTGTCTGCCAAATATGCAGCGGATTGAGCAATTAAGAGGAAATTCCTGAGATCAAACGGCAGGCATTGCCTGTACTGGGAATTAAAATTTACACAGTACACGGGATGTAAGCAGCCGTGTAATATTTCTGATGCATGTATATTTCTTGTTTTCCGTTTAGTCTGTATCTACGATAGCGTGTGAACTACTTATGAATGTTAGAACTGTGAAAATTACCGTTATCGATTTTTTACCGAATAAATTTACACGTTACTGATTTCGTTATTTCTACATTTATCAAGATTTTATCAATCCTGGCATAATAAAACAGTCAAACATAATAGTAAACGACACGAAAAAAAAATTCTCAACGCTGAAATACATGTGTAAAATGCACCAGTCATTGTTTTATCATTCCCCTATTTGTCGTTAACCGAATCCGAGATCCACACCTCAAAATTCTACTTTCGATTTATTTACGACGAAAATCAAGCTCTGGCCTTTTCACCCCCCTCTAGAAACAAACACGCATCAATATTTCAAATGACCTCGCATTGTTACAAAACCTGAATACTCAGACATCTTACACGTCGTTTTTCATCTCATACAAAAAAGCAGCTCCTGTCCCGGGCGGAAACGCCCCAAATTCAAAGAGAAATTCGGGAATTATTTTGCGTCAGCCATGTTTTGACGTGAACCTTCGATGAAATTCTCTTATGACACCTGCATAAGTTGGGTGTTCTAATCTCACCGGAGCCACAAGATTTGTTCTTTCTCTCCTTTTCTTTCTATCCATTTTTTTTTTTTTTTTTTTTTTTTGGATTTTCTAACAAAAATATTATTCACAAAAGGGGTTGTTGGAATGAAGTACACGTTGAAAAACACTATTCCGTTTAGATTAAGACAAAAACAGACCTTATTTATTAGGGTCTTCCGTCTTCAGCGGAAGACCCTTCTATTATTCTATTGTTTCTTTTTCACTTTTCTTATTAGGGTCTTCCGTCTTCAGCGGAAGACCCTTCTATTATTCTATTGTTTCTTTTTCACTTTTCTTATTAGGGTCTTCCGTCTTCAGCGGAAGACCCTTCTATTATTCTATTGTTTCTTTTTCACTTTTCTTATTATTCTTATTCTTTTTTTTTTTTCTTACCGATTTTGTGCAGGCGATTTCTCAGAGATGGCTCGACCGATTTTAGTAAAATTTTCAGGGATGATGCCCCGTCATATGAAGTTTGTACCGCCGTAACAGTTTTTCAAAATTCACTTCCGGTCGGAAGTGATCGTCGTTAAACGATTTTTTAAAAGTCAATTTTGTCTGTCAGGTTTCTCAAAAACGAGTAAAGATATAGGACTGAAATTTTCAGAGATGATAGATCTATCTTTTTTCTGATGCACCTCGGTCAAGAGAATGTCAGTCGTCACTTCCGATCGTCACCGGAAGGAAATTTAAAAAAATTAATTTTTAGACTTTTTTATTTTTTAATATTTTTTTTTGAATTTTTTACAGTTGATAGTGACCCTTTTACTGATTTAGAATATGTAATTTGTTTTAAAATCGATCAACGCATTCTCAAGATATTAAGCGTCAAAGTCCTGAAGCGAGAGCCCGAGTAGCTCAGTCGTTATGGTCGTGGACAGTGCCCAGGCGACCCGGGTTCAAGCCCCGGGTGCCGAGAAAAATTTTTTCGTATTTTTTGCGTATACTTACAATTTTATCTTTAAAATGATGAGTTTTATCTAATTTATTCTAAAATCGGACGGAAGACCCACTCGTTGCTCGCAACGAGAACGATCTAGTTATTATTCTTTTTTTTTCTTACCGTTTTTGTGCAGACGATTTCTCGGAGATGGCTCAATCGATTTCGTTAAAATTTTCAAGATAAACGCGGTTCTATCTGAAGTTGATGTTTTGTGATCGATTTTTGAAACTTCACTTCCGGTCGGAAGTTATCGCCCGTTTACGATTTTTAAAAGTCAATTTTGTCTGTCAGGTTTCTCAAAAACGAGTAAAGATAAAGGGCTGAAATATTCAGAGATTATAGATCTACCTATTTTCTGGTGCACCTCGGTCAAAAGAATGCCAGCCGTCACTTCCGGTCGTCACACGAAGCAAATTTGAAAAATTTTAATTTTTCGACTTTTTATTTTTTAATATTTTTCTTTGCATTTTTTATAGTTAATAGTGACCCTTTTACTGATTCAGAATATGTAATTTGTTTTACAATCGATCTACGCAGTCTCGAGATATTAAGCGTCAAAGTCCTGAAGCGAGAGCCCGAGTAGCTCAGTCGTTATGGTCGTGGACAGTGCCCAGGCGACCCGGGTTCAAGCCCCGAGTGCCGAAAATTTTTTTTTCGTTTTTTTTGCGTAGACTCACAATTTTATATTTAAAACGATGAGTTTTATCTCATTTATTCAAAAATCGGACGGAAGACCCACTCGTTGCTCGCAACGAGAACGATCTAGTTATTATTATTATTATTATTATTATTCTTTTTCTTTATTTTTCTGACTTTTTTGAAGCTTCATATCTCAAAAAGTTTTCAACCGATTTCAACGAAACTTTCAGAAGTTATGTGCCTTTATCCTCCCTTTACGCTATTAAGGTTTCCATAACAACGTCACTTACGTTTTTACGTTACGTCAATTTTAAAATTTTAAAAAAGTGATTTTGTCCAGGGGATTTTTCGAAAACGCTTTAAGATAGAGACTTGAAATTTTCTGTGTTTGTACATTTATCATTTTTATTTGGAAATAAGGCTGGAATTAACATTCCGTCACTTCCGGTCCAAACCGGAAGTCTTCTAAAATTTTCAAAATTTCGAATTTTTTGTTTGAATTTCAAAAGTTTATGATCTTTGTAGAATTTATAATGCTGATACTAAACTGAAATCCGTTTTTAAATTGGACGATGCATTGCAGAGATATTGGGGTTCAAAAATTGATTTTTCCGGAAATTTTAATTCCGCGTTCTTGGTTTAAAAAATAGCGTAAAGTTCAAAGTGAAATTAAATCGTACCGAAAATAATTCGATTTTTGTTAAGTCGTACTTTGACACATTTTTTGTTAAGTCGTTCTTGAAATCGTAAAGGTTTTTGTTAATTCGTACTAAAAATCATTCGGATTTTGTTAAGTCGTACCAAGAATTATTCGATTTTTTATATTTTTGTTTTAGTTACTCTTGTTATTGGTTTAAGAATGTTGCTCCTTACAGGAACATTTAGCTTTACTCTCGACATTAACGGAAGACCCACTCGTTGCTTTGCAACGAGCTTTGCTCTAGTTATTATTCTTTTTCTTTTTTCTTCTGACTCCGTTTTGGCTTTATATCTCAAAAACTACTCAACCGATTTTCATGAAATTTTCAGGAGTTATGAGAAATTTTTGTCCCTCAAAGCCTTCAAAAGCTGAAAAATGACGTCACTTCCGTTTTCTTATAACTTCAATTTTAAATTTTTCAAAAAGCGATTTTGTCCAGTCATTTTCTTTTAAACGTTTATATATAGAGATTTGAAATTTTCAGTGATTGTCTATATATCGATTTACTTAGGGCATTTTGACAAAAAATCAGAATCCGTCACTTCCGGTCGAAACAGGAAGTAAATCAAATTTTTAGAAAAAATAAATTTTTTGATCAATTCTAAAAAGTGTACGTGTTTTGTAGAGCTTATTTAGCTAAATCTAATACTGTAATCCGTTTTAAAATCGGACGATGCATCGCTGAGATATAAGCGTTTAAAAATTGATTTTTCCGGAAATTTTGATTCCGCGTTCTTGGTTAAGAAAATAGTCTTATGTTTAAAGTTAAATTAACTCGTACCTAAAATAATTCGAAAAATTGCTAAGTCGTACTTGAACACATTCGGATTTTTTTTTGTTAAGTCGTTCTTAAAATCGCTTATGTTTTTGTCAATTCGTACTTAAAATCATTCGGATTTTATTAAGTCGTACCAAGAATTATTCGATTTTTTGCCTTTTTTAAAAAAGTTACTTATATTATTGGTTTAAGAACTCTGCTTCTTACAGGAACTTGAAGCTCTACTTTCGACATTAACGGAAGACCCACTCGTTGCTTTGCAACGAGCTTTGCTCTAGTTATTATACTTTTTCTTTTTTTTCTGACTCCTTTTCCGCTTCATAACTCAAAAAGTTTTCAACCGATTTTAATAAAACTTTCAGCGATTGTTGAAAGTTGGCGTCCCTCAAAGATATTAAAGTGTCAATAAAAACGTCACTTCCGTTTTGACGTTACGTCATTTTTAAAATTTAAAAAAAGTCATTTTGTCCGGGGCTTTTCTCAAAAACGCTTTAAGGTAGAGGCTTTAAATTTTCCATGATTATGAATTTGTCAATTTACCTGTGCAATAAGGCTGGAAACAGAAATCCGTCACTTCCGGTCGAAACCGGAAGTGAATCAAATTTGTTGAAAATTTGAATTTTTTGATCAAATCAAAAACGTATATGTGTTTTGTTAAGCTTTTCAAGCTGAATTTAACACTGAAAGCCGTTTTAAAATCGGACGATGCATTACAGAGATATCTGGGTTTAAAAATTGATTTTTCTGGAAATTTTGATTCTGCGTTCTTGGTTTAAAAAATAGCGTTAAGTTCAATATGAAATTAACTCGTACCAAAAATAATTGTTAAGTCGTACTTAAACACATTCGGATTTTTTTTGTTAAGTCGTACTTAAAATTGTAAAGGAATTTGTTAATTCGTACTTGAAATAATTCAGATTTTGTTAAGTCGTACCGAGAATTATTCGATTTTTTTATTATTTTTGTTTTAGGGTCTCTTGTTTTTGGTTTAAGAACTTTTCTTCTTACAGGAACTTCACGCTTTACTTTTGACATTAACGGAAGACCCACTCGTTGCTTTGCAACGAGCTTTGTTCTAGTTCTTTTTTTTTTCTTCCTAGACGCGAACTTTGAGGCTTCATATCTTGCTCATTTCTGAACGGTTTTTGCTCAAATTTTCAGGGCTTATAGACTTTACAAAACACTATCTAAACCATTTCATAAATTTTAAAAATCCTCTTCCGTTAACGAGTTATTCCCCTTTTTAAAAAAATTAGGGCCTTTCGTTTCCAGACAAAGGCTCCGAGACTATGATAGCAGGGAATGGGAATCCAACGAATTTGAATAACAGAGACATTGAAGTTTTGCACATCGGTTTTTGTTTTTGGATTACTTTCTTTATTTAGAAAAAGGTAGGGGGTCATAAAACAGGGTTCCAAAAAGTGCGAAAATTTAGACATATTTTCCTTTGTATCTTTTAAACAAAAAATATTTTGTTAAGACATGTAGAATAAAAGTTGTGCAGAATGTCAAGGACTTTCATTTGACACCAATAAAAAAGGGCTGGCCCCTTCAATTAAGGGCCAAGGGCCCTTGAAAGTTTTTGCTAAATAACTAAAAAATGGCTAGGATTTTGATAAAGCTGTCGCTGGAAAAGTTGTTTGTTGGGATCCTATAAATGTCGTTACAATGCTATTTTGTTGGTGAGTTGTGTAGTATGAGTGTAAAAAGCTTTACATGTTAACATGTACCTGTGTTTATTTGGCAAGTTAACGAAAGTCATTGTGCGTACAACTGACATTAAGTTACGACAGACAGTATGCCTGTTTAAAAAGGAGGCTTTCATTCATAAGAAAAAAATAATTTTTTTAGGATACATGCTTTTATGTGAGGAGTTTAAGTCATCTTCGTAAATTCTGCACAATCCTAAAAAACGAGAAACAGAAAATATAAACATTCTTTTTCTTTTCTAGTAAATCACACAAACTACCGGAAAAAAATAAATCTATGTGATACATTTTAGTTATCATGCTATGTGCATTTAAAATATATCTGGAATCAGAGCTGTGTGTGTGTGAACCATTACGTAAGCTATCCCTCGCTTGCGGCCGAGAAAGTCGGTCGCCATGGTCGCGGCTGGACTACCTAGCGGTCAGCGGTTATCTAATACACCGGAGTCACGTCTCTCAATTTATGAGTTTATTTAGTCGAAAACAAGAATTGTTTTAATTTTGATCACACATAGACGTTTATTCTTCTCAAATTGAATTAAATGATAGAGTGTCAATTAAGAAAACGTTCTCTTAATTAATAAAAGAAATGCCATTCTCAATCGGAAGTAATATCAGGCATAGATCAATTGTGGGTTTTAAGTAAAAAAAAATAATAACTTCTATTTGGTAGATTTTAGTCATTATTATACTGCAAACATTTCAAATCTTCCTGGGTTCTAAGCTGTGTGTGTTGTAACTTTACGTAACCTAGTATTCCTCGCCCGCGGCCGAGGAGATCGGCCGCGGGTGCACTACCATTCGGTCAGCGGTTATCCGCGTCTTTCATGTACTTGTTTTGAGTTTATATAGCCGCAAATACAGGAACTGTTTTAATTTAAAGTTATTAATGTTTTATTTAAAATGTAAATTAAGAAGTCATTCTGAAATTTATAAAATCCGATATTACTCCTAATCCAGAACATCGTCAGACATAAATCAATGGTGGGTTTGTAAGTATAAAATGTTCTAAGAACTGTACTAATAATGTTTTAGATCAACAACAAAAAACCACAAAGATTACCCCTTTAAATGATTATCATCCCTCGCACGCTCGCACATGGCCGAGAAGATCGCGCGCGAGGGGACATCTACATGCATGTACCTTATCACACGTGTATGTTTATTGATATTTTGTACGAACACAAAACTATTTGTTTATTTTATTTTCATTTATATTGGTTTTAGATGAAAGATGAATTTATCTCCCTTATTCGGATGATTTAGCGTTGATTTAAACGTAAGGGGGAAAAATCTTATAAAAACCTCTCATTAATTGAATAAAAGTAATCTATCAAATCGATTCTAAATATGCAAGGCCGATTGTATAAATAAAAGATTAAATATAATAAAACTCCGAGATATTTACCGGCATATGTAAAATTGATATGTGTTTAACTTAAGATTAATATACTGCATCGTCGGAACCCACGGGTTTTCTATCCGTTACACTGATTTCAAGCAATGTAACGGATGGAAAACCCGTGGGGTCCGACGATTAATCGACTTTTTACAGACTTTAACACTTTTAAGACAATATTCAAACTTTGCCTGGCCAACGAGACATATATGCACATGGATATATGTATATATACTGGTGTAAGAATTAATATTCGACCAACGCAAAAATTAAATAGTGTAGAAAGTAAAATAAGTTTTCTTAAGAGTTGTACCAAATTTTAGCAGGGTTTACATAGCTCGGTGACAGTAACGGACACGCCATCCAATCATTGTCTTCATTACATGTGGCCGAGTGAAACTCCAGTTCACCATTTTATTGTTACGACGTGTTCAACAAAAAAAACACATCTAGCTGAATCTCCCCAAATAACAGGTTTATATATATTTCTCCCAACAGCCAAGCTGTATGATGTTTTATAAATCCATCTACTATGTAAATTGACACCTTGAAACATTGATCTTGATTTGTACATACTCTTATTCATATATTTTATTACTTTTTCGGTAAATGCTGAAAATGATGCTTGTTTACATATAATATTTATGTACAAAGAAAATGCAATTTTTTGTCTCTTTAACCTGTGAGTAAGATTAGATTGTTATTTAAAATGATGACTCCTAATATATTGCATGGCATATTAATTTAGGATTTTTAGTGGATTGATCCTGGCACAAATACTGCATACATTTATACAATGTGGGTATGCAGAGTAAGTATATCTTTTAGAATGTTCAGTGTTAAGGCAGCAGTCAATATATGTTTACCTGTACCTGTTTATATATGTTGGTGTAAAGTCCATATGGCCAGATCGACATAGTAGTTTCAAAGATTTACACAATATGAGGTTATTGCTTCTATGTCATGACCTTTAACACTGCCAAGTTATTAACAGACATGGTAGATTTTATTATCATTGTTAACAAGTCAGGTGGTGCTCATCATTAATTCATTAATTTTCGAAGCGTTCTATGAAGTTTAAAAACAAAGTCATATCTGTGCTGCTCCGCCCCCCCCCCCCCCAAGTGCTCGAGCTGAATTTTAAAAATTGGCGAACAAAAATCGAAAATTTATATGTGTCGAAAATCAATTTCTGGTGACTCCTTATTTGTTAACGTTCTTCCTAATGTGTTTCACTTTGCAATCTGTGTGTTTATTCGGCCAGTCTGCGTGTTAATTTAATCACCCCGTGCGACCGAAAATCTCGTGTCCCTTTAAGACCGAGAAAATAAGCGACTAAATCGAGGCCCCGGATGTTAGAAAATGATTGGCATTTGATTACTCGTCCTGTGTATACCACGCCTAGCGCTCGCGACGACGGTGCAATAAACGTTTTTCTTTTGATTTGATGCATACCGTGACGATAAATCGCTATCTTTTAGCACTTTAAACAAAAGAAATATTAAAAGATATGAATTAAAAATTTACTCGTACTTGGTTATGTACCACACTAAATGCGCTGATCACCTATAGTCTGTCAAAATCATGTGGTGCCGATCATGTATCCATGAAAGACGTCGTTTATCAATAAAGATGTTTGTGAATAATTGAGAATAAATAATTAAATGAAATCAAATATTGCGTTCACGATTTATATCGTTAGTTATTACATTTCTGAGAGAAATTTCACGAGCTGAAACCGGAAGAGAAACAAGTACAGACAGCTCTGGTGCATGCGCAGCTAGTAGAATTATTGTGCACTTTAATTTAGCAGCTGATCTGAAAGGATTTACAAGCATTGGTTGCAAAGTTGCATTAGTATTTGAGTACGGTGGGGTGATTGTATAATTCACAAAACATCAGGTTATATTCTCAGTTAATCCCGACAGAAACTTGTTCAATCAAACGAAAGATTTTGCACATGTCGCACGCGGTTTTTCATGCGTTTATATTCATTTCAACGAAGAACAATTTGTTTTATAAGTACATATAAATACGATATTCTTTTTAAATAAACGGGAAAACTCTTTTGAGAGCACTTTAATACTCTGTGTATATAGACATGTATACACAAGCGAGCGTGTTTCCCTCGGGGTTTCACACCTCCTTCAATATAGGCTCCACCCCCCACCTGAACTTACCTAAGGTAAACAGACCGGTTAAAAACCTCGGCCTTTAAGTGCACACAACCCTGGACACAGATAGCCATAGGTAATTTATGGATGCAGATCATCAATTGTTATGTAATTAAAATACACTTGGAAGTGAGCTATCACTGTAGTGGTCAATTGTTGAATATAAGTTTAAAGTTTTAAGTCAAAGATGTTAAATAATAATTATTTGTTCTCACGTTTAGAAGTTATGAAATACGTTATTCGATGCAGTCGGTCGCCATAGAAATCATCAGAGTACTGCAAGTGTTGACAGTTTCTTATTTCTTTAAAGGGACATGGTCACGATTTTGGTCAAATTCTATTTTTCTGGTTTTTTTTATTAACAATGCTTTAGGAATACATTTTCAATGATCAAATGAAATTGGAGTGTCAGTAGTGAAGTTATAAGCAAGATACAGGGCTCACAATTCTTTGTCATGTAAACAAGGCTCGTGCCCTGTTTTTGTTTACATTATTTCAATATACCGGTAAAAGTTCTTTTTCAAGCTGATTTTTCCATCTTCTTATTCATTCTAAGCATAAATAAACAGATCCTAACGTTTACAACATTCATTTTCGGTCTAAAACTGGAGTTTTCACGTCAACGTTCAAAATGTAAACAACAACTTTGTTTACATAGCAAAGAATTGTAAGCTCTGTAACTCGCTTATAACTCAACGAATGACGATCAAATTGTGGTTGCATATTAATAATGCCTTATTGAAGCATTCTAAACATTAAAATCGGGGAAAATAATTTTTGACCAAAATCGTGACCATGCCCCTTTAAAAGACCTTAGGACATAATTCACTTGACTTACAGACTAGCGACACAGTTGCCTCTCTAAAATGTATGCACTTCTCAAAGTTACAATTAAATGGTATTAATAGATATGTGTTGTTCAACGGATTTTATTAATTGTTGTAAATGTTAAAGTTAGAGAAATCGTATTTTCTGGAGGTTGACATTATGTAGAACTCTTTTGTTTAAAAAACAAAAACAAATTGTTTTGACGTCACACCATCTCTTTTGGTTTGGTTTAAATATACAATGTACACAGTCTCTGAACAAAACGCTGGTTTATGCCTTTCTGTTACTCAAGTGAAAAACTGAACAAAATTGATTACTTTTAGGTTCACACGTCACATGTTAATACATGTATGCATAAATATATGATTTTTATCAAATAAATGACATTGTATCTTTAAAAAATTCCAAAATATTATAACTAAAACATGTATATTTGACATGATAGAAATAATTGTAAACCAGAGGTCTCTCTTCCTGTCACACAAAAGTGACAAAAAGGATTTTTGATTCAGTTGGAGTTCTGCCCCCACCCCTGCCAACATTTTCTGAAATTTACATTTAGAAAATTAAATTTTGGGGTACTGACACCCCCAACCCCACACACTTTCTAGAAGAGCGCTCAAGGCAAAAAAAAAAAAATATTGGGATATTCAAAACAAAATCCTATTTGAAAAAAATGAAGTTAGAGATGCCTCACTACCCCTACCACTGCCGCGGATTATGATTTTGAAGATTTGTGAATTTCTTTTACTTGCTTGTGAAGATTTCAGATAAATATGCTCATCCTTTCAAAAACAATACTGAGGCCTGTATGGCCAAACATTATACGGATAGTTATCCCTACCACTGAGCACCTCAGTCTCGTATACTAATAGCGCACCCTCAGATGGGAGAAGGCATTATTGTTTATTTACAATTGGTGTTCTTTTCAATCTCTAATTTTAACACTGCACTTTACATAAACCATTCCATGTTTTAGCAGTAGAGGTTTAAGTATGAATATAGGGAATCAAAATGTTTATGAAACATAACACTTTTTCCCATGCATCAGCGCAGTGGATTTTGTGTTTATTACACTATGATATAGGCATTCCAGTAGTTTGAATCCTGTCATCAGTTGTACATACATGTAAACGTATTTATCGATTTTCTGGTTGGAATAATTAAATACATGTACATATAAGAGATGTGTTTTAAGTTATCATAAATTGATATAACCGTGAAATAAGTTAAAAGGAGAGTTTGTCTGGTAGGAAAATAATACTTTGAAAGCGAGCCTCGTTTTCTGAACTTACTATTATCATATTGACAATCCAGTTTAATAACAGCCCACCCTTTTCTCCTTACACTCAACGGGGTCGGATAGGTATCAATAAGACGTCACCTTTCTATGACCTTTAAATTTGCATACAATCTAAATATATACCCCTAGCTTATCACAGACATGCCTTTATCTGTTTTATGAGAAGTGTAACTCTTCAATACTATGCAGTCTGGAGGTTGCAGTAATATATAGAAAATAGGCATGAATTAATTTTTCTGTCTCATTTTGAAGAGTTCAAATTGATTTTCTAAAGCCCTGATTGGTCAGAAGTTAAAGTAGTGTGAAGATGACCTCCTATCAATAACTGTCAGACCCTGACAAGTGTAAGAAGAAGAGGGGTGGTTTTATTAAGACTGAATGACAATCCTTTCTTGACTTGCAATCTGATTAAAATTTCTATAGTCGCTATACGATGATTTGAAGAAACCCCACTTAAGGTCACCTCCCGGTGAACTTTGCTTTGACCAATGAAATCGTCGGTTCCATTCCTCAGTTACATGATTTGGAAGTTATGCCAATACATTCTTTAGATTCCCTAAGGGCGTCTAATATCAACTTATGCTCCATCTCTTACTTGCTGATACCGAAAGATTCACGAACATGTGGCATCATTTCGTCGTACAACTCCATTTTTGTTTGTAACCCGAAATTAACGTTTCTAACACTTGCTCTGATTGCTAGAATAACTCATGTATATTTATAAACAAACGTTCAACAAGGGGTGACCTCAAGAGGGGTTTCTTCAGATCCTCTTGTAGCGAAAATAGAAAAACAAGGAGGGGATCAAGGATATGATTTTAATCAGATTGTCTCGACTTGAAGCTGTAACGGAAGACCTTCTCGTTGCTTGCAACGAGCTCGGCTCTAGTTATATAAATCTGATTGGTTAAGACGCAGTTGACAATCCGTGACATATCCTCAGCGTTAGCAACACACTTGGCAACGGGCTGATAGAACAAATTGTTACATGCGCGTAAATTATGCGCGTACGGTTCGCCGTTAAATTCACGTCATTTCTATATAAAAGCAGTACAATTTTCTCTAAAATTAAGACATTCAGTATAATAAAATAAATAGTGCCTGTTTGGGAGGGTAACCGTTGAAATTGACATCCCTCGAAAACCATTGTCATCCTCCGCTTCGCGTCGGTTGACAATGTTTTTCTCGGGGTGTCAATTTCAACGGTTACCCTCCCAAACAGGCACTATTTATATAGGGGTCCTTTTTATGTGGCATCTCTATACATATTTTGGAAAGACTCATTGTCTATATTCACTTAGCATGTGTATGTTACAATTGTGTTAGATTATGCAAAGACTCATTTTTATGTGGTCCTTTTTATGTTGCATCTCTATGCATATTTGTAAAGACTCGTTGTTTAGTACTCTGTTTTATTTGTCATTGTTTTTATCATTTGTTTATAAATAATCGCTTTATGCTGGATCCTTGATGAATAAACTTCGTATCTTTACATCGACTCAATTATCATTACAGAAAACCAAACTACCAAACCAACCAAAAAAAGCACGAAACTATCTCGTGACAGAACCATCAGCAGATTGTTTTAACAACTCAACGTTTGTGTGAATAAATGATGTATGCAAAATACGTTGAATTTTTTTAAAAAAGTGTTAAATTCGGGGGGGGGGTGACAAGTCTTTTACCCTAAATTCTTATTTGGAACAGTGATAAAAATTACAGTGAGATTTGGATTTGACCTAAAGAACAAAATTTAGAAAAGAGATATGACGCACTATACACCCACTCCCTGTTTTAGAATTAAATGACAAAAAGTTTGTAATTTTTTTCTAGAAAAGAATAAAGGTCATATACATGAATCATTGTATCATATTAATATATCAAGTGTAAATTTATTCCCACGCTTGCGCAGGTTATCATATAGTTTCTTTTATTATGGCATATTTTACACTACAGCACGCAATAATAAATAGTTACACGTAAGAACGATAACTCTAAATAAAGTTCTCACAACGCGCTTTAACAATTTAATTTTTTGACAAAATATCAATATTAATGAAATGTTTTTTTTTAAATTTGCTACTTTTCTATTTTGTATTCGTTTTTTTTTTCTTGCGACGAAAAAAATGGGTTAAATATCCGGAAGCTAAGGGCATTAGATGAGACATCGTTTACAGGTAAATAGATACTGAAAGTAGATAACGGAACATGAATGATTTATATTCACAGCAATGAGTTTTATTATACTAGTAAGTCACTGAATTCAGGGACAAACTTTTACCTGAAAGTGCATGGTCATGCATCATTCAACGCTGACGTGTATATTGTTCAAAGAAATATTTAAGGAACTAGAGCCGAGCTCGTTGCAAGCAACGAGAAGGTCTTCCGTTAAAAGTGGGGTTTCTTTAAATCATCGTATAGCGACTATAGAAATTTTAATCAGATTGCAAGTCAAGAAAGGATTGTCATTCAGTCTTAATAAAACCACCCCTCTTCTTCTTACACTTGTCAGGGTCTGACAGTTATTGATAGGAGGTCATCTTCACACTACCTTAACTTCAGACCAATCAGGGCTTTAGAAAATCAATTTGAACTCTTCAAAAGGAGACAGAAAAATTAATTCATGCCTATTTTCTATATATTACTGCAACCTCCAAAATGCAGAGTATTGAAGAGTTACACTTCCTTTAAAACAGAAAAAGGCATGTCCGTGATAAGCTAGGGGTATATATTTAGATTGTATGCAAATTTAAAGGTCATTGAGAGGTGACGTCTTATTGATACCTATCCGACCCCGTTGAGTGTAAGGAGAAAAGGGTGGGCTGTCATTAAATTGGATTGTCAATATGATAATAGTAAGTTCAGAAAACGAGGCTCACTTTCAAAGTATTATTTTCCTACCAGACAAACTCTCCATTTAACTTATTTCACGGTTATATCAATTTATGATAACTGAAACCACATCTCTTATATGTACATGTATTTAATTATTCCAACCAGAAAATCGATAAATACGTTTACATGTATGTACAACTGATGACAGGATTCAAACTACTGGTATGCCTATATCATATAGTGTAATAAACACAAAATCCACTGCGCTGATGCATGGAAAAAAGTGTTATGTTTCATAAACATTTTGATAAACCTCTACCGCTAAAACATGGAATAGTTTATGTAAAGTGCAGTGTTAAAATTAGAGATTGAAAAGAACACCAATTGTAAATAAACAATAATGCCTTCTCCCATCTGAGGGTGCGCTATTAGTATACGAGACTGAGGTGCTCAGTGGTAGGGATAAATATCCGTATAGTGTTTGGCCATACAGCCCTCAGTATTGTTTTTGAAAGGATGAGCATATTTATCTGAAATCTTCACAAGCAAGTAAAAGAAATTCACAAATCTTCAAAATTTAATTTTCAGAAAATGTTGGCAGGGGTGGGGGCAGAACTCCAACTGAATCAAAAATCCTTTTTGTCACTTTTGTGTGACAGGAAGAGAGACCTCTGGTTTACAATTATTTCTATCATGTCACATTTACATGTTTTAGTTATAATATTTTGGAATTTTTTAAAGATACAATGTCATTTATTTGATTAAAATCATATATTTATGCATACATGTATTAACATGTGACGTGTGACGGTGTGAACCTAAAAGTAATCAATTTCGTTCAGTTTTTTACTTGAGTAACAGAAAGGCATAAACCAGCATTTTGTTCAGAGCACTGTGTACATTGTATATTTAAATCAAACCAAAAGAGATGGTGTGACTTCAAAACAATTTTTTGTTTTTTAAACAAGAGTTCTACATAATGTCAACCTCCAGAAAATACGATTTCTCTAACTTTAACATTTACAACAATTAATAAAATCCGTTGAACAACACATATCTATACCATTTAATTGTAACTTTGAGAAGTGCATACATTTTTGGGAGGCAACTGTGTCGCTAGTCTGTAAGTCAAGTGAATTATGTCCTAAGGTCTTTTAAAGAAATAAGAAACTGTCAACACTTGCAGTACTCTGATGATTTCTATGGCGACCGACTGCATTGAATAACGTATTTCATAACTTCTAAACGTGAGAACAAATAATTATAATTTAACATCTTTGACTTAAAACTTTAAACTTATATTCAACAACTGACCACTACAGTGATAGCTCACTTCCAAGTGTATTTTAATTACATAACAATTGATGATCTGCATCCATAAATTACCTATGGCTATCTGTGTCCAGGGTTGTGTGCACTTAAAGGCCGAGGTTTTTAACCGGTCAGTTTACCTTAGGTAAGTTCAGGTTGGGGTGGAGCCTATATTGAAAGAGGTGTGAAACCCCGAGGGAAACACGCTCGCTTGTGTATACATGTCTATATACACGGAGTATTAAAGTGCTCTCAAAAAGTTTTTCCGTTTATTTAAAAAGAATATCGTATTAATATGTACTTATAAAACAAATTGTTCTTCGTTGAAATGAATATAAACGCATGAAAAACCGCTTGCGCCATGTGCAAAATCTTTCGTTTGATTGAACAAGTTTCTGTCGAGAATAACTGAGAATATATCCTGATGTTTTGTGAATTATACAATCACCCCACCGTACTCAAATACTAATGCAACTTTGCAACCAATGCTTGTAAATCTTTTCCGATCAGCTGCTAAATTAAAGTGCACAATAATTCTACCAGCTGCGCATGCACCAGAGCTGTCTGTACTTGTTTCTCTTCCGGTTTCAGCTCGTGAAATTTCTCAAAGAAATGTGATAACTAACGAAATAAATCGTGAACGCAATATTTGATTTCGTTTAATTATTTATTCTCAATTATTCACAAACATCTTTATTGATAAACGACGTCTTTCATGGATACATGATCGGCACCACATGATTTTGACAGACTATAGGTGATCAGCGCATTTAGTGTGGTACATAACCAAGTACAAGTAAATTTTTAACTCATATCTTTTAATATTTCTTTTGTTTAAAGTGCTTAAAGATAGCGATTTATCGTCACGGTATGCATCAAATCAAAAGAAAAAAGTTTATTGCACCGTCGTCGCGAGCGCTGGGCATGGTATACACAGGACGAGTAAACAAATGCCAATCATTTTCTAACATCCAAACTGGGGCCTCGATTTAGTTGATTAACAAGGGTTACACTGACCAGGTAAATTTGAAGGCGGTGCTTATTTTCTCGGTCTTAAAGGGACACGAGATTTTCGGTCGCACGGGGTGATTGAATTAACACGCAGACTGGCCGAATAAACACACAGATTGCAAAGTGAAACACATTTATTTAGGAAGAACGTTAACAAATAAGGAGTCACCAAAAATTGATTTTCGACACGTATAAATTTTCGATTTTTGTTCGCCAATTTTTAAAATTCAGCTCGAGCGGGGGGGGGGGGGGGGGGGCGGAGCAGCACAGAGATGACTTTGTTTTTAAACTTCCTAGAACGCTTCGAAAATTAATGATTTTTTTTACTATGTAAACCCTGCTAAAATTTGGTACAACTCTTAAGAAAACTTATTTTACTTTCTACACTATTTAATTTTTGTGTTTGTCGAATATTAATTCTTACACGAGTATATATACATATATCCATGTGCATATATGACTCGTTGGCCAGGCAAAGTTTGAATATTGTCTTAAAAGTGTTAAAGTCTGTAAAAAGTCTAAGCAATAATAACGGAAATGATCATGAGTAACTACAGTCGATTCATCGTCGGACCCCACGGGTTTTCCATCCGTTACATTGCTTGAAATCAGTGTAACGGATAGAAAACCCGTGGGTTCCGACGATGCAGTATATTAATCTTAAGTTAAACACATATTAATTTTACATATGCCGGTAAATATCTCGGAGTTTTATTATATTTAATCTTTTATTTATACAATCGGCCTTGCATATTTAGAATCGAATTGATAGATTACTTTTATTCAATTAATGGGAGGTTTCTATAAGATTTTTCGCCCTAACGTTTAAATCAACGCTAAATCAACTGAATAAGGGAGATAAGTTCATCTTTCATCTAAAACCAATATAAATGAAAATAAAATAAACAAATAGTTTTGTGTTCGTACAAAATATCAATAAACATACACGTGTGATAAGGTACATGTAGATGTCCCCTCGCGCGCGATCTTCTCGGCCATGTGCGAGCGTGCGAGGGATGATCATCATTTAAAGGGGTAATCTTTGTGGTTTTTTGTTGTTGATCTAAAACATTATTAGTACAGTTCTTAGAACATTTTATACTTACAAACCCACCATTGATTTATGTCTGACGATGTTTTGGATTAGGAATAATATCGGATTTTATAATTTTCAGAATGACTTCTTAATTTACATTTTAAATAAAACATTAATAACTTAAAATTAAAACAGTTCCTGTTTTTGCGGCTATATAAACTCAAAACAAGTACATGAAAGACGCGAATCTGGTGTATTAGATAACCGCTGACCGCTTGGTAGTGCACCCGCGGCCGATCTCCTCGGCCGCGGGCGAGGAATAGGTTACGTAAAGTTACAACACACACAGCTCAGAACCCAGGAAGATTTGAAATGTTTGCAGTATAATAATAACTAAAATCTACCAAATAGAAGTTATTATTATATTTTTTTACTTAAAACCCACAATTGATCTATGCCTGATATTACTTCCGATTGAGAATTCTTTTATTAATTAACAGAACGTTTTCTTAATTGACACTCTATCATTTAATTCAATTTGAGAACAATAAACGTCTATGTGTGATCAAAATTAAAACAATTCTTGTTTTCGGCTAAATGAACTCATAAATTGAGAGACGTGACTCCGGTGTATTAGATAACCGCTGACCGCTAGGTAGTCCAGCCGCGACCATGGCGACCGACTTTCTCGGCCGCAAGCGAGGGATAGCTTACGTAATGGTTCACACACACAGCTCTGATTCCAGATATATTTTAAATGCACGCAGAAAGATAACTAAACTGTATCACATAGATTTATTTTTTCCCGGTAGTTTGTGTGATTTACTAGAAAAGAAAAAGAATGTTTATATTTTCTGTTTCTCGTTTTTTAGGATTGTGCAGAATTTACGAAGATGACTTAAACTCCTCACATAAAAGCATGTATCCTAAAAAAATTATTTTTTTCTTATGAATTAAAGCCTCCTTTTTAAACAGGCATACTGTCTGTCGTAACTAAATGTCAGTTGTACGCACAATGACTTTCGTTAACTTGCCAAATAAACACAGGCACATGTTAACATGTAAAGCTTTTTACACTCATACTACACAACTCACCAAAAAAATAACATTGTAACGACATTTATAAGATCCCAACAAACAACTTTTCCAGCGACAGCTATATCAAAATCCTAGCCGTTTTTTAGTTATTTAGCAAAAACTTTCAAGGGCCCTTGGCCCTTAATTTAAGGGGCCAGCCCTTTTTTATTGGTGTCAAATGAAAGTCCTTGACATTCTGCACAACTTTTATTCTACATGTCTTATCAAAATATGTTTTGTTTAAAATATACAAAGGAAAATATGTCTAAATTTTCGCACTTTTTGGAACCCTGTTTTTTGACCCCCTACCTTTTTCTAAATAAAGAAAGTAATCCAAAAACAAAAACCGATGTGCAAAACTTCAATGTCTCTGTTATTCAAATTCGTTGGATTCCTATTCCCTGCTATCATAGTCTCGGAGCCTTTGTCTGGAAACGAAAGGCCCTAATTTTTTTGAAAAGGGGAATAACTCGTTAACGGAAGAGGATTTTTAAAATTTATGAAATGGTTTAGATAGTGTTTTGTAAAGTCTATAAGCCCTGAAAATTTGAGCAAAAACCGTTCAGAAATGAGCAAGATATGAAGCCTCAAAGTTCGCGTCTAGGAAGAAAAAAGAAAAAAAGAAAAATAAGAACTAGAGCAAAGCTCGTTGCAAAGCAACGAGTGGGTCTTCCGTTAATGTCGGGAGTAAAGCTAGAAGTTCCTGTAAGAAGCAGCGTTCTTAAACCAATAACTGGAGTAACTAAATCAAAAAGACAAAAAAAATTGAATACTTATCGGTACGACTTAACAAAATCCGAATGATTCTGAGTACGAATTAACAAAAACCTTAACGATTTCTAGAACGACCTAGCCCCAAAAAATCCGAATGTGTTCAAATACGACTTAGCAATTACCGAATCAGATGAGGTACGAGTTACTTTATCCGCGCTTAACACTATTTTTTAAACCAAGAACGCGGAATCAAAATTTCCTGAAAAATCAATTTTTTTACCCAATATCTATGTAATGCATCGTCCGATTTTAAAACGGATTTCAGTGTTAGGTTCAGCTAAACAAGCTCATTTTTGCTTCTATGATTAATAAAAAATTATCGCTCAGTAAAGAGATATTATAAAAAAGACTTTGAAGCCTTCCTGGCCCCTAATTTGAGATTGCAGCCCCTTTTATTATATCAAATAGAAGGACTCTTAAATATAAACATATTTTGTTAAACAATTGTTCAAAATTTGTTTACCGTTCTAGAGATATCTGAACAACTGTGTTTTAGGAGCCGACCCTAAAACCCCTAACCGGGGCCACCAACTAAAAATTCTTTGGTAGGATATCGTTTAGAACAATTTTTTGAGCAACTTTTGTTCTACACTGGTTTTCAAAATATTTCTCCTTTTCTAGATATTACTGATCAAAGTTTCGGATTTATGGCCCCTTGAAACTCCTAATTACGTAACATATGATTTAAGTATGGTACTGTATAGATAAACAGCTGTACAATGAACATTTTTGCTTCTATAATGAATAACAAATTATTGTTCAATAAAAAGTCCCTTTTTCTTGATATCAAATGAAAGGTCTTGTAAATATAAACATATTAACATATTCAACAAATGCTCGAGAATTATTGATTGTTCTTAAGATATCTGAACAACTGTGTTATAGGGGCCAACCCTTAAACTCCTTACTGGGGCCAAAAACCAATAGTTTAAAGGTAGCGTGTTGTTGACAACATTATTCTGAGCAACTTTTCTTCTACACTGCTTTTCAAAATATTTCTCCTTTTTCAGATATAAATGATCAAAGCTTTGAACTTCTGGCCCCTTAAAACCCCTAATTACATAACATGTGATTTCAGTATGGTACTGTTTAGGCCTAAACAGCTGTACAATGAACATTTTTGCTTTTATAATTACCTGGTAATAACAAATTATTGCTCAGTAAAGAGTTATAAAAAGACTTTAGAGCCCTCTTAGCCTCATATTTGAGGGGCCACACCCTTTTGGCTGCTATCAAATGAAAGAGCATGAAAATCTTAACAACTTTTGCGTTACATGTTTTAAATAAAATTTACACATTCTAAACTATTTCAGAAAATGGGCAAAAAATTTCGTAAAAAAATTTGCTGCAAATTTTCGAGCTCGAGCAAGCTTCGGCGCTTTGCGCATTTTTCAAATTATCAAATAAAAAGGATCATCTACAGACATTTATCTACTATCCCTGAAAGTTTCACGTTTTTATCTTAATTAGTTTTGGAGGAGTAAAGATAAAGTGGACAAAATAGTCCTTAAAAATTCACTAAATCCTCAAGATCTCAAACCGGAAGTGACATCATCAGCCCAAAATTTCTTAACATCAAGATCTTTTAATGTTCTCTCAGTCCTGGAAATTTCATGAAAATTGGTCTAGTAGTTCACAAGTAATAGCGATGCACGACGCATGACGATGGATGAAGACCAATTGCAATAGGTCACCTGAGTGTGTGCTTGTTGCACCATCACATGTCAGAAACTTACTGATGTATAAATTACTTACACCTCTGTGAATATTTTCTATGTAAAATTACAATGAATAAACATGCTATACTATCTAACCATGAAATTGTTTCCGTGCTATCTGCCCATGGTGAATAGTCATCAAAACTATTCACCAGCGACATTTGATTTCCCTCCTTTTTAAACTCGGAACACCTCTGACGTAATCCAATCGCTGCATTAAATTCAAAGTCCGATAACTCTTATTTGTTTATCATCAAGAAATTCTGCATCGCCGACAAATAAAGTTTTCTTTGGTATAATAAAATACCTATTTACTCAAAGCCAGTAAATAGGTATATAATGTCCCATCCACCTACATTTCGAGTTATATAATGTCCCGTTTGTAACCTGTAATTTCACAGTGTACAGTCAACACAACAGTCATAGTCGCAAGTTTCACAATTTACTTCTGCTTCTCATGTACTTAACATTAGGGGCCTTCATATTGCATACCAATTCCAACAAGAGACATCCCTCTAACTAATGAGAATCATCAATATTCATTTCATGAATTTTAGCAACACTCATAAGCCTTCAAGTACAGCAACTCTCAATTTTACAAAAATATTAACGGGTACTTTATCCAAAACTGTCCCTTGCTACCTTTAACTTAGTACACTAACATTTTATGAAAAGATGTTTTGTCTTAGAATTAGAAAGCTAATACAATTCTGAGAAAAAGTATACCACATATTGCCAATTCCATTGAGGTTTAATAAAAATATGGCCATTTAAGTGAACCCACCATTTCCACTTTCCTCTATTTAACACAGATTCATAGAGTTCTTCATAGTAAAACATCTTTACCCGACCTTTTAGAGGTCAATTGTTGTTCAACCTCCTTTAATAAGAAACCTTATTCAATATAACATACATCTACATGATATTATCATTATAAAATCATCATATTACTTAGAAATGCCCTTACATGTATACCCTCCCACTATCTTTTGATTTTCATACCAGGCATGGTTTGAAATCTTTTACCTGAGTTTTTTTTACCTAATTTTATGAAACTTGTGGCTATTTCTTTGAGTCATTTCTCACACATATTTGAAAACAATCATCAATCACTGTATCAATGATAATAAAATTTGATCTTTTTTTGTTTATTGAATGATTTGTAGCATTTTAATTAATGAATAGACATGCCGTCCTGCATGTGATTTCTTGTTTCCATGAAAAAGAGTAAGCTAACAATCATATTTAGTGAATATCTTATCTATTCTGGTTTCTCGTCTCCTTTGAACCATGCTAAAACAGTAAGACCTACAAGTTAGACATCTGTCTTAAATTAAATTTTAATTCAAACACACCCAGGTAGCTGGAGACGGAGGAGAATTCCATGAAAAATGTTCAAATTTGACACGTTTTCCTACAATTTTTTATGCATATTAAAAAAAAGGTAAAAATATGTTGTTTCTTGTTCATTTCAAAAGTTATTATCATAGCAGATATTATTTTAAGGTCAAATGTACATTTACATATCCTACATGTAATCTTAATGGTAACAATTGAAAAGGGGGGGATTTTTCAATTATGTAAACACATCTAAATATTATCATAAAATACAAAATAAAGGAACATAATTGCACACTTTTATTGAAAAACAAATTTTCACAACTAACAACTGTAAATTTCTTTAAACAGCCTTAATTTTGTTTGTCATAATTTCTTATCAAACATAAAACACAACAAGGCATGATGCTTTCTTAAAGTTCCATTATTGTTCATGCATTATCCGATTTAATTTGAATTACCGGTAAATAGTCTGTAGAACACAAGGAATATGCATGTGGGTACAGGTGAAAGGTTAACCTTAATAGCTGAAACCACAAGAATCAACAGGTGCCTTGTGACCGCCATGTTGTAACAAGAGTCCGCTTTGAGCTGAAATAAACAAAAAGTCAATTAGCTGTGATAATATACATGTACTAATAATAGCTGTGTTTACATTAACATATGCATAGTATTTCTGGAAAAAATACACTGACCATGCAGTGTAATAAGTATGAGATATCCCAATACATGACATTTAGGCAGTACAAAAACAAAATTTGCATATCAAGTCATAATATAACATTAAATTTTTTTATCCCTTTTTTCAGGTATAGACACATATCAAATTAAGACAGAGAGAGAGAGAGTTTTACTCGTTGTGCGACAGTCAATATTTCAATTTGTAAACTACAAAGGAATATTATACCCATCCAAACAGCGTCAAAGTATAAGCTTCTGCTATACCATGTTTTATCAATTCTACTGAGTTTTTTTTTTGCGAATAAATTTAGTGAGTTTTTTTTTCTTATTAATTGCATGTTTTAAAAACAATACTATGCATAATGCGCATAAAAATCCATGAACAATTTTACAAAGCTTTGGATTTTGGTTGCACACTCAAAAAATAAGGGATTGATACTGTGGTTTCATCAATATTTGTTGAATGCCAATTTTCGTGGATTTCGTTGTTAAGTTGATCCACGAAATTAAATGCTCATCGAAGAACAATATCACCTAACATTTTGTATTGATAGGGTAATTGGCCACGAATTTACGTATCCTTGAAACTGTGGTTTTCAGAAAATCCACGAAAATTGATACCCACGAATATTGATGAAACCACAGTAACATGCTCATTTTAAAATTCAATGCACTGTTGATTTCTTTTACCAGGGTTCTCCTTAATATCACAAGTAGCAGGGGAATTAGAGTAAAGTAGGAGGCACCATAAGTGAGCGCCGAAGGCGCGAGCCTGCTAGGGGGGTCCGGGGGCATGCCCCCACGGAAAATTTTTGAAAATAAGAAGCCATTTGAAGCAATTTCCTGCATTCCAGACACAAAAACGTAGCATACAGATGAGTAAAAAAAGAACGAAGTGTTTAAGAAGTGACCATTTACTAACTCATTTTATTGAGAATGCATGCATGAACGTTTTTTTTTTTAGGACAATTAGAATGTTGGAACATGTTCTTTCTTTTCCTTTGCATGTTTCTGTTACTCCTCAGGTGAAGATCTAGCTGTTTCAACCATACACAATTAGGAACCAAAAAGTTCAATAAAATCTTGCTTCAGTCTTCCAAAGCCTTTATTCGATTTTGATTTAAATGATCTTTTATCAAAAGTTTCGGCAACATGGACAAGATGAGTTCGGTTGTCGGATAGTGAAGTTATATTAATTCTTAACTATTTGTTTCCGGAGACAAAATGGATTACAACTGGTTTTTTATGTGATTTTCTGTTCATTGCAATATTAACAATCACTTAAAAGTGTATTCAATGTACATTGAAAAAAAAAGTAAAGACGACACTCGCCATCTTGTATATAGGAGGTCCTCGTTTCAAGCTACAGTGTATGTGTTAAACAAGTTTTCCAATTTCTACAACGTTTTTAGACGAGATCTAGATTTAAAAATGATCAAATGACTTATCCCTTTCGTCAGACTAAGTCTGTGTGCCGCATAATTAACACATCGTGTCGAAATGTACAAGATACTCAATCGCCAAACTTATCGAAAGCAACGGAAGTTTACCTTTGAGTGATGTAAATTCTTCAAATAATCACGAAGATATTCCGAAAGCGTATGATAAGTCAAGAGAGAGCAAAAAACCCGCGAAAAGACTCCTCTTGCTTTATCTATCTTCTGCTTTCGGATCTCTTCGATGTGTTTATTGGTTATGCAGCACAGGATCGGGATCGATGTACTTAAAAAAGTAACGGAATCTCTCACCATTCTGTGGAATATCATTTATGTACTTAATTCTTTATGAAAGAAAATCTTTAAGTGTTAAACACTTTGTTTCAGTTACAATTATAGTAGGCGGCGAATTTGCTACAAGTAGGGGGCGAGAAATCGCCGGGTGCCGGCTCTTAAGGAGAACCCTGCTTTTACTAGACAGAGATATTTTTGTTACAAAATTTAGTTGCTCTCTGACGCTTTGCCAAGATTAAAAGCATGAGCGAGAGAGAGAGAGAGAGAGAGAGAGAGATCCGAGTCACATGCAGTAAAAATTATTACATTTATCTTACTTTAAATATTGTTTACATGCAATGTAGATGTGATATGCATTGTATGTAAACAATATTTAAAGTAAAATAATTATAAATCTTGAGATGAATGTTTTATAGATATCAGGGAACATAAATTTACATTAACCTAAAATCTGAGCTTGATATAATATGAAGTTCTTTTCATCTTGCACTCTGCTGTTTTACTTGCTCTTTCCCCAGCTATAACAATATATAACAGAGAGCCAGACGAAAAGTCTAATTTTAATTAGATTGAATATTTACCATGTCAAATATCTTTAATTAAGCACAAGCCTGTCCATCTTCACTAGCCAAGAGCTTTTGGTCCACTTCGCTCTCCGTTTATGGGGAACGGAGTAGACCAAAAACCCTTGGCTAGCGAAGATGAAGCCTGTCTGAGTTTTTAAATTTATAAATCAAGTGAAAGGCAATATGGTAAAGATCTGCTATATTCAAATATTTAAGGTAAAGTTATCATCATGCAAACATGCATTACAGCATTCTACTCTTGTGGACCTTGGGACCCCCACCCCTTTTAATTGCACTGTTTTACAGTGTATGGTGTTTTGTTCAATACACAATAAGACATACATAAACATAGGAAAATAATAAATAGAAATTCGAAAGAGTGATGCACAAAACATACACGTGAAAATACACGGGACAGAAAATATTCCGAGATTCCTCTGACTCTAACATCCGCTTTAATACTGTGACGCACGTCAAAAGCGGAGGATAGGGTCAGAGGAATCTCGGGTTAGATGGAAAAGTACAAATACTTTGAAAAGAAAAAGTCAACACGACATATCTTGTATTGAAACATACCTTTATAATCTCTCATGTGATAGTTGAGCTGAATGTCCCACTATCGACGTCTTGCAGGCCATGCTTCTTTTAAAAATGTTGACACACAGCTATCAGCTGTTGTTCGCAGTCAAAACATGGCGAGTTGACATGGTGAATCGTACGATAATTATTTCGATTAAAACTAATAAGTTTGTGTTTAATATGCAGAACACAGATTGACATGCATTACATTAATGCATTTATTTTTCAAGTAAATAATTGCAATGAATATATATTCATTTTTGAAATCTTTACAAACTCGATCAGTGATCCAATCTACGCGTTACATATTGTAGTGTTGTTCTATTATTCAATAACTGAAAGATCTGCGACGATTAGGCTAGGCTTAATATTGCGATTTAAATAACACTTTTACCAAATTTTAGAAAAGACTTTCGATCGCTTTTCGCTGTTAGAATCGGGATCTGTGTCTTCAATTCCAGCTGCTTTGTTTTTGTTGACGAAGTTTATACATTCAACGTAATTATCAAACGAAATCGTTTCAATAAACACTAAGATTAACTATTTAAAAAAAAGAGTTCGGTTTTATAACCTGTACGAATTGTTTTCAGCAGGAGTTACTTTCAGTGTGAATTTTGCACTATTTTCTAAATCTTGACTGCGGAATCAAAATTTCCGGAAAAATCAATATTTAAACCCTGATATCTCTGCAATGCATCATCCGATTTTAAAACGAATTTCAGTTTTGTATTAAGCTTTGCAAACTCTACAATATGCATACAACTTTATGGTTTTATACATAGTTTTATAACCAGTACGAATTGTTTTCAGTAAAAGTTACTTTCAGTGTGAATTTTGCACTATTTTCTTAATTTTGACCGTGGAATCAAAATTTCCGGAAAAATCAATTTTTGAACCCAAATATCTCTGATATGCGTGGTTCAATTTTAAAACGGATTTCAGTGATAGATTCAGCCTAATGAGCTCTATAAAACACGTATACATTTTTAATTTGATCAAAAAATTCAAATTTTCGAAAAAATTGAATTACTTCCGGTTTCGACCGGAAGTGACGGATTTCCATTTCCAGCCTTATTGCACAGGTAAAACGACAAATTCATAACCTCGGAAAATTTCAAGCCTCTATCTTAAAGCGTTATTGAGAAATGCCCCGGACAAAATGACTTTTTTAAAATTTAAAAAACGACGTAACGTAAAAACGGAAGTGACGTTCTCATCGAAACTTTAATATCTTCGAGGTATAGTAGTTGCACATAACCTCTGAAAGTTTCATTTAAATCGGTTGAAAACATTTTGAGTTATGAAGCCGAAAAGGAGTCAGAAAAAAAAGAAAAAGTATAATAATAATAAAAAGAAACCGAAGAATAACAAAAGGGTCTTCCGTTGGAAACGGAAGACCCTAATAATCTTAATCTGCACAATAATATAAAGGTCTTCCGTTGGAAACGGAAGACCTTAATAAGAAATCATTCTTTGAGTATTATGAGGTGATAATTTCGATCGGGGCGAATTATGCGCGTACGGTTCGCCGTAGAACTAACGTCTTTTCTATATAAAAGCAGTAAAATTTGCTATAAAATTAAGACATTCAGTAAAATAAAATAAATAGTGCCTGTTTGGGAGGGTACAAGTTGAAATTGACACCCCTCGAAAACCATTGTCAACCTCCGCTTCGCGTCGGTTGACAACGGTTTTCTCGGGGTGTCAATTTCAACTGGTACCCTCCCAAACAGGCACTATTTATATAATGTTAATAATAATATATATTTGAAAATTTAAAAAAATTATAATATACACATCAGCGTTGTCAATGTATGATTTATAGCCGTGTATGGTTTAAAGATAATGAAACTTTATATTTACAGTCACAAAAAGGTTCATGGAAACTTTCACGTGACAAAATAGATCAATTCGTATTAGCGTTAATATGTTAAAAGATATAAAATCTTCAACAAAAATTCGGGATTTGTTTTTCTTTCTTCATAACAACGTAAAGCTTTCACAAACCTTATCACATTTCAAATATGAATCAAAAAGTTTGGAACTACATACATGTATGTAAATCCAATTCAGTACGTGTGGGACCCCTAGTGTCGATGCGATCTTATTCAGTGCATGACGTATTAAAAAAAACATGTTCGCGTATATAGATGTTGTTATACATCATAGCATTGGGATTCCAAGGTGGGAGTGGGATTTCCAAGATTAACCAAACCTCAAATTAACGAATGGTCAGTCATAATTAAAGAAGATGGGGTTTTTTTTCCTGTTGAAGAATATAAACGAAACAACTTTGTTTCCTTTGAGCCAGTAAACACAATTGAAGAGCACAGATCATCTTCTAAAAGGTTTGTCTATCAAAGTCTATTCGTAAAGGTAAAACATTGAATTTCACTACAATGATAGTTAATTCACGTTCTCACTTTTTTTAATGTTTCATTTTTATTTTAAATTACGATGAAATTTATTGTCGTAATAAATGCCATTTTGTTTTGCTTTTGAACAGCAATGTAGCACATTGATTTGAAAAACAAGTTGTTCCGCTGTAATTGAACATTATTACATGTAGCAGTGAGCATAGAGTCATATCAAAATAGTTTGCATTCATTTAAAAAATATATATTTTTATAATTTATTTATTTATTATTTAGTTAATATTTTTCAGGTTATAAAACAACAGAAAATGACTCTAGGAATTGTGTCTCTTTTTCCATACATAATCTCGTTGTCTGTGAGTATGAAACACCTCCCTTAAGCTTGTCACTGGACCGCTTTCTTGAATTGCTGACATATTTCTGTTTGATTTGGTTTTGTCTTCATCTGCGGATCTAAAGGGGTAGGGATTACGACCCTTAACCCCCTTCCTCCTTTGTAAAATTCAAATAGTACAATCTTCATTGTAAAGTTGCCGTTAATAGGCATCTGAACCAACTCCCCCTCCTGGCAAACAAAATTATCCCTCATTCGCCCCTCTCCCGAATAATTTTCTGGATCCACACATGAGTGGCATTTTCAGCAATTAAATTACCTCTTTGATCAATTACTTATTCTAAGTGAAGTACAACACAATTATATAGAAGGAAACTGACTCTAAGACCAGAAATTTGATCCAAAAGATTTATATCTGAATATGTCTTTTTTTAACAAGTAAACTTTTATTATTTATCTTTCTTCAGATCTTTATACAGGCAGCCATCGCCTGTTCACATGTCGAGAGGACTAACTTTTGGACGGGGGAGACAAGATGCTGTATCTATGTCGAGTGTCAACCAAGTAATTTTTAATACGATTTTTTTTTTTAATTAATCTTTATTTCGATCTCTAAGTATTTAATCGACTTGTTCATTTACAAAACGTGTTCTACTCATTATGCCTCAATAATCACAGCTAAGAATATTGTGATAGGTTGGTTTTTTTTATTGATATTGCTGTAAGATCTAGAACCATTTTAACAAGACCTTGGACTTTCAATAGGACGTAGCTATCTATTTCTTGCGTCAAAACAAGTTAAAAATGACACTGGTTTCATGCGAAATATACACCAATTGTGTAGTTTTAGCTCAAAAGCCAGACAAATCGTGTTGATTTCAAAGAGCCATGGCTGAGTGGCCATCAATGAAATAGACAGGCCTACGTCACATTGCTGTTTGACACAACTACCCAAAGTCCAAGCTTTTGTTAAAATGGTTCTATTTCAACAGTGCCGTGAACTTTCGGTATCACATGTACTGGTTATTTATAACCCACGCAATTCATTGATTTTGCAATGATGTTACCTGGAATATCTATAATTTAAACTTATCGAAACAAGTTGAAAGAGTTAAAAAAAGGTACACTTAATGACGATTTTTAATGAGGCAATGACTGAACGCGCGACAATGATATAGACAGGCCTAAGCAGGCACCGTACGTTAGTCAAAATTCCTAGTTTTTTTTAAGTAGTTGTAAAAATAACATCAATTAAAATTAAAATAACATTGAAAACTAGCTCCTCTTCTATACACGTAAGGAAAAATTGATTAGATTGTTATAACAATTTCAGATTTTTACGTCAAAGAATGTGAAGTTGACAACACCGCCGACACCTGTGAGCCCTGCCCCCCGGGGTCGTTCATGTTTGACACCACGGACTCTCACTTTCCATTTCAGTGCCGTAGATATTCATGCCCGCCCGGTAAGATGGCAATTTCATTTTTTATTTCCCCCACAAGACAAGTGAATTAATAAGTTGACATATCAAGTTTGATTAGATTACTGTAAATAAAAGGTATGGTGTTTAGCGTGAACGATATTTAAAATACTGATATTTAAATTTTGATTAAAGATAATATCTTAATGGACCTAGTATCTTATATACACATTTTAAAGCATAACATCTAATGGTGTAATTGATTTTGTGGAAGCTTTTTTCCGCCGTTTTAAAAAACACAAATAAGAATACGCAACCAAGAACATGTTTTACAGTTAACCAACCTAATGATTAAATAGATAGCACAACACTTGAACAAAAAATAATAACGACATGAACAAAAAAGAAAATGCTTAAAATTTAAAAAACTACATGAACAAAGTTTTATCTAGCTTTATTTGAAAAATAAAATTATAGCAAAGCAAATAGAGAAAAATATAGTCAATGTAAATATTTACTTTCAATTGCAAGTTGTTGATTCCCTTCGCCCTATCAACATAACTCTCCTCTTGGCAAATACATTTTGTGCTTGTTTACACCTCTAGCATTAAATAAAGTTCGTGTTGGGGTGAGGGTGAATTCTTCATTGTTGGAGTCAGTAATCAGGCTTGGCTCCTGTCAGAACTGATAAGTCAAGTTGGGTTCTGATCCTGTTGTTTTCATTCGCAGCTGTTGTTGTGATCTCGATGTTGTTGTTGTTTACATGTATTTCTTTCATGTACGCATTGGTGTTTTTTTTTCTCGGTTTTTCTAGCTTACTCTCCATCAGCTCGATTTTAGGTGCAGGTGAACTAGCATCTACACCTTATAATTCTTATCATAACAACATCAAATATAATTTTTTTTCATTTATTAATTAGTTCATTTATTTTTTTTATATCGAAATTTTATTTATTTTGTAATCTATGTATCAAAATAAATTTATTATTTATTCATATTTTAATTATGTATTTGTATAATGTATTTATATTTATTCATTTATTTTTCATTTATATTTGTTCATTGATTTTTTTTTGTCTTTAACAGAAGCAAGACCGAAAAGCACTTTCTCAGAGAAGGGTTGTATGCTGCCATGTGAATGTGACGAAAGTAGAGGGTATACTGGCGAGGATCCATGCGCATGCAGAAAACGGCCTTTTCTATTACAAACGCTCCATAGAAAATGAGTAAAGCGTGGCTAGCCAGCCCACAGTATGATTATAATCATCATAATTATCATAAAAATATAATTCCTTCTTACATTAAGGAATGTTTTCCAGTTAAGCGGTGTAATTTGTTTAATTATACGATGAGAAATTCTCAGAACTATTCCTTACCAAAATGTCGATTGCAAGTGTACAAATCTTTTTTAATTCCAACAGTCATTTGGGAATGGAACTCCCTACCTTCTGTATATCAGGGAGGTCAATTCACTATCAACCTTCATCAATTTAATCACTTCAGATAATGATATTTTGAATATAAATAAATCTCCGCCATGATACTTTTCTTTGGAGATAGGTTTTACAATATAATCCTATTGAATTATCATTATTTTGGTTGTGAAATAATTTTAGGCAGAAAGGATCAAATATTAATATTATAAAAGGGGATTATTACATAATCATCTATTGTCATCTGGTTTTATTTGTAATTTTATTTGGGATAAAAATAAAGTCACAATAGTCAATATAGTGGCAGAGTGCAACATCTTTTGTTTCTAGTACTTTATACAGATGGAGGACTCAGGTGGTTAATATAATTGATGATAGTGATTTTATAATCGTTTATTAGGAACATTATCAGTTATGGATAAAATCCATACTAAACTACGTCATAATTGCATACTAAATTGCGACTTATTTCGATTCATTGATAGCTCTTCATGTACATGTGGAAAAGTTGAAGACACTTATCATTATTTTTTCTCTTAATATACTAAGTATGCACGCGCCAGAGATGAGCTTTTTAATACTGTTTTTAAGATCCGAAATTTGAATATAGTCAACACATATGTGTTGCTCTGGGGCGATGTTACAGTTAGTGATAGTGTTAATGAAACTTTGTTCTCTTTGGTTCACCTTTTCATAAAAAAATCTGAACGTTTTTCGTAATGTACTACATTTTATGTATTTATATCTATTTTATAGTGCCATAAGAAACTTTAGTAATGTATGTGATATATATTGCATCTGTTCTAAATATGTGACATTTAACTATGCTTTATAACATGTTTGTTAAATTTTGTAGGGAGAGGGCTTAATAAGTTATGGAACTTGTGCCCAATCCAATTGTATAAAAATATACAATAAAATATGTTCAAACCATAAAATGATATAGACAACGCAGATAAGTTTTCAGATTTTTTTCTTTCAAATTTTACTTAAAACAACACTTGTAAAACTTTCCTTCTTTACAATTAAATATTATGAGTTTAGTTTGGCATGTTCAAAAGAAGAGATAATTATGCATTAATGTTCATATAGAATTTAGGTTTTTAGGACTTGCTCAAGTCTCTATGTTTTAATGTTTTATGTTTCTTGTAAACTTTATTATGTTTCCGAAATGTCAATTCCTCCTCGCTGTTACCAAACATGTTTGGCATCATGAATATAAATGTATAAAAAAAGGAACACTGAAAATATTAAACATACAGACGAGCAAGTCTAAGGTTCTTTCAGTCAATATCGATGAGAAAAGTATTAGTATTTTATATAAACAAGACCTAAAAATCGCAACTTCTTGGGCTTACAGACAAGCAGAACAACAACTTTAATTGTATTAAGTACATACATGTAGGCGTATACGACAACCCCTTTTTTATTTGACTGAATATGTATACATGGAAAAAGATTTCAACATTAAGTTACCCTTAATTTTATGTCCAGAAATGCGTTTGTACAAGTTCAGTCGGAAAGGTTGTATTTGCAAAGCAACTTTCCGCCATTTTTTGAACTACGACCCCGACCGGAAGTGCCTTTAACTACGTTTGTTTCACATCAATTTCATGAATTTTTATAATACACTGCCAGTTTCCGTTGCTAGACAATTAGTTATTTTGTTGAATATTAGCCAGCCACGGTCGAGATGAGATAAAGTGAAATCGTGAAAGTTGAAGTTTTTTAGACCCTTTTTTAATTGCTGAGTTTGAATTACATTTACCGGATTGAATCAGAATTGACAAAACTTTACACAAACTCCACTAAATCAAACAAAAAAAATATTTGAAGCTGTAGTTACTGATTCTGGATACACATGGATTGCGTGATCTGACACGTTGTCTCCCACGAGTTTCATCTTCCGCTCTTAGAATAATTAACAAAATTAATTCATATGATTACACGTACATTGTCTAAATACAAGTGCGCATCTCTCATTTTGTATTCTTTAAATCCATTCGAATCTAGACTTTCATATAAAGACAGTTATTCAGAGGTAACCTTGCTGATAAGAGATTATAATGCACACAAGTTCTTGGATCTAATCAAAGATGGTATTTCCTTGTCTATGCATCGTTTTCCTTTTATCCTTGCTCCGGACCTCTATTTGTGTATCGGAAGGTATATATTCATGTATTAACTAAATCTTAAATTATTTTTTAAACTAATAGTTGGTAGAGGTGACAGCATAAAATTAATTTTTTATTGTTACATACATTTACTATGAAATGGAATGAAGAAAAGGCAAGGAAGGAACTTAACTTCGAATGGTTGTTGGTTGGATTTTACACGTTTCGTTGAATATTAGATTTTACAGGTTATGTTGAATATATATATATATATATATGTTGTTATATAGAGTAAACATGTTACGTTTAGGTTTGATTTTAGATGAAACGTTATATGTAAGATTTAATAAGTTATGCTAAAGATTGGAGTTTACACGTTACGATGTAGGTTAGATTTTCCATGTTACATGTACTAGGTTAGATTTTACATTTTTCTTTGTTGATCAGCTGTTTCGTTGTAGATTAGATAGTACATGTTATGTTTAAGGTTGGATTTTACATGTTACTTTGAACATCGGATATTACGTTGTAGAGTAGATTTTATATGTTATGTTGTATAGGTTTGATTTTTCGTATCACTTTATAGGTTAGATTTTACATGTTAGGTTCTAGGATGAAGTTTACAGGTTACATGTAGGCTAGACTTTACATGTGACTTCGAAAATCGGGTGTTACGTTTTAGATTGGCCTTGAAATGATATGTTTTAGGTTGGATTTTACATGTAAATTTGTAGGTTCGTTTTTATACCGGTATATTAAATTGTAGATAGGATGTTAAAGTTATAGGTTGGATTTTACATGTTACGTTATTAGTTAGATTTCACATGTTACTTTGTAGATCGGTTGTTACGTTGTAGATTAGATTTCAAATGTTACGTTATATAGGTTTGATTTTACATGTCATTTGTAGATAGATTTTACATGTCGTAGGTTAGACTTTACATGTAACGTTGTAGGTTAGATTTTACATGTTACGTTGTATATTAGATTTTACATGTTATGTTGTAGGTTAGACTTTACATGTTTCGTTTTAGGTTAGATTTTACATGTTACGTTTTAGATTAGACTTTACATGTTACGTTGTAGGTTAGATTTTACATGTTACGTTGTATATTAGATTTTACATGTTATGTTGTAGGTTAAACTTTACATGTTTCGTTTTAGGTTAGATTTTACATGTTACAATTTAGATTAGACTTTACATGTTACGTTGTAGGTTAAACTTTACATGTTACGTAGTAGGTTAGCCTTTACATGTTACTTTGTGGATTAGATTTTACATGTTACGTTGTAGGTTAGACTTTACATTATACATTATAGGTTAGATTTTACATGATACGTTGTAGGTTAGACTTTACAGGACACATTGTAGGTTGATTTTATATGATACGTTGTAGGTTAGACTTTACATGATACATTGTAGGTTAGATTTTACATGATACGTTGTAGGTTAGACTTTACATGATACATTGTAGGTTAGATTTTACATGTTACGTTGTAGGTTAGACTTTACATGATACATTGTAGGTTAGATTTTACATGATACATTGTAGGTTAGACTTTACATGATACATTGTAGGTTAAATTTTACATGATACGTTGTAGGTTAGACTTTACATGATACATTGTAGGTTAGATTTTACATGATACGTTTAGGTTAGATTTTACATGATACATTGTAGGTTAGATTTTACATGATACGTTGTAGGTTAGAATTTACATGATACGTTGTAGGTTGGATTTTACATGTTAAAATGTAGGTTAGACTTTACATGTTACGTTGTAGGTAAAACTTTACATGTTAAGTTGTAGGTAAAACTTACATGTTACGTTGTAGGCTGGATTTTACATGTTACGGATTTCCACTGGGACCGTTCCTATTCTAGCAATGATCTCTCTTGCAATGGCGTCGTGAACACCCACGGCATGTATGGCGACTACTGGTGCGACTCGCCATTTTCTCTCATTGATGTTACAATGAAAGCTATGAAAAATGCGACGTTGGATAAAGAAGTGGATTTCATGCTATGGACTGGGTAACTACCACTTGGAATTTTCGAAAAAAAAATGAATAAAAAGCATTTTAAAAATGTGATCTTAGGTAAACTTGTTGCAATCAGGCATCTCCTTTTCATGGTGTACATGTAAGTGTTATTGACAAGATTGAAGTGTTTGGAATGCCTGTAGCAAACGGTTTTTTTTAAGATTGTTAAAAAAATCGTTATAAAGTCAAAGGCATGGAACCTCATCCTTGTTCGAGTCCAAATTCAATACTCGGCTTAGGCCTGGTCTGCAGTGTTGGAATTATAATCATAGGATCTCGTTTGTTTAAAGCAGCAATCATGTGCCTAAATTTTATCCTTAAAGACAATTATATAAGGCTTATATGCGCTTGAATCTGATGTTTATAAAATGACAATATTGATGATCATTGCAGAGAAGTCCATTACTATAGGACGATACATGTTTACTGAATGTAATGGGTTTTCTTTTTACAGGGATAGCGTGCTTCATACACCCGATGAGAACCTGAGCATAAACGAGAACATCGACATTCTCACAAACCTCACCGGCCAACTTCAAAAGACGTTCCCGACGATGGACGTGTACGCCACCTATGGAAACCATGACTACTTCCCTAGCAACCAGTACCCTCCCCATAACAACGAAATCTACAACAGGACGCTGGAACATTGGAGAACGTGGATCAACGATAGTACGCAGGAAACCAACTTTCTGAAAGGTGTTTGGAGTGTTTTCTTTAAATCTTTTAAGGAGACTGGATGGTCAACAAATTAAATTATTTTGTTATATCTGCCTTAAAATTTCATATTTAATATTTTTTCATAAACTAAGCAATCAATTAAGATACCATAGGCTTTAAGATTGAATATTTTCCTATATTTTTATACACAACTCTTCATCTAAAGGAGATTATTTTACACTAAAAAATGACCACGAGCATCCAGCCATCTTTAAAACAAGTACTATAATTATATGATCACTGTGTAACATATTAACTAAAGACGCTGAACAACCTGTTCTTTCGATGTTAAGTTAAGAAACCATTTCATGTTTGATGCCTTCGACAGGTGCCTATTACACGCTTAAAACAAAATACGGGATTAGGATATTGGCCTTGAACACCAATCTGTACTACACGTCAGACAAAGTGACCACACACATGGATGACCCCGCCGATCAGTTCGTGTGGATGGAAGGCATTCTGATGCAGGCCAGAAGGGACCACGAAAAGGTATGCGATGGTTGTGTATGCATTGTTTTTTATTTATCATTTGAGTGAGAAAACATCAATTCCTTCCCAGATAGCAGGACGTCATTGGACCTTTGTTGGGCCAACAATGCTCCTTATGTTGGGCCACCGTGTGCATTTAACGTTGGGCCAGCGGCAATTTGCTCATCGACCCTTAATCAGACCAACTTGTTGGCTTATTGTTGGGCCAATGTAACAGACAATATTGGGCCATTGTTGGGCCACTGTATTATTTTAATATTGGGCAAACGTCACTTTTGTACGGTTGGGCCATTGTTAGCAATTAACATTGGGCCAACCGCAATTTGCTCATCGGCCCTTAATCGGACCAACTTGTTGTCTTATTGTTGGGCCAATGAAACGAACAATATTGGGCCATTGTTGGACCACTGTGTTCGTACAATATAAGACAAAAAATACCTGAGCAAAAAGAAAAAAGTAAAATATAATTAAATTGTAACATATTTTATTGCTCATTAATGCACTTCATGAAGAAAACATTAAAAAACAAGAAGTTAATGCTCACTTGCAGTAATACATGTATGGTTTTATCCCTGCTCTGATGTGAATGCACAAGTTCAGTAAACTTAAGATATCAATAAGCAAGTCTAAAAAAACAAAGAGGGTAAAACCACAGTTATGCCATAGTATTTTTCAAAATATAAAAAATTATGCACTGCCACTCTCCATCTGCTACCTCTCCCAAGTCTTCTTCTCCCTTCTTTTCTTCTCTGCAGCAGTGCCCGTTACTTCCTTCCCCCTCTCTTTGGCATATCTTTCCCATTGATATTGTTCTCAATGTCCTTTATTTATAGAATCAGCCGTTGCTCTGGTTTTTTTTAACAATCTCTAAAACTGTAGTATTTAGTATTTAAAACATTTGTTACTTTTCTCAGTAAATAGTAAACATACATTACGATTAAATTTATAAGTACATGTATATCACTATATGTTTAAGCTTTCAAATAAGAATTTAACCAGAATAACAAGTCATTCAGTTTACATCATTCTTGCTAAAGTAAAGATGTTTATACTAAAATAACTGGTAAATAACCTTTTAAATTCTACTTACTTTCAATGACTGCCCTTTAAGACAATCCTTGGAAGAAAAGAGTTTCCCTTTCACATAAATGCTTACGATTTGGATGCAGATATGCATGGTATCGGTCTCATTACTCTAATGTCAAATGAAAAATGGCGCATGCAGGTACGATATTACGAAAAGTAGCCCGGATGTTGTTTACCCATGATGCTTAGCCAGATTCATGAAATTGGGCCAACCCAGGGCCGATGTCAACCCCGCAACAAATACTCTCTCTAATTACAAGAATTTTATGATATTATGCCAACAGTAAGCCCAACATTGGCCCCATAATACATAACCAACTATCAATATTTCATGTTGGACCACCGTTGGCCCAATAAAGATAACCCAACGGCGATAATACAACCATATTGTGAGATTGGGCCAACGATGTGCTGCTATCTGGGTTCGTGGTACCTGCGGTACAGCTATTGACATTTTTTCACTTTGGTTAAAAATAACGAAATTGTAATTGTTTATTCAACGTCTTTTATAATCTATCAGCTAAACATTTGCTTAGAATCTATATCATTGAATTCTGGTTGAAACGCACTATTTGATTGACTGGAGAAAATAAAATTGATAATACCGTATAAAGAATGTTGTAATCGCGGTTTATAAAGCATACTTAGTAAACTGCCCCAACCAATTCTATACTAATATAACTCGGGTAGCTCTTGAATTTATTCCTAACATCAATTTGACATCTTTTCACAAATTCGAAGACGTTACCTGTTCATTGTTTTCTGAAGGTGTTGGTTACCGGGCATGTTCCCCCGGGTATTGCCGCAGAGGGCGGGAGATCCTGGTTCTACCAACATTTCAATACTCGTATGGTGCACATATTACAACAATACAGTGACGTCATCATCGGGCTTCACTTTGGTCATGAGCATGCTGACACGTTTAGAATATTCTATGACCATTCTGGTATGTATACATGATTAATATTACATACATGTATATCATACTTTCCCTGTCGATATCTTTCATCTGAAATATATATAGAAAATTTGATTTCTTAACTACGTTTGTAGCATCAGACAAACTAGTACTGATTGAATTTCCATTATTTATAGTACCCATACTATACATCCACAATATTTTGTATTTCGCAGTTTATAAATGATACTTATATCATTTAGATCATTGGATACTCCAATTTTACGCTAATCCAATTACCCAGCATGCAGTATTTTTTTCTTACGATTAATGAATATGATTATTAACAAGAGGCCCATGGGCCACATCGCTCACCTGAGCAACAATAGGCATGATAAAATCAGCTTAATGGAGATCGACATAATACAAAATATCTGGACGATGTAGTAATACATGTAGATATTCTTATGTTTATAATCAAGTCCCTTTTTTAACAGGATGATTTTATATTCATATCACATGTTGAGCATCGCAGTTCTCAACAAGATCCTAGACAATTGTTTATACATGGGATATAAACCTACATCTGAACCCCTTGTGAGGCCCAAGAATCATCCAGAGGCAAAAGTCTTAACAATTTTAAAGAATCACAAATTGGCAAAATGTTTGCATATAAGTAAAACCATATATATTATAACATTTCAGTTTTTGTGAATTAAAAATGTTTTCCTTTGTAAAATTGGATCCTGAATGTGGCCCCACCCTACTCCTCAAGATTTTTATTTTAACGAATTTGAATCTACACTACCCAAGGTTGCTTTTACTAAAGTTACAGATTTTCTAGACAAAAGGTTTTGTAGAAGATTTTTCTCCATATATTCCTATGTCAAAAATTTGTCTCCCTCCCCCCTTCCCGTTGTGACCCCATCCTAACCCCGGGAATCATGATTTGAACAAACTTAAATCTACCTAGTCCTTACTTGAGGATACTTCCACATAAGTTTCACCTTTCCTAGCTACTTAGTTTTAGAGATTTACTCTATATATTCCTATGTAAAAATTCGATCCCCATTGTGGCCCCACCCTACCCCCAGGGGTCATGATTTTCACATCTTTGAATCTACACTTATTGAGAATGCTTCCACATAAGTTTCAGCTTTCCTGGCTGATTAGTTTCTGAAAAGAAGATTTTTAAAGATTTACTCTATAAATTCCTATGTAAAAATTTGACCCCCCCCCCCATTGTGGCAACACCCTACACCCGGGGGTCATGATTTTCAAAACTTTGAATCTACACTAGCTGAGGATGCTTCCACATAAGTTTCAGCTTTCCTGGCAGTTTAGTTTCTAAGAAGAAGCTTTTTAAATATTTACTCTATATATTCCTATGTCAAAATTCAACCCCTATTGTGGCCCCATCCAACCCCCGGGGGTCATGATTTTCACAACTTTTATTCTTCACTAGCTGAGGATGCTTTCACAAAAGTTTCAGCTTTCCTGGCTGATTAGTTTCTGAGAAGAAGATTTTAAAAGATTTACTCTATATATTCCTATGTAAAAATTCAACCCCCCATTTTGGCCCCACCCTACCCTGGGGGTCA